>CM069448.1:64764105-65309114 GCA_035610835.1 Ophiura sarsii
AATGAATATAGAAGGATGCGTGCACATATAAAGGCAGCAAGCGCACTGTGCATCATATGCCTGGATGCGTGCCCGCATGAAGACAACAAGCGCACTGTGCATCACATATGCCTGTGGCCATAATTACGCTTGGATTACTTTTTTTCGCGCCAAATATTTCTTGCCAATTTGGAACCGATTAAACTATAGTTGTTAGCATACCCACAGGCTGGAGAACTGTTACAGTTATGTCGGAGGTGGCCTGTCTCCAACCTTACCATATATTGAGCTGTTTTGCCTATATTTAGGTCTATACTTTTAGGTCCCCTCAACTTGGAAGATAATGTCAGTTTAAATTCAAATGATCGCATATCAATATCATACACATAACTAAAAAGTGATGGTGTTTGCATCAGCACGGTCAAAGAAAAATGGCGGCTGTGGCGTAGAAAAACTGCGTCTTATGCATGACCGCACGCTGATGTTACTCCAAACTTGAGGTGGCATAATAAAGTATACTTAGTTTTAAAAGAAGGCAAAAAGGTGTGACCAACTTATGTAACATGCCTTGAAATTGTTGTCTTATTAGGTGGCACTGGTTTCACGGCTTTCAACATTCCATTCAATAGGTGTAATAATTAACCAACAAGCCTCCCAATTAAGCCGGCACCCAGGAGTTTTTTACCCAAATGGTTGCCAAGTTTTGGCTCCTGGAATTTTTCCAAATTTCAAACAGTAGCAGTGCAAGTCACTGAAGCATATTACCCTCAATAAAGAAAGCATAAATAAATAAATAAAGTATAGGACCAGGGAGCAATTTTTGTCCCCAAAAGTGAAAAGTAGCTCCTGGTCGATGCACACTTAATATTTGGAGGCGTGTTAACCAATTTGAGGGATATGCGATAGAAATAGAACCAAGTTTTGGGATTGTTGTTAAATTCGTGTCACCAAATTTGTTGTAGGCAACATTGATACCATAAGTTTCTACCCATCATACAATTAAGCTGGCATCAACTTGATGTGTGAAATGTTCCAAATTTTATCAAAATTTAATGTCGCCAATTTTGTCGACGGTGATATGTGATTTGAGTGTTTCCGTAGATAAGTGCATGCCATCTTTTTTCCTCCTGATTTGCAGAGGAAATGGAAATTTTACCTCATTTCTCCCCCGCATCAATGCATGGATGAATTGGTAATTTCATTCTTGAATTCAAAATGAATGAAACCAAGCCTTCGGCGACGAAAAAAAGAAACCCTGTTGTAAGGGCCCGACCGACACATGTTTTTAGAAATCGGTGGAGGGAAAAGTCACACGTAAATGAATACAGACCCAAATAAAAAAAAATTAGCTTGTCAAAATACTGCAAGATTTTTACAGATTTGTTTGATTTACGGTTATTTTCAAGGGGGACATTTAAAAATTTTAAAAATACCCGACTGACCCATTCTGAGAGGTCCGTTTGCCCGTAGAACAGGATTTCTGTTTATCGTCACTTTATGGATTCCAATATTGCATAGAATGGGTGGCAATATGACATTGGATGGGTGGCAATATGACATTGGATGGGTGGCAATATGACATGGGATGGGTGGCAATATGACATGCGATGGGTGGCAATATTACATGCGATGGGTGGCAATATGACATGGGATGGGTGGCAATATTACATGGGATGGGTGGCAATATGACATGGGATGGGTGGCAATATTGACATGGGATGGGTGGCAATATGACATGCGATGGGTGGCAATATGACATTGGATGGGTGGCAATATTACATGGGATGGGTGGCAATATGACATGGGATGGGTGGCAATATGACATGGAATGGGTGGCAATATGACATTGGATGGGTGGCAATATGACATGGGATGGGTGGCAATATGACATGGGATGGGTGGCAATATGACATAAGGTGGGTGGCAATATGACATTGGATGGGTGGCAATATTACATGGGATGGGTGGCAATATTACATGGGATGGGTGGCAATATGACATGGGATGGGTGGCAATATGACATGGGATGGGTGGCAATATGACATGTGATGGGTGGCAATATGACATGGGATGGGTGGCAATATGACATTGGATGGGTGGCAATATGACATTGGATGGGTGGCAATATGACATTGGATGGGTGGCAATATTACATTGGATGGGTGGCAATATGACATTGGATGGGTGGCAATATTACATTGGATGGGTGGCAATATTACATGGGATGGGTGGCAATATTACATGGGATGGGTGGCAATATTACATGGGATGGGTGGCAATATTACATGGGATGGGTGGCAATATGACATGAGATGGGTGGCAATATTACATGAGATGGGTGGCAATATGACATGAGATGGGTGGCAATATGACATGAGATGGGTGGCAATATGACATGCGATGGGTGGCAATATGACATTGGATGGGTGGCAATATGACATTGGATGGGTGGCAATATTACATGGGATGGGTGGCAATATTACATGGGATGGGTGGCAATATTACATGGGATGGGTGGCAATATGACATGGGATGGGTGGCAATATGACATGAGATGGGTGGCAATATGACATGAGATGGGTGGCAATATGACATTGGATGGGTGGCAATATTACATGGGATTGGGTGGCAATATTGACATGGGATGGGTGGCAATATTGACATGGGATGGGTGGCAATATTGACATGGGATGGGTGGCAATATTGACATGGGATGGGTGGCAATATTGACATTGGATGGGTGGCAATATGACATTGGATGGGTGGCAATATGACATTGGATGGGTGGCAATATGACATTGGATGGGTGGCAATATTACATTGGATGGGTGGCAATATGACATGGGATGGGTGGCAATATTACATGGGATGGGTGGCAATATGACATTGGTTCGGATGGGAACGTCTTCTTCAAATTGATTCAGAAAGATTCATTGGCTGGGAACAATAATCGCCTAATCTAATAACTACGCAATTGTGAAGCCCTACTGAACGGTGCAAGTCAAATAGAAGTTGTATGGGAATGAATAGTTTTTTCCAAAAAAGACCAAACAAATTTGTCAAACCAGTGAAGCACATATTCAAGGAGCATATTCTTCCACGTAATATGAAAAAAATAATCACTGAAATTGATCCTTGCTATCAAGAGTTATGCCTATTTGAATTTTAAAAAACAATCATTTTGGGGGCTGTCCACAAAATGCTTGATTCCTTGGTCTTTTGGGAGGAATATATTCATTCCCGTACAACTTCTTTTTGACTTGCACTGTAGTAGAGTAAAGTAGAGTGTATGTAAATTAAAAAACAAAGTGAAGAGGTTTGAACTGTGCGTGAAAGATGGTGTTCGATTTTAATTTTTCATGACGGGCAGATATATTTCAGCAATGAATATGGCAAATTCATCAATCGACTATAAATTCAAATGGAAACCATGACATTTGATTCTCTTCTCGTAGAAGTGAAAGTTGATACAAGTCGTATTTCTAGCGTGGTGGAGTGTCAAGGGGCCAGGACATATAGAACCCTATAGTACCTAGGGGCTTATATAGAAAGATGAAAACATGACTTGTTCCGACTACTAAACACTAAACAGACGTATTCGATGAAACAAATGCTCATCACATGTAGTCATGTGATCACTGATTATTACAGTGTTGAATGTTACAGAGGTACACATGGATTTGTAATTCTTTTACACCAACATTTTGTTAGCTGGGACTTGGGGGGTCTTGAAATTTGATCTCTAGTGCCAGAGTCGGTTTTTGATCATTTAAGATTACGCTTCATGAATAGTTATATTAAAATTGGGGGTGTGATAGCTATTCTACACTCGCTTCACCTAAAGTATTAAATGTATTGAAAACCCAAACCCTGTACTACAGGCCCAACCAACCAAGATATTTTTAAAATGAGTGAAGAAAATGTCCCTGTGCAAATGAATACCGACCCAAATTTGGGACATTTTGGGGATTTTCTTAAAGTTTGTCCCCAAAAAAGGGCAGATATTGTAATTTGTATGTCATTTTGAAAGGGGGGAAAAAGGCCGACGGACCGACCTAACACAGGGTTTCCGAATCGTTAAACGCCTAATCGTTCTACATGTACTGGCCATGTGATGTGACTCCCATGGACTGGTAGGTACATAGCAGTCAGTCAAACGTTAATCCCAGCAGTTCCTGCATCGGTAAAGGCTATGTCTATCACTGATGTTGCGCTCATACTCCAGTCAGTTTGGGTTATGGATGCGCTTGTCATTTGCTGTCCCCGCTCCCGGGGACCCTGGCCTTGCCGAAGAAATAACCGGGACTTCAGCGGGGGAATACTGAAATGGATGCCCCGGTACCCGGGACAATAGCCAGGGTTTTAGCGGGGATGTACAACTAGGCAGCCCGGCCCCCGGGGCTGTCGTACCAAGATGTACCCGGGACTGTTACCCCACTGTTACCCAATGTTGTATGAGCCAGGGCTGTGACATTTTGCCCGGCTGTCAGGGGCCGGGACTGTACCCGGGGTTGTACCAGGGATGTTCCGATATTTAGTGCCCCGTACCCCCGGGACAATATCTGGAGATAGCGGGGGATATACCTTTTCGGCAAAGTAATTTCCCCCGCTAAGTCCCCGTAAGGCCAGGGTCCCCAGGAGCGGGGGCCACCAAATGACAAGCGCATATATAATGATATAGTAGTACTCCAGGTGGTTTGGGTTATGGTATATTAGTACTCCAGGTGGTTTGGGTTATGGTATACATTTGTAGTAGTAGTACTCCAAGTGGTTTGGGTTGTGGTATAGGAGAATCAATATATAATGTTGGATCAGTACTCTGTCTCGCTTTAATTAATGTGTAAACACGACATCTATCACTGGAACACACATTATGTCTAGTCGCATCCAGGCCTGGAAATGGCACCCGCCCATAGCGGGCGGGTCATGTTTGTGTCAGGCGGGTGAAGATGCAAAAGTACCAGACCGACTGGCGGGTAAAAATGTTCAAACTCACAGTGTAAGTGAGTTAGACTGGTTGGTGGAATTTCTGTCGGGATGGTATTTGTGTGAGTTTACCTGCCCAACTGGCTGGTTGAAATTATTTTTGAAGTTCCAGACCTGGTCGTATCTGTACTCCAAGTGGAATAAAGACTTACGAAAATGAATATAGGCGGGTGGTGATGTCAAAGACATTGCTAAACAAATGCAAATGTCTTCGGAAAACCAGCCACGATTTCCCTGTCTAGGCCAGTATGAATGCACATACCTTTTTCATGTTCGGTGTTTGGAAGGGCGTGAAAATCATAGCTTTGGCACGCACACTCCCACCCACATGATTAGAGGATGCAAAAGAAAATGTGTGTAGAGGATTTCAATATTAAGTTTGAAATCACTGAACCATACAAAATGTTAAAAATACAACCCTAGTGTGAAATATTGCTTTCATGTATCGCACGTTCAGGAACTTTCGCCGGCCTGCGAGACACAAAGTGTGTTAAGTACGCTTCATAACCCTTTATGTGTTTTCCACCGCTATGTCCTTGAAGAGAGACATGTCTGTGCTTGCTACAATAATGTAATAGATGAAACGTTTGAGCCATGAAAAATTTGCGCTTTTTTGAAAATGATAGATGTGAATATGTTTACGTAGGAATATATAGGTCTGCGGTAAAAGAACGCAAAGTCATATATTGATCAGCCTTCGAAAATGTTCGTGATTTGGCAAAATATGATGAAAATTACGCCCTCGAAAATAAGCACTTTAACAGACCATGTCTGACATTACAGACTATCATTTGCTATTTTCATTGACACTTAAAACCATGAGTTTTCGCTTTGATGTCACGCAATTACAGATTTGGGTGGACACGGTCTCCCCTTTCTGTTGTTACCCTTTCCATTAAATCCACTCAAAAAATATTTTGTCACTGCTCTGTCAAAACCTTGTATGTTTTTGCGGCCCTTCAGCATGTATACTGCCCCACGGCTATGCATATAGGAAGTGTTGCTTTATACATGTTCAGGGGCAAGAGCACTTGCAAGCTTTTGATAGATATGTCGTGGCCCTTGAACATGTTTAGAGAAAAATGCCCAAAGGTTATATACCTACTACCTCTAGAGGAAGTATTACTTTACACATGCTGAAGGGCCAGATGGAGATACTAGGTTTTAGCAGAACAGCGATGATTTGTTTTCAGACGGTATTAGAGGTCTGCAAAGAGCAGATTTTGTTTTTTAATTGGGTTACCCTCTCTTCACATGGAAGAACAAGCGTAATTAGGTCGGAAAATAAATTGTATACCTTTAGAGTAGACTGGTGAAATGAAATTGCCTAGTGATGAAGAAATTGTAGGATGATTGATGCGGGGTATGTACAGGATGGATTAGTGTGCAGAAAAGGATGCTACAGTGTTCTTTTCTTTTTTTGTATGTCATCGTCAACTTTAACACTTTCCACGCAGCAGACGACATTCCAAAATTTCACAAAATGTTTCAAAAATATCAATATTATTAGATTTCATTCCCATATTTGGAATCACCATGAGAAATGCATTAAAATAAGTACAAACATGCCTAATATTGGTTCTGTAATCATTGAGATAGACTTTCAAATTTGGGAAGGTTTCTGAAGAATCTATTTTGCATATATGGTAAAACTAATACTAGTAATAGCCGTGTGGAAAGTGTTATACAAATTATATTATAGTCTGCCAGCTTGATTAGACCACAAGCTTGATAATCCTATCCTTCATAAGAGAATACTCCCGGGGGAGGGGGCACTCAACCTTTTGGGGGGTAGGGGTGTGCCGTACAGGGTCTCAAAAAGGGGGGCTACAGAACTGAACTGAGTGGATTTTATGACGAAAAATAAGGTCTTAGGAACTGATTTTTTTCAAAAAGGTGGGTCTTGAGAACTGGCCTATAGTTCAATTTTGATTAGAACGCAACATTTTCAAAGAATTGGGGCTTTGGAACGCAAAATTTCGTGATTTTTGAATTTTCAATAAAATTGGGATCTTAAGAACTGAAGCAGGCTCAAAAACGGGGTCACAAGAGCTAGCAGCAGAGGGTGAAAAAGGGGGTCTTCAGCGCAGCACATACCTATACCCTTTTCGTCGTCCCCCTCCCCCAGGAGAACACTATGACACATCCATGTTATAGCAATTAAGAGTTTGGCATGTCCACAATTTGGATACCAACCCTATCTAATTATGGTCGTGATGTCATTTTATATGCAAAACTTTAATAACATTTGTTTCTTTACTTGAAACTGTCATGCAAAGCAAAACAATCAGTCTGAAGTACATGTACCGTATTATCCCTATTAAGCGCCCAGGGCGGTTAGCAAAGTCATTTTGGGTGGGCGCTTATTAAATTACCTTTTTTAAACTCATTTATCATAAATACTGTCGAATTCGGCAAGGTTACACTAGCGGAAACCCATGTGCGATCAAGAAGTAAACCTTTTTTTTGGGGGGGGGGGGGAATCAACATTGCAGCGTCGCAGTGGTCTCACTGTGGCCACATTACATGATGTCAATGTTCCGACAAGCTTCAATTCCCCTTCCGAAAACTTTGTTTATTCTCGGTAGTTTTGAGCATGCGCGATGTTGTATTTATAAGCCATGAATAAAAAACAAAGATGGCTCGCATCGGGGAGAGCGGGCGGCAGCGGCGATCGAACCAGGTTTACTGGTACTGCTTTACTGAAGGACAGCAGTGGCAAAAAATGTTGTTGTACAGTGCTACGGTAATTGAAAAGGTGGGCGCTTATAAGGGATTGTTTGTTGGTAGTTATTGAGAAAAACGGGGGTGGGCGCTTATAAGGGCATGGGCGCTTAATAGGGATAATATGGTTGCTTTGGACCACAGGAGTTGCTTTTGGGGCAACATTTTAAAACTAAATCATCCCACACAAATGTATAAATAAAATATTAATTTCTAAAATTGTGCCTATAGTATATTTGGACTGTTAACTTTAGCAATACATTACCGAAATGTATGCCCTATGGAAAGTATTTCTGGAGACGATAAAAGATCTCAAAAGACTTAAAGGCATATTATGTGATCTTTTCCATGATTTTTTTAAAAAGTAAATTTTCTTGCAGATTTAGATTTCTGATCATTTCATAAATATATTCCGAGTTAAAGAGCGATACGATTCCTAAGTGCTTCAAAATCATGGTTTTTATGGGTTAGAAAATAGATTGCCTGCTAGCAAACAGTTTATTTTCACTCTATTTTCTCTCTAATAACCATGATTTTGAAGTAACTAGGAATCGTGTCGCTCTGTAACTCAGAATATATTTATGATCAGAAATGTTAATCTACAAGAAACGTTACTTTCAAAGAAAAAATCAAGGATAGAGGGTGCCCTGGTAAAGATCGCAAAACATGCCTTTAATGTCAATACCTGCTCCTGGCGCCATAATATTATAGTCAGAATAGAAGCTTATAAGACTATATCGTGTTTGAAATTATTGGCTACAACGTGAATCTCACCCTACACAAGATTTAAAATGAAATGTCTCCAGTACAGTTCTTAAACCATATGATGCAATGACTCAAAACAAATTCTTAAAAAGACACGCTTTGGAAATTGTCAAAAAAAATCATTTTGAGGCCAAATTATACGGTCCTTCATTTTTTTGACATTTCTTCGTCTGGCAGTTAGCTTCCAAGGCTATTAAGACTGCACCTCTCGTTTTATAGCAAATGTCAACCACTGACTGTACTAAACAAGTGTAATCATCTCTATAAATAAAACATGGATAACTTTAACACAACTGTAATGTTATTTTTAACAACATTGAACATAAATAGCTCAGAACTGATTCAAATTTGACAATCAAGGCACAGACGATTGTAGAAGCTTAAGTGACATGCTATAACGTAAGCCCCATGGCGCCAAATTTGACACCAAAAGCAGGTGTTTTTTAGATATTTTAGATGATTTTTTTTTACGGTATATTTCAAGGATAGGATAGGTAACAAAAGTTGGAAAAAACCAACAATTTATTTTCCAACTTTTCCAATAGTATAACAACAACCTTATTTTAAAGGTGTATGTTCTATCTGATCATGTTAGATTTTTTTTTCATAACAACATATTTGATAAGAAATGAAAACCCATATTTTTCTCATTATTTCTGCGAAATATTAGGCTATTAATATATTAGGCTTTTGATAAAAGTGTCGCTTCAAGACCCACCTGTATATTGCGTGTACAGAGCTGCTCAACTGTGAATTAGCTTCTAAAATCTAAATGGTAAATTTAATCAGCTGATGGTATTGTTCCTTCAAAATGTTTAATAGATGAACTTGTTTGGTACTTCTAAATAACATCTTTGCTGATCCGGATCTGTGATTGTTTTTTTAAAAATTGCAATTTCTGTCATAGCCCTTATCCTACTAGACTATACAAAATCATACAGCCAGAAATCTCCACGCGCGTGCTGCTGCATTGACTCGATTACCTCACCATATGTGGGCAGGAAGTTGCTGCCCGCATATGCGTTGGGAGCTTAGCACAGACTTTGGTGCGGATGGTCCTGGGCGCGTATTTTCTTTATGCAACTATAACGGGATGCATAGACGACAGATCGCTACACATGTACATGTACATGTACACGGAATAAAGCGTAGTAACACAATGGGATGCATCCCGTTATGGTTGCAGAAAGAAATTAAGCGTCCTGGGCAGGGTTCACGCTACCTTGCGTTTGGGCGTCATAGACGCCCTCATTTTGATTTGGACGCCATAATATTGAAATGTCCTGTGTTATTGCGTCTTGCTTGGACGCCCTAGCTTGAGGCTATTCATCTTACTATAAATACGATCTCGAATTCACGATGCATCGCAGTTTACAAATATCTGAAATTGCATCAAAATTTGCTAAGCTTAATCGTCGAAAATGTCAACAACATGCCCAAATACTTCTCATTTGCGCAGTGTTTTAGTATCAAAACAAATCAGTGCATATACACAGACACACAGCGAAGCTGACAGGGGATGTGTACAACCAAACTAGCACGATATTCTACATTATCGTCTCCTCCTCAAGAGTAAGATACTTGTTCGTAAACAAATGTATGTACGTTTGTGCACGTGTATGAATTGCGAGTACTCTACAGTTGGTAAAAGAGATAAATTATTTGCATGTATTATAATAAGTGTTGACCTGTGACACGGCACAGGGTGACATGGACCGGTTCAATTTGGCAATAGGGGTGGTACGTTCAGGGCAAATGCACAACAATTAATTTGATTGTTTAATTCTGTGAAGTTTTCTGTATGTTTTTTTAATAAATATAAATATTGTATATTGTTAATCAGTAATGAACGTTTTATTGATAATCTTTAGTTCAAAACTCTGTTTGATATGTCAATTTATATAGTATATTGTGTGCGTTTAACCTCCTTGAAAAGTTATACGATCTCGCTTTGAGTGGCCTCATAGGACTTGCGCTGTTGCGCATACAGTAATCTTAGGGAATTTATCATTATTTCATGGACTCCCAAAAATTCTGTTTGGACTCCATAATTCTGAGAATTGCCAGGATATGGGGTCCAACTGGACCACATAATTTTGAAGCTACTGTGAACCCTGGTCCTGGGATCGAATCCGGGTGGGTGCTCTCTGCTCTGTGATTTTCGGGTTTAAACAATCATACTTTCCCCCCTCTCCCGATACACTCAAAAAACATAGCTGCGGGAGTTAGGGTAAAAGAAAGCATTCTTTTTCATCTCTTTTTAAGATGGTGCCGCTTTAAGACATACACTTCCCATTCTCTGTACCTGTATGTGTATGCAATCACTTGATGGCTACTCGACAGTGAATTTAGCCTCGTAAAATGATGAATTAAATTTACTGATGGCATTTTCAATTCAAGATGTTTTAATGTGTGAAGTGCGGTACTAACACAACTGTAATGTGTGAAGTGCGGTACTAACACACTGTCTGTTTCGTATAACCTCGAGAAGGGGATCAATTATGTGCAACAACATGACTGTCTGGCTGCAGTATGGTTGTTGCCCGGGGGGGGGGGGGGGGTACTTGCCTAAGACGGTATACGGGTGTGTGCCGCTCTAATGGGTAGCTTTTTTGGCACAAAATCCCTAAACATGGGGTATGATTTTGGGCTGGAAATCCCTAATATTGGGGTCACTTTTTACAAATGGGTCTATTTTCGCAATTTTTTGGGGTCTATTTTTGCGAAAATTTGCAGAAATTATGTCTATTTTCCCGATAATTTGCGAAAATGTGGTCTAAAATGAAGCAAAACCCCTAAAAATGGGTACCGATTTGTCCAAAATCACCCCTAAAAATGGGTAGGGGTTTTGAATCTCCAGCGGCACCCCCCCCCCCCCCGACCAAATCAAATCCGATTCCCTAAATCTAAAACTAAAAATTGGAGTACACACACCTACATATTGTAGAGGTAACTTTGTCTTACGGATGGAAATTGTGTTAAATTTTCCAGAAAGTTACCATGTTTCGAGATAAGGGAGAAAGGCAATTGCATTTGTTACTTTAAAATCACGCTACGCTTGAATCCCCAATCACTATTATGACTTACTTGATGTTGATCGTGAGACATTTCCGCTGAATAAGATATATGCCCCAGCAGCGATACTACCATCAACAGAAATCAAGAGAATTTGACATATAGATGTGTAGATGTAGTTTTCACCCCTTCACTCTTGAGTCAGGCAGGGCTTGAAATAAGGAATTATGAACCAGGAGCTATTTTTACACAAATTTGACGCTGGTTCACGGATTTTCCTTCAGGACCAGGGGTAATTTGTCACATACCAGAGGCTATTAAGGTATAAAATCACAGAAATATATGTCATCCAGAGATAATGCAAAGTAATGACCTGGGGCAATTTTCTATGTAAAGGTTGCTCCTTAGGCTGTGAATGCACGGGTAGTTTCGTACCCGGGTGGGTACCCGAAAATAGACACTAAAAAAATTTAAAAAAATTTAAATCTTTACTTTTTTTCTTTTCTTTTTTTCCCCAAGTACAAATTTGTCCCCAAAATGTGGGGTCAATTGAGGTCATTTGGGGACAAATTTGTACTAAAATAAAACAACTTACAAAAAAAAAAAAAAAAAAAAAAACTTTTACATTTCGGGTATTCGGGTACCAAGTCACAGCCTTAGTTGCTCCTGGTGACACAATTTATGTAAGAACTAGGTGCATTTTGATATTTAGTGGGGGTAATTTGCTCCCTACTCCTGCTTATTTCAAGGCCTGGAGTCAGGTTACCAGTAGGTATCTCCATTTTTATTCCGATGGCTCGAATGAAAAGCAATGTACATTTTTAGAGCGGTATGTATCAAGTAAAGATAACTCGAGCTTGGAGTTTGGACAAGTCCTCTTAGATAGCTGTTGATTGGTGACTGTTTTACACCAGCAATATTGACTTAAAAAAGAAACTCATGGTTTTGCTCGTTTTGTGCACTCATGAAGGATTGCTTTGACATGCTTTGGCTACTGTAAAAGCTGAAATTTTCGCGGCGGTTTTATTTTTCGCGCTTTTCGCGCTAAATATTTTTCATATTTTTCCGCGAAAATTATAATACACGAAAATATTGTTTTCAACATTCATGCAGTACATCCAGAAGTTAGCCCGCGAAAAACAACAATTCGCGAAATGTCTATGATATCAAAATGTGCGAAAATATTGGCTTTTACAGTAAGTCCTCTCAGATAATTTGAGACTGGTGTGACGGTGTTACACCAGCACTATTAAGAATATGGGGCTACGTTTTTTTCTCGTTTTTGTGCACGCATGAAGGGTTGCTTTGAAATGCGGATCTTCTGCAAAATAGACACAACACTTGACAGATGTTGACAGAATGATGGATGGTATAACTTGTCACCTGGGTGTAATTAGGAGCAAAGAAGTAATAGCTGCCCTCTAGAAAAGTTGAAAAAGAAATTTGAACATTAGACGACGAAAAAAAGAAACCCTGTTCTACGGGCAAACGGACCTCTCAGGATGGGTCGGTTGTTCTGGCTTTTTTCGTTCTCTCTTTCTTTTCTTATTTTCCCTTGAAAATGACTGTAATTCTTTTAGTAATAGCTGCCCTCTAGAAAAGTTGAAAAAGAAATTTGAAAATTAGACGACGGAAAAAACCCACCCTGTACTATGGGCAAATGGACCTCTCAAGATGGGTCGGTCGTTCTGGCTTTTTTTGTTCTCTCTTTCTTTTCTTATTTTCCTTTGAAAATGACCGTTAAAATTCCAAAAGAAAATCTAAACATTTTGCCATTTTTTGACAAGCAAAAAATATATTTTGGGTCGGTATTCATTTTATTGCACGTGAAGAAAAAAACCACATCAATTTCTAAATAAATGGGTAGGTCGGGCCCGTACAACACGGCTGTTTGATCCCACATAATTTGTCCGTTTTATTCTGAGAACACCGTAACTTGCTGGCCCGGTTCTGGTTTTAACTGATTTAAGTACCTGAATATACTGGCCATCTTTTGTAGAAATTTCAGAACATTTGTTGGTGCCATTTCTGAGAAATAGAGCTTTGAATATTATTATTTACTATAATAGCGTCCTCATCGGCCACATTTCCCATAGAGTTACATGTAAAATGTGTGTAAAGTAGAAAATGCCGATAGTTTAAAAAGGGCTCAAACAATTTTCTTTAAATTTTCACCGTATACTCGTATTCATTAGCGCTACCTAAATCAGGTCAAACCATAACGGGGCCACTATGTAATCTTTTTTATTCCATAATTTAATTATAAATCGGACAGTCAAACAGTCGGACAATAGGGTTTTTCAGGCTATTACAGATGGAAAATTTATCTGGTATTAAAAGTGAACATCTTATGTCAGTGGCCTAAAATTATATACACTAGAGAACTGAGATTGAGAACTCAAAAATAGGTTGACACAATGATATGGATGGATAACTTTCAGGCTACAGAAATCCAACGAGCATCACTTTTATGGGAATGTGAAATAACCGATTGATCTGTCAAAGTCGTATGTACCATCTATACATTATATGCGGAATCAGTCGGCGTAGTTTCAGCCGTACTTCGAGTCATCGATGGATATATAATATTGTAAAAGCCAATATTTTTGCGTACAAATATTTTCGCGGATTTTGATATCAAAGACATTTCGCGAATTGTTTTTTTCACGGGCGACCGTCTGAAAGCATTGCATGAATGTGTAAAGCAATATTTTTGCGTGTTATAATTTTTGCGCGAAAAGCGCGAAAATAAAACCGTGAATATTTCAGCTTTTACAGTAAGCCAGCCAAGAAATGAGAAGTGTGCCCGCAGATATGAAAACAGAATGTGAATAAAACAGCAGGCCTATAATATTTAACATCGATTGAATCTTTGGGGAACAGCGCAGGTATTTGCTGACACCTTGCTTGCTACATGCTTAAGTCGTCGTCGTGAGTTATCCCTGGGCCTGATGCGCGAAATATGACTGTCTTAAGGCGTATATTTCCGTGTAAGAACTTCCGACTTGGAGAATTATAGATAGACATGAAAGGAATCGCTTGATTCGTTCAACATTATTTTGAGGCCTATGGTTTTGTAAAATACGGTATTTCAGCCGACTTGGAGAATTATAGATAGTCATGAAAGGAATTGCTTGATTCGTTCAACATTATTTTGAGGCCTATGGTTTTGTAAAATACGGTATTTCAGCCGATTTGGAGAATTATAGATAGACATGAAAGGAATCGCTTGATTCGTTCAACATTATTTTGAGGCCTATGGTTACATAAAATAGGGTATTTCAGGATCCGAAACAGAAAGTAAACCATCCGCGTCGAAAAGAATAATAAAAAGTACCAACAATGAATGATGAATTGAAATCAATATTTGAGACATTCGTAAAACATTCAAACAATCTTCAAACATCCACGGCAGAGGAAATAAGTTTGAATTGTTTCCATCTTAAAGGTATACTATGTGATCTTTCCAGGGAACGCCCTCAATATCCCAAAAAAAAATTGAAAGCAGATTTTCTTGCAGATTTACATTTCTGATCATAAATCGTACATGCATTCCAAGTTAAAGGGCGATATGATTCTTAATTACTTCAAAATCATGTTTTGAGAGTAAAAATAAACTGTCGGGTTAACACGACAGTTTATATTTTCACTCTAAATTCTCTCTAAAACCATGCTTTTGAGGTAATTAGGAATCGTATCGCTCTGTAACT
This sequence comes from Ophiura sarsii, assembly GCA_035610835.1. Lineage (NCBI taxonomy): Eukaryota > Metazoa > Echinodermata > Ophiuroidea > Amphilepidida > Ophiuridae > Ophiura > Ophiura sarsii. The sequence goes on from CM069448.1 coordinate 64,779,285, forward strand.
TGAAATGTATGTACAATATATGATCAGAAATGTAAATCTGCAAGAAAATCTACTTTCTAAAAAAAATCGTGAATAGAGGGCGCTCTCTAAAAAGATCACATAATATGCCTTTAATTCGCCACCATTTCAGACAGGGTTGTAGACACTTGAAGCAGGCACATTTTTTCTCTCATCACAGTTAATAGAGTTTGGAAACCAGATTTTCACATGAATTCCATGTGTTCTAATGGGATTTGATGCAGTAGGTTTTTAATGTCATCGATCCACCGAGAGGCACCTTAGAGAAATCATTCACAATTTCAAACAGGCCCTGCTTTAAAAATTGGTTGAAACTTGCAACTCGCACATGTGTTGCCGTAAATGTGGTGAAAACATTGCTTGTATCAATCAGGTTATTCAGGTTATTGGGTTCATTTATCCGTCAGGATTTGAGTTTATTCCCCTTTCCATAGGCCCGTTCAGACGGTTACTAGTCTCGAGACTACAAGTTAGTCTCGAGCTTAAAAAAGTATACAGCTTATCCAGAGTGCCTGTCCAGACGACAATCTTAGCCTTGAGACTAGCTAAACCGCTGCGGTATCTTCGAGACAAACTTAATGCCGCTCAATCTCTGATTGCCAGAAGTAACGCGTTGACCCTCTGCTAATCTCACTTGCGGTTAACATTGTTGAAGAATTCATTTGGCAGACACACTCTCGGCTAACTCTCAGTTAGTGCTTCGGGATTAGTTAGCCGTTAGATATTTCAGGGTTAAAATGCCAGCTTTAGACTCGAGGTTATTTAACTCTGACACGATTCACACAGCCGTTAACCGAGAGTTTAATCTCGAGGTTAGTGAATTCGGTAGGTCGGATTTTAACAAATTAATTTTAAAAATCCTGTATCAAGTATCAATATGAACACTCACAAATAACAATACATGCAAAAGACAAATATCTCAATGTTGAAGAAGAAAAAAGTGGTGTTTTTAAAACATGTTTTTCTTCCATTTTTATGATTTTTTATTTTTTTCACTAACGAAAAAAGATGATTTTATTTTATTTTTTTGGAAAAAAAAGGGGGGGGGGGAAGTTAAAAACGTCACGGTCGGGACCGTAGGAGACGGTCGGTCGGATTTGGACAAGCAAACACCTTTTTTTGGGGGGGGGGGGGGGGGGTGGCTTAGGGAAGGGAATCTGCCATTTGGAAGGAAATTTCAGCTCTTAAAAATTGGAAATAAAACACAATTTGGTGGCAAATTCTATTTTTGCTCTCTCGCCGGAAATCTACATGGAAAGCCATCTCTTACTCGGCCGCAAAATGTGATAATTTTCCATTGTTCTGCCAAAGTGGGGACTTTGTTGCCATGGATGAACCATGCACCATTAGCTAATATAATCCTTTTTTAAACAGTTTTTAGGACAAAAAAACCCCAATAAGACGTTTTTTAACTTCTTACCCATTTTAAGATGAGCAGAAACTCACACAGACTAACTTAACATGGCTGCTATAAATGCTCAGGAAATGAGCGGCTTATCAAACTGGGTTTTGTTTTAGTTTTCAGTTTGCAACCCTATCTGCTTGATCTGTTGCTATCTATCAATAGATTCATCCATCATTATTTGCAGCGGGTCATCATTTCTAGCGCAAATTGTCTGCTTGTGGATCTAATTGGGTCACGGTCAGACTGGCTGGCGGCTGCTTGTGTTCAATAGGGTAGTTAAATCAAAGGATGATGGCCGGTTTGAAAGCAAAATATGAGAAATTTTAACGGATCGGTTGTCATTTTAATGACAACAATGAAAATTATATCCAGGTTTTATAGCGTTTTTATTATAGTGCAATTAGAGAAAAAACTCTGAATATCAGTAAACAAGATGTATTTTCATCCTTGATTTGAAAACCTCAAAAGAGATGTTTTTTCATCAATTATTGTAATGGATGAACGTCATACATGTAGGTTTTTTTTGTTTCAACATTGAAAGGCAATTCTGATTAAAGATTTGGGAAAAGTAAGGTACTTTCACCATTCAAGAAGGAACATTGATATACTACTGTAAATGTGGAAATTTTCGCGCATGTAAATGTTTGCGATTGCACATTTTGAACAATTTTGCTTGTTTTTATTTTAGCGTTTTTGAGCTTCCTTACATAGACCTACATACAATACGAATATGGTCGCGCAATTTTATTTTCGCGCATGCTGAATTTAGCGCGAAAAACGCGAAAATTTTCATTTTTATAGTAGAGTGTAATCAGTACCAAATTGATGAGAATTATGAGGCTTTGTATATTCACAGACAGTGTCTTTGTGTGAATTAATGATCATGCATGGCCTTGTCAATGAGTGTAATTTGTTTTGCCTCAAAAAAAGGGGTCCTCCATTTATATTTCTTAATTCTTATCATTTGGTTCTTTTTCTGGGTTTTCCCTTTAAAGGGATTTTTTATAAACATTTGTGAATATTTGTATTTCTAACAGTAACATAGTTTGTGGGATAAGATATTACTTTTTCATTCATCGTCATTTAAACATACATAACCTTCCATGATGAAATATTTTGCTTGATTTTTATCAACTAATTTAATCTTTACTGAACTGTAGGTTAGGTCATTTTGACTATGCAAAAGATGGATACTTAAGTCATGCGCCAAGCCGAGTAATCCCTTACCTTTGCTGAATTTTAATTAAAGGTAACATCGTTGTATCCGAGCTTATAAATATGTGGTGGAGACCCGAAAGCTGTAGATAATCTCGCTTGTGGAAAAGGATTGATGATATTACCAAATAGGGTGGTTGGATTGGAATATTACTACAACTTAGTTTATGGAAAAATCTTTTAAGCGGCGGATTATTTCAACTCGCCGTTTCAAGTTGACCTATAGTTATGGGCGCTTAAGGATTGCCTGCTTGATTTGCATACTAACGGGATTTGACGTTATTAAATGTGTGTGTGTACACAGTTTGTACGTTTCAATCCAGTGGCTTGGTTTGGACAATATGGTTAATGGTATCATTAGTATATCAATGGTGGGGTTAGCACATCACAAGTGCCATTTTCATTAAAAAAATTGAAAACAATCATTCTTACAAAATCCATACACAATTTGATTATTTTAAATCTTTTGCCGATTGTCAATGTTTTATCGTCAAAACGTTACTGTCATTTCACACCCCACAGAATTGATTTACATCACAAAATTTGCCAACATTTATTATAAAATAAGGTTTTAAAAAAAGATAAAAACAAACCATTATCTTTAATTACTGTTGGAAATGGTGCCCCTTTACCATTGAACAGTAACCCCGATAAAAAAAATGATAAAAAAGTGACTTATTCTTTGCTGAAAAGTTTTGTAAGCAGGGTATGTGGTGGTTTAACGCTTTCCAGGTGGCAGGTGTCTGCAGACGACAGTATCAAAATTTCACGAAATGTTTCAAAAATGTCAGCGTTATCGAATGTCATCACCATATTTGGAATTGCCATGAGATATGCATTGAAATAAGTACAAACATGCCTAGTATTGGCTCAGTAATTCTTGAGATAGACTTTGCAAGTTGGGAAAAGTTTCTGAAAAAATCTGTTTTGTTTATGGAGAAACTAATAGCCGCGTGGAAAGGGTTTAGACCCAATTTAGAGTAATGAATGATCCCTAGAAGTGGCATCTGTGGCAGCATAATTCACCCCCAGTTATGCCACTGGGTTTCGCCTAGTATAGTTTCATTCCATCCTCTGCCAGATATATTTGGCTGTTCCCAAAGAAAAAATCCAACTCATCTTGAATTCATGATTTAATTGTTCGCTCTCAATTAATTAAGCACAGTCTTACTTTTATTTCCAATGAATGCTAGGGATGTTGGAGTAACATCATGCTTCAGGGGACATTAACACTTTTCTGCGCGGGTGGCGTCTGCAGACGACATTCCAAAATGTCACCTTTTTTTAAAAAAAAAACCATCAACATTATTAAATGTCATTACCATATTTGGAATCACCATGAGAAATGCATTGAAGTAAGTACAAACATGCCTAGTATTGGTTCAGTTATCCTTAAGATTAGATAGACTTTGAAAATTAGGAGAGGTTTCTGATAAATCTGTTTTGTATATTATGGTAAAACTAATAGCCGCGTGGAAAGTGTTAAATTAAAGACACATGGTTTGACATCATTTTGCCTCGACTACCTGACAACCTGTTTGCTTAATAATTATTTTGAAAATACCGAAGTATGAAATGAAAATCTGGGCATATTTTTAAATGTTATACCTTAATGAATACAAATCAAATTTAGATGCTGATTTATAAATAGGTTCATGATCTTTTATTAGAAATTGCTCAAAATCATACTTTTTACCACCAATAAGTACGCTGATTCCACAGCGCATTGACATAGCAAGACCCTGGCCTTAGCTGAATGGCATCATAAAATCACAAAGCAACGCTTCGTTAGCTTGAAATTGGGCATGAAGTAGTATATAAAGTCAACATATTCTTTCGTTCAGTCATGTGCCCTTGAACTTCAATTCCCATCCTAGGTTAGTACATTTGTATGCTATAGTTCGTTTCCAAGATGTTGGATAGTGAGTGACACTCAGGCGTGGCACAACGCCGCGCATGGCAATTGAGGGCACGCAGTGATTAAGAAATTAGTATAATCCTGACTAAAATAGTATGCTTTTTCACCTCAATTTGTAGCTGACCATTCTAATCTATGGTCATTTACAAGTTAACTAGTGACATTCAGTGCTTTATTATCATATGGTGTATCACAAAAATCAAAGTGCAAATCTGTTAGTGTCACTGTCAAGTCGATGGCGACTAGTTATTACAAAATCAGGTAAATGCTATATGCCCTTGAACATCAAGCTGCAGTCCTCAATAGATTTATAAGGTAATGACCTTCGTTACATGCAAAGTCAGATGTCAGATATTTCTTGCAACATACAAAAGGATTCAATCAGTTCCAAATTGGCAAGCCTTCTTAAAGGTACCAGGAAATGGGATGATAATGCTGCTCCAAGTCTTTGTGGGACATTCCATTGCAATAAACAGGGCCAGAAAAATGAACACACCACAAATGACATCATTTGTGGTATTATTGATTATCAGTGAGTATCATCAATAGATTCAAACCAGTCACCTGGAATTTTCTTATTATAGAACCCACTGAGCTGTCAATAGTTCCACAAATGATCAACTAGCACAAATATTGAATGCGTTCTGGTCCCTCCTCGTAGACTTGACTCAAATCACATCAAATATATTTACATTTCCTGGGACCTTTAAGGCCTGACCATACTCCACTAAGCTGGAACGCTGAGCGCTAGTGTTGGTCAACGCTCGACCAAACCAGCAAATGCGTCAATGCTGTGGGCGAGGCCTATGGTGTTCTGGAGAACAGACGACCAAACTACCTCACAAAACGCCTTAAATTTGTATTTCTAGCACATCACAGGCATCAACATCGCAACAAACTTGCTTAGGCCTACTGTTTAAACATACCTTGACATACACAATATCATTCCATCAGCAAAAATAGCCTGATTTGCCTGGGTTTTGCCTATTTAGGCTGTATTTGCATGAATGGGAGCTCAAGAAAAAATATGTGACGTCAAAAGTCCGGCGAAGTGTTCTGCTTGCTGATTGGTCCGTGGACGCTGATCAGGCGTTGTTTGTGGTTTGTAATGGGCACTAATACGTATGTGTCAGAGCGCAAGCGTTGTAGCGTTGGTGGAGTATGGTCAGGTTTTTAAAGCAGCATGATACAGAGAAGCGTGAGCGAGCAGGAATGCATGCAAAAGGTGCAACGTGTATCATATGCGTGACGCATCCGTATACCAAAAATGCCCGCAGGCAGAAACACATGTAAAATGCTCGTGTACATTTCTTGCCAATTTTGAACTGACTAAACTATAGCTCTTGAGCATCAGCATATAATAGAAACAATTAACATAATGTATAACTGTATTAGTTGATCTTAGAGTTGTCTATGATGAACTTATCAAACATGTCTCATCGTAAACTGCAGCCAAGGTTAAGTTTCAACTAATTGTGAACACATTACGGTTTAGATATCTTGCTGCAAGTAGAAGGGAGAATTGCATCACAAATTGCAGTTGATAGATTATGCAAAGAGGATTCTGTGTTGTTGGATGTGTGCATCTTAATCCTCCAGTAATACTAAGGCCACTGCTCTTGCATTTTGCATCTTATCACCGGTTTGTTGTGCCATATTATCCCTATTAAGCGCCCATGCCCTTTTAAGTACCCACCCCCTGTTTTTCGGCGTATCCTTGGTGTAATTAATTTATGAGTTAGACTGGTGTTAGGCCTCTATTACTGAATAAAGCTGTCTAATCCTTTAATCCTTTAACACAGTTTAACACAGATTTTTTGCTAGGCTAATTCCGTGCAAAATTACATTAGGATAAACCTGTTTTTCTCAATGACTACTAACAAACAATCCCTTTTAAGCGCCCACCTTTACAATTACTGTAGCACTGTACAACAACATTTTTCACTGCGGCGTCCTTCAGTAAAGCAGTACCAGTAAGCCTGGTTCGATCGCCGCCCGCTCTCCCCGATCCCACTAGGCACTTACTGCCACACGTACAGTAGCGCTGATACAAGGGCACTTGAAGCTTGTCGGAACATTGACATCATGTAATGTGGCCACAGTCGGACCACTGCGACGCCGCAATGTTGATTTTCCCCCAAATTTTAAACAGTTTACTTTTCGATCGCACATGGTTTTCCGCTAGTGCAACCTTGCCGAATTTGACATTGTTTACGATAAATAAGTTTAAAAAAGGTAACTTAATAAGCGCCCACCCAAAATGAATAAGGTACTGTTTGTAGCACCCAGTGTGGAATTTTCATATTATTAACTGTAATTTCATGAGTGAAATATTGCATTGACACTTTGACGGTTTGTTAAACTCTTTGAGAACTAACTGCCGATTGGTCAAAAAGATGGGTACATCATTTGTTGCACCAATCACAGACAATGTATAGAATAATTGTGTCCCTGATAAATATTGGAGTGCAATATTATAGATGCAGTATTTTAATTGGTTATTCAAATGAGGATGTCTTGCAAATAACCAATCATAAACACTGTTATATAAGGCAGCTCAGGGGGGGGGGGGGGGGTAACATAAATGAAATTGGTCAGGATTATTTTAGAAATGGGGAGGGGGGGGGGGGGCAGTCACAGCCAAAGCTGAACTATCGTAACAATTAAATCCAAGGTGAATGGCATGAACGTACATTAAACCAAACCTGTTGACATTTGAAATATTATTAATTTGAGTTTGCTGTCGCACAATCAATACTGCTCTTTAATTTGATGAACATGTTGTGTGGATGTTAGGTAAAAGATATATTTATTAACCTTTAAAATGAAATCCTTCCCTATGTTATTGATACTGGCCGATTCTCTTCAAATAGCCCACAACTTCATGGGTGTAATTTACCCATGAATAATTGACTTTAATGCTACACACAAAAAAACCTTTTCTATGGGCTCGACCGACCCATTTTTTTTTAAAGTTAACCAAAAGTTTGGAGAGAAAAAAGGTGGAACGACCCTACCTGAGAGGCCCTTTTGCCAACAGGGTGTTTATTTTTTGTGGCCTTATTGATATAGTTTTGTGTTTTCAACAAATAACAAGTTATTTTAAACAATGATGTTTTAAACTACAATATGTACCGAGTTGGTTTAAAGGGGCATTGAGAGATGTATCGATATACTAAATGAGCAAATAACGTAAAGATAATCATCAACATAGCCCAAATTCAAAATGTCTTACAATTCCGACATCGCCATCATGCAAAATAAGCAAATAACGGCACTTCCAGGTTGAGATTTGCCGCGAAAGTATGCATGTAAAACGATCGCATAACTTCCGAATTCAGCACCTAGTTTCGATATGATCATATCGAAACTAAGAAAATCATGAAATTTTATATAATAAATGGCGAATGTTGGTAAACTGTTTTAGATGGGTAAACTGTTTTAGATGGTAGTTAGTATATGCCTAAGTATTACTTTGATGCAAAAAAACCCTGATTTACAGGATAATTGAGGGCGCACTCCCATACGTATCTCTCAATGCCCCTTTAATAACAGCACACTTTGCTGTTATCCGTTATCAGCTTTAATTCTGCAACATTGTCACATTCAATGGGATTCAATTTCAAAATTGTTGTTCATTGCTGTATCCTCAACTTTTGAGGCATAATTTGCCATGATTCATGCGATTCAATTTATAACCATGCACTATGGGTATGAATTTCTTGCGAACCAATTTCGGAGTATGTATTGGACTTCCGATTAAACCACGTAGACCTATAATAATTGTTGCAAAAAGACACAAACTGGTCAATTCCTGCTCATGTTTGAGAGTGTATGATTATATTGATTACGAAAGTGTACTTACATAAAATTATGAAGAGTGTATGCTTTTGTCCGTTTGCATAAGGCCCCCTCAAAGAGGTTTGTCTCAGAAACATTTGGCAAAAAAAGTTAAGTGCAATTTTTATTTATCGGCCGTGTTTAATTTGACCGGATTCCAAATGATGCATGTCATTTTTGTGTGGATTCAGCTTACAGAGAACCACTGGGAAAAATTGGAAAATGCATCGCTGCCACATAAAGCTACACACTAAAGCCTATTTCACATACCAATAAGTGCAGGTTTCTGAGACAAACTTTTTTGGGGGATAGGGGCTAAGATACCTATGCCAGCATTTCCTTAACTGAGCGTGGTGGTTGCCTGGGGCCTCAACTTTCATTTCGGTAGGGGTGTGCACATTTTAGCACAATTTTTTTATTTTATTGTTTTTTTGAAAATTAAGAAAGGTCCATTGTCAATTTCTTAGTCTTTTCCATTGTTATGAAGGGAAATTTAAAAATCACTTTTTTGTTTGGAAATCATTGAATGTAACTTTAATTTGCCAATTTTAGTGAAATTGAAACTCAACCTGCTGATTATATGTGTTAGATACACTAACTAAGAACTGTGCCAGTACACTCAAACAGTGACAATCCTTTTGACCTAGTTCTTGTAACATCAGGCCTTGTACCATATGGTGACTAAACATGCCAACATTATCTAAAACTAACAGTTGTCGTAAAAGCGCACCTTCATTTGGTTTCTGTAAAAATCTGTTTACGTGCCTGTGAAATCCGCTAATTTATCGTCGGTATACGATGCTCAAAAACGTAACTCTTCAGATGATAGATATGTTCTAAACAAGATTTAAAGACACCACCACAATGCATTGCATTTTGCAAAATGCCCTAATTCTGGTCTCCAATTTATCTCGGTTCCCATAGATATATGCACACAATCATGGTTTCATAGAGCACGTTCATCATTGGAGCTCTTAGGTTCTAGTTTACTTCAATGAATAAATTAGTTATCAGTGTTCTTTTTTCTACTTTCTAAAACTTACGAGCACGACAAATGCACCGTGCAGAAAAAAGAATAAGTTGGCTGGTGTTCGCGCAATGCATTGTGGGAAGACCGTACAATCTTCTTTGGATATGTCCCTATTTCTAATGCAGGTGGTGTCAATTTAAATCTTGAACCTACACTCCTCTATTCCTTCACCTTTATTCACCTTCCCTCAGAAAAAATAGGTCAATATATTCATCCTTAGGAATAATTTAGATACCTTTTACGAACCATTGAGTTTGAGCTCCGTAGCTTTCGAGGTCATCACGACCCCTTCATTCAGCGTAGTGTTTACTTCCCTCCGTTTGTCACATGACCACCTTTTGGGCGATCACATGACAGCAGGTCATCGTAGATGGCGGGTAGGTCGTAGCCGGTGTCTCGGTTGAGGGTCGGTTTCTGTGTCCTGATTTCAATCGCTTCTCTGATTTAAAAACGGAGGGAAGTAAACACTACGCTGAATGAAGGGGTCGTGATGACCTCGAAAGCTACAGAGCTCAAACACAATGGTTCGAAAAAGGTATCTTAATTATTCCTAAAATCATGATCGAACCAAATATCAGTCTACATGCTTCTATATTCATCCTTATCTGTAATGTATCAGGTAAAGATTCACCCAGTGCAATTTGTTGTTTCTATAATAATATATGGGAGAAGTTGATTAAAGGTAAAGATTCATTACAGATTCATCTGTCCACAATATAAATCAGTTCAAAAATTCACCACATCAAGATTAGAAGTAAATAAAAAGAGGTGCTACGTTGCATCTCATTGTATTGTTTTAAAGATGCACAGTATTTATTATAACATATCCAACGTTTCGGTCAAAAGACTTTGATCACGGAGTGGAAAGTGTACGAATGGAATAGATTAGTAGCCTAGTGCAAAAATTACAATCATAGTTAGTCTTGCTCCTTGAAACATAACTTCACAATTTTATGCTTACAATATCTTAACCTAAAGGGAGAAACTAAACAACTATACCATTTGGTATATTAACCATTTCCACGCGGTTATTAGTTTATCATAAATACAAAAAAAGATTTTAAAGAAACCTTTCACATGGTGATTCGAAATATGGTAAAGAAATTCAACAATTTTGACATTTTTGAAACATTTTGTTACATTTTGAAATGTCATCTGCATGGAAAGTGTTAAGGTAGAAGCTATATTAATTTTTAGATAGCATATCTATTCCTTCAGAAGATACTTCTTGAGCACTGTATATTACATGTATTAAACACCGCCAATGAAGTGTGTACAGATGGTAAATGTGTGTGTGTGTGTTATTAGTTATCTCTCGACATGCTTGCCAACATATGGATCGCCGGTTGCCAGTTGCCACACCCTACCATCATCAATGTTACAATATATATTTATAAACCATGCCTGAATCAGTCAGGTGGATGGTAACACGGCATCCATGTTGGGATATTACCTACGGAATAGTACATTAATCTAAGAGGAGATCAAGACGAATGAAAGCATACAATGCAATGGCTGTCATTTGTGAGATTGTGATATCTTAAGGGCATATCTTATAGACTGGTTCCCGCGTCCCTCTATATGGCTGCCATCTTTATAAATGGCGGCCCAAGTCAAGGGACTGGAGAAAAAATAAGGCAAAAAAGTGAACGAAAGTGTCGTGGGAACTAACGACTCCGGTCACTTCTAACCAGACTTCCCGTTAAGCTTTAAAAAATGTGCGTCTATGTGGACGCAAGTTTGCCGTCGAGGTGGCAACAAATTGCATGAAAATGTGTGCGTCCATGGGCTGATTGTTAGGGTGCGTGGGTGCCATCTATTGTCGAAATTGTGTCTGACGTCATCCGACGTGTTTCAACTTATATCCAAGATGGCGGCTCGCCAGCCTGTAAAACCGGAAATGTAATTCCAGCGGTGTAAATCACATTTTAGCGAGCATAAGTGTAAAAAAATGCACAGATTTGACTAAATAAACCCATTTCCAGTTAATCTCCACTATAAATTTGCATTAATTATTAGAGTTATTTAGCTGACAGTTTGTTTTCTTCTAATTAAGCTTAATTATTATTTTGTCAAACTTTTATTTTCGGGTTTCGGGAACTTGCGCGTCTAACTGGATGCAAAATACACATGCTTAGAGTTTGGACGCAATGATGCGCGCTAACAGGAAGCCTGCTTCTAACTTAACTGCCATGCGCAAGTCTGCCCGCCAACAACGCTAAAGCTCCTGATTGGTCAATTTACACTGTAGCATTTTTCACGATCGTCAAGCTGCGCCGCGGGAGGTAAATCAGCGCGCCCAATAGCGTCACACTATGCACAAACCCGCGTGAAACCACTGATGCAGTGTGGCGTGAATATGCTTATGTTTATTCACGACGAGTTTATCACCGCGCACTTTTGGATCTTTTTTCTTCTTTTCAGTCCTCACTTTTGAGCGCCCTCGCAGGGGCTGTACTATTCCACTAACTCACATGCTAATGGTCCGCATAGTGGATCTGTGGACCAAATTTATCCTGCTATTTAGTATCAGTCTTTGTGTTGGGAAAAAAGCAATTAAATAGCGCCATTTCTATGATCTATGATTTGCTTAATTTAGACATCGTTTTTTATTACGCCAATAATATACAATGACCAGAACAAATTCAAATTCCCTGATTCCAAGAAAGGAGCTGAGTCAGCTGACATTTGTTTTACTAAGAGCGTTTGCTGCGACTATGAATAGACACTTAATAAAAAACTGCACCTCGAGATGATTGTGATGTCACTCTGTAGGAAACAAAAATATCAAAATAACCATGAGGCGGGAGGGGGGAAGGACTCTGTTCTGCAGGTAAGTGGACCTCTCAGGTAATGCTGGGCGTTCCCCCCCCCCCCCCCCACCCCCCTCTTTTTCTCGTAAAACCTTTGGTGAATTTTCAACAATTTCCAACATTTTCTAAAAAAAAGTCCACTAAAACAAACCCAATTTCAACAGAAAATCACCGACACACTGAACACGTCTTACTTTGATTGTATCCAGCGGTATTGGTATCATGTTTACTGTTTAGACGGTCGAGCGCAAGTCACTTTTGCCTCCAAAAATAACATGTATAGGAAAGTGACAATAAGATTCCATAAAATGTTGCCATGTACATGTATTCTATTTCAAAATACATTCTATATGCCATACATGTACGCAACAGTGCAATGTTGTAGACGTCAACATCTTTAGGCCTCCAAAAAAATGTGTTGTGTTGCCCTCAGCGACCGACCCTAAAATCACAAAAATCAGGGTCGCAATGGGGTGGGTTTTTTTAAGATTTAAATTTTACCCAATTTGTCAAAATATTACTATTTTCTGCTTGAAAAGAATATAGTTTGCTTGAATAGATTGCTTTTAAACTATTATCTCACTAGAAACATTGACATTTACCAATTTTGTCTTTTCATGAGTCACAGGTCTGTCAGTAATATTTGTCAGCAAAAAAAGAAAGAAATCTTCAGAAGATTACAACAATTCTTTTTTTTTTGGCCTTACAATACACCTCTACACCTGGGCGACTGATATTTCACAACAAAATACCTTTGCAGAGTATCAGGCCAAACATTTTTTTGTTTGATTGTCCTCGTCTGCCCGACCCTTATAATCATTCCGACCAACAACAATTTTTTTTCTTTATTTTTTTGAAAATGTTTAATTTATTTTTTTTTAATTCAATTTTGTTGTTGAAAATTTCATTTTTTTACAAATATTAGTCATAAATCAAAAGTTTCATTTAAAAATAAATAAAAATTGAGTGTTGAGAAAATAAAAATACTCATCAAAATATTAAAGATTTTGTTCCCCATTTTGGTTACCACAACAAGTACATCTCATTTTACTTTTGGTACCTGGAAAAGGGCAAGTGAGAAGAAAAAAACAACTTTTCCTGACCGACCTACCCAACTTTTAAAAGTGATCTATGGGCAATCAAACACCTTTTTTTTTGGCATCAGAGAGGCGAGACTTTGTTGATGTCACAGGTGTGGCGTATACAAGTATGCATTATAAAATGCATATAAATTATTTTCTGCTGAAATTATTGCACACCTTTTTTTTCTCCCCATAGGATTCAACAAACAAGTTCAATTTGGCAGGCATGAGTGTTTTGATTACTTTTGCTGAAAGTTCTATGTACTGTAGTATAACATGGACTGGATCAAGTGATTCATATCACGAATCGTTGATATTTTTACCATAACTGCATGTAGTATTTTACAGTTAAAGGGGAATAGAGAGATTGCCGAGAAAAATTAAATTTGGAAAGAAGGAATTGTTTCAATAGATAGGAATCCTGAAGTGTAATGATTTATGGGGAAAACGGTTGAATAATGGCGCTAGATTAAAATGAAATTTGGTTACAGCAAGTTATGTGGTGAGTGATGTTGATAAATATCGAAATGACCAAATTGTGAAATTTTATATGATAGACTGCGAATTAAGGTATAAGGTTTCAGATGGTAGTTTGTATGCCTAAGTATTACGTAGGTGTAAAAAACATGATTTCCAGAAAACATTGAGGGCGCACTCCCATATGTATCTCTCAGTGCCCCTTTAAATTTGGATGGGATGAAACTGTTGGGATTTCACCGAACAAAACTACCTGGTTATGTATCAATATTTGGAATAGTTATCAGACAACTAATGTTTAGGCCAAACAAAATAAAAGGTTCGTCTCAAAGCTTGCGCGCGCATTGGTTTTGAAATGCCAAAATACCGCGTCTGAAATGCAGAAAATTGTAAAATCAATTATTTTTTTTTCCCTACAAATTTTTATTTCGAGTTTTTATTAAAAATATCGGCAGATTTTCCTTTTCTCAAACTTTTACATGACTCGGTTCTTCAAAAAACGCTGCACAATTGTTCTTATACACAACTACATCACAATATTCATTTCAAATAGAAAAAACAAATATCAGAAAGTGTCAACGGTTGCAAATAGTAAGAGTAAAAATTGCCACACAAATAAAAAGAAAGTAAAAAAAAAAAATGGAAGACAAAAAACAGCGCGCGTCGCCCGATTTTGAAGCCTTCGCAAGCTTTGAGACAAACTTTTTTGTTTGTTTGGCCTTATGTCCTTTTTAAAAAAAATGAAACCTGGTTTTACAGAGCTACTTGAATTACAAAAAATGATATCACAGGTCGGGGGGGGGGGGGGGGGGTTAATTCTGAGAAATACTATAGAAATATATAACAATATTGGAGGGAAATTTGCTGATTTTGAAGGGAAGTTTTTGCTGTCTGCCTGGGAAGTTTGCATGATTATTTGTAGATACAAATTGGAAAGTCAATATTTTTCACTTTCAAATTTTCCCCCTAAAGTTTATTTAGCATTTATTTAGGCAATTTAGCACAAAAGTCTGCTGTTTTTTAATATTTTATTGAATTTCAGATTTTTTCGCCTGATAAGGGTGGGAACAAAATGCAAATGTAACCAGAAAAACCCAGAATGACAATTGAAATGCACGGTGCAATATATTCAATGAAGTACCGTCTGATAGACTGCAACTCATCCTACAATAATAGGAGATAAATCTGTTATAAAATGAAACCGACGATAACTAATAGACTATGGATCTATGTAGGGCATCGGGTAAAACCATACCCGCAGCAACGGGCGCGTAATGCAATTAGTCACTCCCATGAAATGCAGACAATTTTGACAAATTATCTGATGAGGGGGGACTCCCGAGACTGGTAAAATGTTGCCCTATATTTGATGTTACTCGGTGCAGTTATGCTTAGAGTTGCCATAGGATACTTGAAAGTCTTAATGCAGGCATCAGTTTGAATCTTGAACCTACCCTTCTCTAGCCTTCACCTGTATTCACTTTCCTTGAGGAAAAAGTAGGTAAGATTAGGTCTTTCCTGCAATTTTTGGGGTGAAGATTGACACCTCGGGATTGACACGTTTGTGTACTTTGTTTGTTCTGTAGTATTAAATGGGAGATGATGAAATATAGGTGAAGATTCGTCATAGATTCATTTACCTTCCTAAAATATATATTATAGTTCAAGATTCACCACTTCAAAAATATAAATAGGCAAAGATTAGGCTTCTAATCTTTGACTAACCTTGAGGAGGGAGGGTAGGTTCAAGATGCACATTGACACCTGCATAAGTAAATACTGTTGTAGCAAGCAAGAAGTGTTGCACCTTGTCTGTTACCATCATCCTGTCGTAAAATCTAATCCAACGAATGAACGTCAAGTCAAAGAGTATTTCAGAGAGCGCCGCTTATTAATTATCAGGAGCATGATTTTAATACGCTGAGGTATACAATCACGCAATTAAAGATGAACCCATGCAGTGGTGCATACTTGATAGGTATTCCAATTAACTCATTTCATTCACATTGGTACTTTTTTCCTATTTTCTAGTAATTTGGTTGAAGAAAAAAACCCATTTCGACAGGCCCATCGAATCAAGAATTTGTTTAGGAAATTCTTCCCGTACAAAATGTGGTTTCTTTTGACAAATCATGTTCAAAGTTTTTGGAGAGAAAAACGAAACAATACAAAATGAACAAATAAAATGATATCCCTACAAACAAAAAAGGGGAAATTGACCAATCAAACTACTAAACAGGTCCATCCCCCTGAAAAACAATGCTTTCTTTATTCATCATCTCATAAGTCTAGCAGTCTTTGCGTAAATAATTATTATCAAGAGAAATGCCTGCAGTTAATCAGCACTTGTCAATTCAGCCGACATCTCATCTCGCCAAACACTCCATTCATAATGCGTCGCGTAAACCGTGTTGTCAAAATGCAGACGAGAAATTACCTCAAGTCCAACGGTAAAGAAACGAGTGATAAACATTTGTCTGCGAGTCTCTCTAAATAGTCAGATCAAGTTTCCCTTGTACTCTTTGCGTCCCCTAATGAGGACCCAGACATGGTATACGGCGATAGCTCGGTTCAATATCAGCTCTGTTTGCCTGCGAGGAACGCAAGGTGCGATAGATGGATATCGATGCGAGATCGCTCCGTTATTGTGCATGCACCCCCTGTGAACTCTTCGAGTTGGAACGCAAGGTGCGATAGATGGATATCGACGTGAGATAGCTCTGTTAGGCAAAAAAAAAATTGTTTGATTGTCCATGGATCACTTTTAAAAGTTGGGTAGGTCGGTCGGGATTTTTTCTTCTTTTTCACTTGCCCTTTTTTCAGGTACCAAAGTAAAATGAGATGTAAAGTCGGAATGATTATGAGAGTCGGGCGGACGAGGACAATCAAACAATTGTTATTGTTCACCCCCCCCCCCCCCGTGAACTCTGCGAGTTGTCTACGATTTCCGATAACGGAGACATCATTCTATGGCTTCATGTGGTGTGCCTTATACTATGTTAGACACATCATTGTTAGTGCATTGATGTTTCTTTCACGGGTCAGACCTATTACTTACGATACAATCGAATTGAATAGATTGTGTTTAGTAAGCATGAGAGGCTGCTAAAATAGGGCAAACATATATGTCTTAGAAGTATTCATCTTAAAATCCCGGTGTTCTCTCTTCATATTCAGAGGGGTAACACATGATCGTTCCAGGATCTTAAAATACCCCCCTATTTACGGCGTTTCGCGGACAATTTTACTAATTTGACCCCCTTTTTCGCACAAAAACGCAGACATTTTGTCTGAAAATAACCCCCCTTTTTTCACTATTTCAAGGACACTTTCTAAATGTCCCCCCTTTTTGCGCAAAAACGCGAACACATCTGGTTCAAAATACCCCCTTTTTCCTATTCCCAGGACAATTTGATATGAAACAAATCTTATTCTATTTGTTTTCTTCCTCGCGGACATAGCCTCTCAAAACAAACACCCCTAATTTGTTGAAATTGCGGACATAGCTTCCAAAACGACCCCTTATTTTTGGAAATCGCGGACATAGTTTCAAAAAACACCCCTTATTTTGGGAAATCGCGGACATAAATGTCCGTGGAATGTCCGCGGACATGATACAGAAAACCCCCCTTTTCCGTGATTTTTGGAACGATCATGCGTACCCAAAGTCAATGTTGACTGAAACCACCGGGCTTAAAATGTGTCTTTTATAAACTGTTGAATTCATTCTTGTATTATAAACATTTTTATATGCCTATTTTGTTATTGAATAGAAACCATGTTTGGAAAATTGGTGATTGAGGAAGATTTTTGAGGGGGCATGTAGTTACAAAAAATAAAGAAATGCATGACAATATTGAAGTGAATTATTTTTGTTGTGGAAGAGCTGAAGGGAAATGATGCTGCTATCTTTATTTTAGCCATTTGATTTTTCCAGACCTGGAGGCACATTGTAAATTGTCTACATGTTTCTTATTTCTAATCGAGTCAATTTCAATAATATGATGTCAATTATCTTAGAAGTAAATTTGCAGGGATTTGATGATAAGTGTAATTAACCTCCATCATGTCGCGGAAATAAAAACCAAACTAGACATAAGCTGCGATCGGAGATCGCGGATATTAGTCTGGCGTATTACGTTTAGATTCAAGTAAGGGCAGCCGAAGAATGAGCTATGGTTTGGTATGGTTTCCAGTTTTCAATACGATTTATTCCGTTAAGATATAGTACCGGGTTCCAAAGTGTCGGCATTCAATTATTTCCTTTCATCCTTCCGCGGCCCTTACCGAGGTTCATTACATTTTGCCCCTTGACCCCAAGTTCACGATCAGAGGAATCTTTTGACCTATTCTGACAATCATCAGTCATTTTCACTCGGACAAGTAGCATTTTGAGTAAATTGAGTGAAAATTTATATTTTGACCTCTAGTGACCCAAAACAAAATTCGATTCAAAAAACCAAACTACATTTTATGAAGACGGTCATGATAAATATGATGACCGATTTTGACGTTCCTGGGTCGTTTTAATAAAATGCAATGGCGTTTTTAGTGAAAATCACGTTTTGACCCCTAGTGACCTTTTTTTGACCTTTGACCCCAACATTATGATTGACTTTTTTTCTTGGCTTATCAATGCGCACAAGAAAAAAGTAATCCCGTCAAAATCGGAGCATGTCTTAAGATTTTCACTTGTATAGTTCAATGACCTCTAGTGACCCCGTGTTACATGTCACTTTTAGTACAGGAGCAACCTATATGAACATAGTCAAGAGGAATCGTTTGACCAATTCTGACAATCATCAGTCATTTTCCCTCGGACAAGTAGCATTTTGAGTGAATGGAGTGAACATTTACATTTTAAACCCTAGTGACCTTTTTTTGACCTTTGACCCAAAACTTATGATTGACTTTTTTTAATAACTGATCAATGCGCACAAGAAAAAAGTAGTCCCGTCAAAATCGGAGCATGTCTTAAGATTTTCACCTGTATAGTTCAATGACCTCTAGTGACCCCGTGTGACATGTCACTTTTAGTGCAGGAGCAACCTATATGAACATGGTCTAGGGAAATCTGTTGACCAATTCTGACAATCATCAGTCATTTTCCCTCGGACAAGTAGCATTTTGAGTGAATGGAGTGAACATTTACTTTTTGACCCCTAGTGACCTTTTCTTGACCTTTGACCCAAAACTTATGATTGGTTTTTTTTCTTAGCTGATCAATGCGCACAAGAAAAAAGTAGTCCCGTCAAAATCGGAGCATGTCTTAAGATTTTCACCTGTATAGTTCAATGACCTCTAGTGACCCCGTGTGACATGTCACTTTTAGTGCAGGAGCAACCTATATGAACATGGTCAAGGGGAATCTTTTGACCAATTCTGACAATCATCAGTTATTTCCCCTCGGACAAGTAGGGTTTTGAGTGAATGGAGTAAAATTTACATTTTGACCCCTAGTGACCCCAAATGAATTTTAATTTTAAAAACCGTTCTTTTGTACATGCGTACGGTCAAAAGGAATATGTGGACTAATTTTGACGATCCTAGGTCATTTCACTAAATTGGAAATGCGTTTTAAGTGAAAATCACGTTTTGACCCCTAGTGACCCCTGTGTGACCTTTGACCCCTTATGCTTTGAAACCTGAGTAGTGGTCCACACAAGTGTACTTGTGACCAAGTTTGATCAAAATCGGCCCAACGGTTACGGCGCAGGAGGTCAGAGGTCAGAAGGCCAAGAAGAAGAAGAAGAAGAAGAAACAGCACGAATACAGTATATTAGTCGTTTCTCGACTAATATAAATATAGAGAAAGTACCTAGTTGAAGATACGGTACCAATAAGTTTCCTTGCCTTATTGACTGTATAATTAGTTTCGACAAAAATATCCCCCTGTCCCCACAGGGTTAATAAACATTTCGCCCAATTTCGTAATAGTAATCATTGTTTGATTTTTGCTATCATTTAAAAAAAATTGGTTTTGAGTTAATGGACAAGACTGAAATCTATTTTCAATCATACAAAACCAAATAAGCGTTGAACACCAATGGGAAAATAGATCAGTTCAAAGTGCATTGGAAATGGACACTTCTGCGGGTCCCATCTTGGCTCAATTTCAAAATGGCTTCTGCTTTTCACAACCGCTTGTCAACGAACAAGTGGCGCATAATCATAAGAGTAAAACAAATTGGTCGGGAGTTAATATGTCACTACTGTAAACGTGGACATTTTTCGTGCTACATTAATTTTCGCGCTCCAAGCAGGTACCGCGAAAATAAAAACACAAAAACATATTTATTTTGTGTATAAGTTTATGTAATGAACTTTCAAATCGCGAATTTAAAAACAAGCGAAATGGCCGAAAGTCGGCAAAGCGTGAAAATGTAATCGCGCGAAAAATTGCCACTTTAATGGTATATTGGTTACTTGCTATTTTATAAGATAGGATGCCATTGGCAAATCACATTGTTAGAATTGGAATATAACGTGGGTGTATAAAATTAATGTTTGTTTACGATTAACTAAAAGTGTCATTATCTGTAAATTCTTGGTGGATGTCACTTTAGTGTAGAAATGAGCTAGGGGAAATGGTTACCATCGACAGATCGACACCCAAATTTTAGATTTTCATTTAAGGTGTGTTTCCCCCAAGAGAAACAAATGTTTGAAAATGTATTAATTTTTTCAATTAGAGACAACACAGACAACACATTTTTCAGGTTCAATAAGCCCTATAAAAGCCCTATGTACTACAAAAATACTTCTCTCTTCTACAATGTAGGTGCTTGTAGCATGTGGTTCCCCAGTCTATCTTTCGGCGCCCACACGGGCTATTAAATGCGCAGGAAAGTCTTAAGATGTTGCAAGCTGACCCTGGTTCAATCCCTGGCGCCGGTGGTGCCTGTTGTTTTCCCCTTAAAATTTGACACGCTTTCTATCTTGATTGGTTTAGTCCCCCCAAACATGCCCCCGGGGGTTGGAGTTAAAATCATTTGACAATAGTTTGGAATATTTAAAAAAAATTGAAACTTTGAATGGATGTGAGACATTGCATTTTGTCGAGGCAATCAGACTGCATATTTCAATCGGTATATTCCGCCAAAAGTTCATTATTTAAATTGTTTTTTCTTGTCCAATGTTATTAGATCATTATTGGACATAGGTGAATCTGACGGCGACGCCGATACGAACAGGAAATGAGCAGCGAAGCGTCATCTCTGGATGAGGAATGCTGCGGTGTATACATAGCGCAGAGAGCACCAAAGCAAATAAACAAAATGAACGGAGAATGTTTGTTAGACCAGAGCTGTCTTATTAATAGTATCTGGGCCATTGAATAATTATGTTTTGTTTGACGTGGGTATGATGGAGTTATGTTGTTCATTGTATGAAACACGACCCTTGGTGCACCTATGTGTCCCATTAAATCAGTGGTTCTCAACCTTTTTGGCCCACGACCCCTTTTGACATTCTTGGTCAGTACCGTGCCCCCCCCCCCCCCCCCCAAAAAAAAAACACAGAAAAAAACAACAACCTGATTTATTCTGAAACTGCTTAGTAATATGATGCGAGTATAGCGAGCCGGAAATTTAGCATTTTTGAAAGTTTCTTTTAGGGGTTTCTAAGCCTTTTTAGAGTGAAATATTAAAATGGTTCCCCAAAAAGCTATATTTATGACCCCTTCATGACCCCCTGGAAAACCCCAAACAACCCCCATGGGGGTCACGACCCCCAGGTTGAGAACCCCTGCATTAAATGATGTAATATAGAGATGTGCCCTTACTTAGACGTCGTTTGAGGTTTTTTAAACATGCCCTAATCAAAATAAAACAGAAAACAAACCCCTTGTCAAGAATTACGCATCATTTTGAAATATCTTACCCAGATTATCCAAAAATGATTCCTACCTAGGCACTAAAAATGACCCTTACTAGATGAAACCCAAATCTGACCCGCTGAAAAACCCTGTGAATCATCACAGTTAATGACCGTATTACGTTCCATACATCAAATATAGTGCATATTACGTTACATATATACATCAAACATAGCTCCATAAAACCCTTTTCTATTTCCGTATTACCCATCATCATGCAGCATGCAAAGACAGATCAAATCAATAAGTGCAGGGATTTCTATACGACCGAGCTCTTGCTTTATGATGCAGAGTAAAGCAATATCTTGCCGTCTTAGCAAAATGCCCTCGTAAGTGGACAAGAACGATTAGTCGACTGCCGTGTAAACACCCCTGTCATTTGCTCAGGCCGATAGCGCCGAGAGATGACGTAAATCAAGGATTACCTGTTTTTTTTAATTTTCCAAGTCTTGCTACAACCGAAGTGCTGTCCGTCTCCATTGTGTAATTAACGCGTTATATTTTGGGGCCGTTGATATCAGATAAAATGGCTGGCTCATCACTTGTCATCCTCTATAAAAAAGAATCAATTATTAATGCTGATAATTTGAGTGTGTCCATTCACAGATTTTCCCATTAATTTTCAAGAATACCAAAGAAGATTTTAACCCCCTGGGGTCTACCTGTATATCTAACAGCGCTTCTGATTGGTTAATTACAAGATATACTCATTTGAATAACCAATTACGATACAGCTTTTAGACTATTTCACCCCGATCTTTATTAGGGATACAATTATTTAAACAATGTCTCTGATTGGTGCAATAAATGATGTATCCATCTTTCTGTCCAATCGGCCAGTAGTTCTCAGGAGGTTAAACTTCGCAGCCACAATGCATTACGTCAACTCTAGCCAACAAAAGATTTTTTTCCCACAATGCATTTGAATATCCCCTTATCTATAATCATATCAAACCCATAATGGCCGCAATTACCTTTGTACCCCTAGATACCGATATCGTGGCTTTCTGTCACGCATGACATGTATCGGGAAAAGTGATGGTTCCCCTGTCTTTTAGGTTTTCTAATAACTGTGAGTAAAGTTGTGTATTAGTCGAGCTCTTCGGTTTTAGAAATAAGAAAAGGGAACATAGAGAACTGATTTATTTATCGATTTAAACAAGAATCTAGGAGTTGGAAAGATGATGGCGCTATAAAGTCATGATTTTGTGTCTATGGGAACCAAGATGAATTGGAGACCAGATTTACGGCATTATGCAAAAAATGCAATGCATTGTGGTGCTGTCTTAACAATCTTCCTTGCAGGAATACTTTGTCACTGTCCATCCTTCGATTCGGTTGGGGAGTGGTTATTTGCGACGCGATCAAGAGGAATGGGTCGGATGTCGACCCTGGTCGAAAATGAGTTTGTAATACAGTTTTAAAGAAGACACCTAGAGCTTTCAGAAACTGAAAACCCCATGTCGATACGACGTTTTGTTCCAAAGTTATGTCAAATTGTATACATGAATTTCCATCAAAACTTATGTAAGCCGCCATTTTGAATTGGCCATATCTCAATTTGGGATTCCCCGACATCCGACTCATTCCTCTTGATCGCGTCACATTTGCGGAACACCAATATCGTTATCTTTTAATAGCTTGCAGCAATTTCACGGTAAAATAATGACAACCGTATGATGCACTTTATACCATCGACGACTTTATACCATTCCTAAAAGTCGGCCTAGTCAGACCAATATTCAGGTATGACGGAGGCATGTAAGCGCCACATGTTACTCTATCGTAGCCTTCCAAACTGTTACAGACAGCACGTAGGCTAATGAGCTATTCCAGTTAAAATCCATTCACCCCCTGTGGAAGACATGACCTTAATCTTCTAAAAATAGGGAGTGTACATTTAAAAGGGAGTCACTCGTGTAAGGAAATTCCATTTGAAATGTACACTCCCTGTGGGGAAGTTTAAGGTAATTTCTTCTTCTATAAGGGAGTGTATGGATTTCTAATGGAATGGGCAATGTATTGCTGGCCCTCCATAAGGCAAAAAAAAAAAATGTTATGTTATGTTGTCCTCGACCGCCCGCTCCGGATTTTTTTTCTTTTTTTTCTTTTCTTTTCTTTTTTTTTCTTTCAGATTTTTTTCAGATTTTTTTTCCAGATTTTTTTAAAAACAGTTTAAATGGCATTGAATAGTAAATTAAGTGTTTATAACATATATGTGCGACTCTCAGAGTGATTTCAACTTCTTGTTGGCTGAACTTTGAGCTTCCGCTGGTAAAAGAAAATTTAATTTTTTTTAAAAAAAATCCGCCCACCCGCACCTCCTCTGAAAGCTGTGGAGGACAACATAAAAAAAAATTGTTGTTGGCCTAACTGTGATAGCAGGGTGGCCTGTTTGTGGGGGCAGCGAGCCCATATTATTGAAACCCCTAAATGGCATAACCCATAGAACCCAACCCTAAACTGTGTCACCCCAGTCAACTGTACATGCCTTGCAATGGCGTAATTATACAAGAAGAAGAAAAAAACAAAGAGGAAAATATTCTGGCAAAAGCGTTGCAAATATCCAAAATTAATAGACAAAAAAACTTTCATCCAATGCGGTCCAACACATCTTTTTTGGATGCAGGAGCTGCATGCTATTTCATCATGATAATTTCTGGCTCCAATTAAAGTTGAACCCTGCCCCAAATAAAGCCGACCCAGTTCATAATACCGAGCACTGTTTAATTGTTGGCAGGATATTAACAAGATGATCTGGGTGTATTGATTTAACACTTTCCACGCGGCAGGCGGCTGCAGACGACATTCCAACATTTCACAAAATGTGTCAAAAATGTCAAAATTATTGAATTTCATCACCATATTTGGAATCACCTTGATAAATGCATTAAAATAAGTACAAACATTCCTAGTATTGGTTCAGTAATCCTTGAGATAGGCCTTGGAAGTTGGGAAAGGTTTCTGAAAAATCTGTTTTGTGTATGGTAAAAATAATAGCCGCGTGGAAAGTGTTAAAGACGCTGAATTTACATTTTTGTAATTCTGCAGGAAGACGGGTAAAAACCCATGAGAGATACCCATGCCATTCCTAAACCATTGTGCAGGAAGATGGGTAAAACCCACGAGATACCTATGCCATTCCTATATCTGCCTTGCTGTGTCATTTCTCAGTCCACGAGTCTTAATCACCATTCTCGTGGAAATTGGGTCGCTCCAAATTGGGTCATCTCGTACTTATCTTTGCGCAATATCGGGTTATTATTTCTGGCATTTGGTACCCATGCCATTCCTAAACCATTGTGCAGGAAGATGGGTAAAACCCACGAGATACCTATGCCATTCCTATATCTGCCTTGCTGTGTCATTTCTCAGTCCACGAGTCTTAATCACCTTTCTCGTGGAAATTGGGTCGCTCCAAATTGGGTCATCTGGTACTTATCTTTGCGCGATATCAGGTTATTATTTCTGGCAAATAAGACACATTCCCCCGAGGCCTGTATACATAACAACGATATTAAAAGTTACAGACGGAGCCGACCAGGGCAACATTATTTCAGCCTATTGTCACTACCTGACTGAATCTCATCACATTACATACCAGAGAAGTGTTATATCGGTGCTGTTCTGTCAAACACTCGTATATCTCCATGTGGCCCTAATTCAGCAGGTGTATAAAGTAACACATCCTATGTATAACCTTTGGGCAGTCTGCTCTAAACATGTTCAAGGGCCACAAACACATCTATTAAAACCTTGAACATGCACATGCCCCTAAATATGCATATTACTGTCGGGCAGTTTTAATTTATACATGGTAAAGGGCCGGAAAAATATACAAAGGTTTTGAAAGAACAGCGACGATAATCGCCTTAAATATGATGTTATTTTTGACGATTTTGTTTCCAAGTTTGCTCTTCTGCTTCCAGAAGAATGTTCCAATGCTGTTTCATACATGTCTGCTAGTGCTTCCTTGGATTAGATGCCTTGTTTAGATTTAGCTTGAAAGTTTTGGTATTAGGACTATATATACACCCAAACCAATATGTAAGTTCCCCCTAGCATATACTAGAATATTTCCAAAAATATTTGATGGATTTAAATAATCTTCAGCTAGAAAGATGCACCCAATTGTTAGGCACATTTTGATTCCAAATTTGTTGGCCTTGAGCTAATGTGCCATATATTGTTCACAATCTTTTTTTAACAATTCCAGATTTGTGCAGATTTTGGTGACATTTTAGGTTAAACAAATTTTTTTAAACAAAACCCGAACGACTGACCCTACTTAACAGTCCGTCCGCCCGTAAAACAGTGTGGTTGTTTTTTCATCGCCTAAATAACAGAGATGCATTACACATGTATTGTGAGGAAACTCGCCATTTTAAAAGTATGTAAAGGCACACAATCTAATTCAAGTCCAGTTTGGAACTGCTGTATCAATACAATTGGAACACTGGGCTGCATAAATAGCCACAACCAACTTCCACCACGTACGCTAGAGCAGACTCAATTAAAACTGTAGCAAAATGGATGTTGCTCCTTAGTGCGAGCCACACACCTTAGGCAGGTATTAAGCTTATTTAGTGGATCTATCTAGATGTGTGCATACTGCATGTACTTTTTGGAGGCATTTTGAATAAATATGCATTTTCCTTAACATTTTGCATGCGGTTATTGGTTTTACCATTGATACGAAACAGATTTTTCAGAAACCTTTCCCAATTATTGAAAGTCTATATTGGTTTTACCATCAATACGAAACAGATTTTTCAGAAACCTTTCCCAATTATTGAAGTCTTTCTCAAGGATTACTGAACCAATATTAGGCATGTTTTGTACTTATTTCAATGCATTTCTCATGGTGATTCCGAATATGGTAATGAAATTCAATAATGTTGACATTTTTGAAACATTTTGTGTCATTTTGGAATGTCGTCTGCCGACGCGTGGAAAGTGTTAAGTGGTACTGCCATAATCGTCTCAAATCATTCTTGAGCATGAATGAGATCCGATTGGGTTTATTTTTCTGATGCCATCCTATAATCGCCTCAAATAATTCTTGGCCATACTGACAGCATTGTCGACATGTGTGTCAAAAGACTTTCAGGTCGACGCTCAAATACATTCGGTCCCTGTTTTTACAAAGCCATTTTTTTGCTGTGATTAAGCTACTTTATCCCAGAGATAAGAATTACTTTCAGTTCAACAATTTCTCTCTCAAGGAATCGTTCATCGTATGTAGACTATTGAATGCGTGTAAGCGATACCGTCGTATCTATTAGGGTAATGTCACGTTTTCCAAGATTGGCATCTCGTAACAAAACCCTTCCTGGTATCAATGAATTACTTACTACTATTACTTGATTTCCCCCTACAACACGTAAAAAATTAGATCAAGTCTTTAGCTCAATTTTATCCTGAAGCGTTACGATAACTCTACACTATTGCCAATCGGAGAAACATATCACGTCAGTGTATGCATATGAAGGTTCAGGCAACCCACTTGACATTATAATTACAATCTAGGTTCCCCTTATTCAGCATAAATTGAACCAATTAACCGCTGTAATTTTCGCAAAACAACTCAAAAGTGCACTGTGAAATTTACAGACCCTTTTGTATCTTGGACACTGACTCTTTCGGGAAGAAATCAACCTGTCGTGTACCCAGGGGAGGGGGGGGGGAGGTACTCGGATATTTTTTTGTAGGGATGTGCCACCAGCAAAATTAAAATTGACCCCAAAATGTACCAATTTTCAGGGGAAATGGACCCGTATGTTTACCGGAGACCCATGATTTTCTTATATTTTTGACAAATGTTGCTATTTTGTGTGTGAAAAAACAGCAAAATTAGGATTTTGACTCATAAATGGCTATGAAAAGAGGTCATTCATTTACAGATGAAAATGGGACCCTATTTGGCGGCACATCCCCGTAACCTCACATCCACTAAGTATCTCCCCCCCCCCCCCCCGGGGTCATGTACTCTTTCAGATTGATTTGCTCGGGACAATTTCAGATATATAGAAATGACATGAATAATTCGGACATTTGTTAAACAAATTCTGTTCGCTCAAATTAAGTACTCTGGGGATACAAGCTACGGGGCTACAAACAGTGTCAAGTGTTGGTTCTATCAAGAATATTATATGCTAACGGGGAAATAAAGCAGGCTAAAAAAATGCACGATGAGAAATGTGTCCAGCGGCCGGCCGAGCCAGAAGGGTGTCGTTTAGTTTATTACATTCTAACATCTCTTAGGAAATCTATTTTGCCATCACGTCGTTCGTCCGGATCTATGAACTCGTTATACGGTCCGTGTTTTGACATGCATAATTAATTGAGCCAGATATGGAGATGGGCTAGTGTGTGGTGGACGGACGGTGATGGCAAGGTTGGAGGTGTTATCTATACCAATGCAGAAATGAAGTGTGAGGATTACGGGGAGGATTTGCTTATCCTTTTTAGTTAAATGTTATTGCAAAGGGGGATTGATTAGTAGGCCTGAATTAAAACTAAGTTTCGTTTGATGTTGATGGAGTTTTTTGTCAGTAGATTAGGAAGTGTGATAATATCTGAGATTGCGCCTAAGATATAAGGCATTATATAATCGGAGTTCCTTTAGTATACCCTACCACTGCACTGCATGTCTTCAATTGGGACTTAAAACAAATAAATTAACAAATACGGTCCTTCAAATTTAAAATGCGAAGTTACTGCTGATATTGAAACAAAATGGCTTTTTAAATGTCCTAATTTTAAAGAATTGTTAGTGTACCGTGCCAAAATTGGCAAAATAACCTGGCTGGAGAAGTCTGTCGGTGAGTTTGGATAGCCTTTTTTCGAAACACCTGATACGAAATGACACTTAAGTCTGACAACTTAATATTAAAGCCGTTCAAGATATCAACCTTATCGAACGCTTACAGATTTCTTGAGGTGAATAATTGTTGAAGATCTATTTGAAAAGTTGTCAGCAAAAGGGCATCCGTTGCATATTAGAGGAGTGTCCTGTTAACCTATAATTGTATTGATATAAAATAGCCCTAGGATTATTAGAACTCTCTAGATATAGAATCAATCTTTACATTACTGTAAAAGTGGAAATTTTTGCGCATGTGATTTTTCGCGCTTTGCACATTTCGACCAATTTCGCTTGTTTTCATGTTTGCGATTTTGAGCTCTCTTACATAGACCTACATACAAATTGAATATATTTGTGCGTTTTTATTTTTGTATTGCTGAATTTGGCGCGAAAATGAACGTAGCGCAAAATTTTCCACTTTTAAATTACTTGGATTCAGGTGGGAGTTCATCAACTTATAGGCATAACCTGTTTTTGTCTGTGTCTCTAAATGCCGTTTTCCGATCTGCTGATAGATCTCTTTTGTTATATTATTATATAGTCCAGCTTCAGGGGCCATTTTGAATGATATTATGGGGTGGGCATGTGTGACCTTTTCTTATATCTATCTCCACGCCCCCTCATGAAAATAGAAACATGTTTTTGTCATCTGTTTGAGATTAATGTCATCGTGCTGAGACTTGAGTTCTTTATGTTAACACAGCAGTCAAATGCAGGGCTGGAAAAACATTAACGAGCCATTTAAGAAGCGTCCTTGCAGGAACGTGTTTTATATGGGGATGGGAATAAAGAAAACATACATTTCCAGGAAAGTGCTTTCTTTAAGGACGTTGTCCTGGATATTGACATCTTTCTAGACCAGATTAAAATGATGTACTGTATTGGCGAGCAAACATTCAAGTTTCTCCGTATAGTTTAAATCTAACAAGACTGTATCGTATTCCCGAGACTATCCACGTTACTAACTAGAACGATTTTCGAGAGAGTGTATATCTCTGATACCAAAAACCGTAAAGCCACTTAATTTCGCGAGGGATGTGGATTCGCAAAATTGAATACCCATGAAACTGACAATTTTGTAAGTATGACTTATAGCACGAGGTAGCTGCCGAGTGCTATAAGGAATTAATAGCACTCATCGACAGTGACCATTTTAGTGATGATTTATATGGCAGAGCTCTACCCTATACACCAGATACACACCACTTTCACAGTAGGACACCTCTCACTCACCCAGACTTATTAGACAATCATCTACTATTAAACACACACACACCAAGTTGGGTAATAATTACAGTGCTGTAATTAATCAGGTTATTTACGATGTCAAATTTACAGCATTCTGAAGCTGTACAATAAGTGAAATTTGTGGAATTCTGGATTGGCTGTGTATGTGCTATTATGAGAGTAACAGTAAAATGTCCAGGTTCGCAAAATTAAATGCCCGCTAAAATAGCAGTAATTTTAAATTCGCGAAATAAAGTATCTGCAAAATTATAGTGTTTTACAGTACGTCCTATTCAATCTATTTGAACATTCAATTCCACTATCACTAGAATCAGGTGAGACTGAAAGCACTTCGTTCAGTTATTTCAGTCAAAATTGCTGGAACTATTTTCCCATGAACAAACATTGCACCTTACAAACTGTCAACTTAACCTTCGACCTTTTAACCATGGTAATAACCGTTGCCTATTGACCTATGGTTTTCACGCTTCAGATAGACTCCATTCCCACACCTACCTGCGTTGTGAATTGGCCAACCATGTAATTGGCGGTTGTTAGTGCCACAAAAGGGGATAACAACAACGCACGATTTTATCAAATTGGGGCAAAAGTCTGTTTACCTGAACTTGTCAAAGCATCAGGAATTATAGTCTGGTTTACAACAATGGCTACTTTCAATGAGCACAAAAATTAATATTAACTTGCATGGTGTAAACTGGTTCTAAGTTTATTACACAATTTTCAAACATTTCAACAATAGAATACTGTAAAACACTTAATTTCGCGGATACTTTATTTCACAAATTTATAATTACTGCTATTTTTGTTGCGGGCATTTAATTTCGTGAATATGGCATTTTTACTGTTACTTTCAATGCAAATTGTCAGTTTCGCGGGTATTTAATTTTGCGAATCCAAATTCCTCCGAAATTAGCGAAATTATGTGGTTTTACAGCATAGCAACATTTTAAATCTTCAAATGCACACAATCCAAATTTGAGGTTGGTTTAGACTTGTAGCCATAATTTTGCAGTTGTAGGCCATCTGTTGCAATTCACAAGACAACAAATCCTCTAAGAAAGGCAAAAAAGAATATTATTTTTCAAATTGTAACCCTAACAATAGTGATTCTCAAGATAAACATGCGTGTCAAGTGTTTAATGCCTTCTGTCAAAATACCCGTCATCCTGCAGTTCCAAGATTTATAATTTTGTTTTCATACTGGATTGGTATATTGTGATTGTCATATTAAAGGGTACGTTCAGTGATGTTGAAAGAAATATTTTTGTGTCAAATTTCGGAGGAAAATTAGCTCTGGTATCGAGCATCAGAGCGTCGGCGCAGAATACCAAGGTTTAGGGGGGCACAGTTTTGGAAAATTGTCTTGAGGAGGCTTGAGTCTAGTGCTAGGGGAAAACATCTTGTTATTAACAAAACTCCAGGAAATTGAAAGAATGATAAGAAATGGTTTGACTAGATTTTTATTGTTACAGTAATTTCTTAGACTTAAAGACTTAAAACATACGGCTTTATCATTCTGGTTGTGCTTAGCTACATACGGCAGCATTACAAAAATCACAAAACCCCAGCTTACAGGGGACATAAGGAAGCTCCTATTTACCAAATGAAGGAATGAGCCTTAAGGGGGGG
Organism: Ophiura sarsii; assembly: GCA_035610835.1. NCBI lineage: Eukaryota > Metazoa > Echinodermata > Ophiuroidea > Amphilepidida > Ophiuridae > Ophiura > Ophiura sarsii. The sequence continues at coordinate 64,810,704 of CM069448.1, forward strand.
GGGGGTGCACCTTCAGGTACAGCCTCCGTAAAACTGCCGTAACTGCTTCATTATTCATTTAATCTATATAAAAGTATACATTTTTTTGCAGAAAAGGGTTCAATGAATCCAACCATGATCATGAAATTGACCATTTTGGAGAAAATTATTAAAAAAACACGTTTTTTGACCCAATTTAGGTTTGGAAAAGATAACTCAAAATGTATACTTTTATCTAGATTAAATGAATAATGAAGAAGTTACGGCAGTTTTACGGAGGCTATACGAAGGTGCACATCCCCCTTAAAGAAAGACAAAAAATATCAGTGTCTAAGTATAACCTACATGTTCCCTCATTAAAGTCAGGATGGTGATTGAGCGTTTGTGAAATCTTGTCCAATTTGATATGGGAGAGTGCAAATGTTTTTTAAAAATGACATACATTTCTCAAGCGAAGTAGGTTCCTGGTCAGCAGATGTATGACGTTGCTAATGGATTGTATGCATTTGACAAAGTAGGGCATATACCGCTTGAGAGATGTCAAGAAAAGTTCATGAATACTTATGGAATTATGCTTTATGATTAGACTAATAACAAAGCTTACAAGTCGGATCTTATCATGAAGGAGATATTTTACTTTAGTTAGAGTGATTACATTATTTTTCTTTCCCAGAATAGGCCAATACACATTAACCTTCCAGGGTTTTTTTTTGGGGGGGGGGGGGCATGTTTTTGTGAACTGGTATTAGAGGAGAAAAACGGGTCAAATTTGAGGGGGATATCAGTCTCTGCATGCACCGGGGATCGAACCAGTGCCGTGTGCGTGCAATGAGCTATACAGGTCAGCTTAAAAAATATTGTACGTTTTTTTTCGCAAGTTGAACAATTGGCGGATCATGGCACGTGACTTGCCACCGATCATGTGGTACCAGATTGTAGTAGCGTCAGGTTTTGTAGTGTCTAGAATGGAGTTTTTTAACATAAAAAAAGTTAAAAGAAAAAACATTTGCCTCTAGCCAGATTTGAACTAGCAATCTTGGTAGTGCATGCACAAGACTCTTGTCATTTAGATACAGGAACAACTGCAGGTTTGAATCCAGTCAGAAGTACAGAGATTTTTGTTCATCAATAGTCTCAACACTTTCCATGGGAATATTAGTTTTACCATACAAAACAAGATTTTTCAAAAACCTTTCCCAATTTTTAAAATCTATCTCAAGGATTACTGAACCAATAATAGATATGTTTGTACTTATTTGAATGCATTTCTCATGGTGAATCCAAATATGTTAATGAATTTCAATAATGTTGACATTTTTGAAACATTTTGTGAAATTTTGAAATGTCGTCTGCAGATGCCTGCCACCCGTGGAAAGTCTTAATGCTCAATGGCCTACTCTGGGACAAGATGAATATTTCATCATATCATGAGGGACTTGAAGTTCACAAATGTAATCATAATGCAGGATTTTATTTTAATGTTATTTATTCCAAATTTGGAAACTTAGTCAGTTTGATTTTATTTATGACTAGAACTTTTCAAATATCAACAAAATATTGAAACTTACAGAAAACAATGCACACATATTAAAATCTGTGAACTCGGGGCATTGAGACAATACAAGATGGACAAACAAACGCTCATAATTTGATAAATGTAATCCAACCACCATGTCACCTTTTCTGACCACCATCTTAATTCAGTAGTGTAGATTGATCCTTTAAGCGCAAGCTTTCTTTTCACATTATGCATCATCAACGCAAGGTGTCACTATACACGTCTATATCATCCTGATCTTTGGTGAATCTGCTTGGCATATTATTACGTGGCTGCTTAGTTGCCCGCTTGGATTTGTATTCGGAGTGACCTAATACTGTAAAAGCCAATATTTTCGCGTACAGATATTTTCGCACATAGACATTTCGCAGTCGCAGGTGACCTTCTGGATGCATTTCATGAATGTTGAAAACAATATTTTTGCGGAAAAATATTTTGCGCGAAAATAAAACCACCACGAAAATTTCAGCTTTTACAGTATTACGTGGCTGGTTGGGTTGTATTTGGAGTGACTTAAAATACTGTATAAGCGAAAATATTTGCGAATGTAATTTTTCGCGCTTTGCACATTTTGAACAATTTTGCTCGTTTTTATTTTTTGCAATTTTGAGCTTTCTTACATAGACCTACATCTAAAAATGAATATATTCATGCGTTTTTAGTTTTGCGCTTGCTGACTTTAGCGCGAAAATAAATGTAGCGCGAACATTGCCACTTTTACAGTGCATTTAATACGTCTGCCAAGATGACACACACAACTGTTCTTATTTTGATATAGGGCGTGTTTATTTATGGTAACGCCAGAGGCCATATATGATGATCTTTTACCCAGACAAACAAACAGAACTTTGGTTTGCGTCTTTCGGTGGCTTTCATCGTTTCCCTGATAGTGATAAATTAAACATAGTTTTAAATTTTGAATCCATTTAAGATAGAGGAAAGTAAGCAAAGCCTAAAGTAAATGCTTATCTTTTAAGTGTTTCTATAATGTTTTCATAACTCATTTTATAACACTTAACATGGATGCCCTTTTGGGACACCCTGTATAATAGATGTTAGATGCAAGGCTCAAGATATTAAAGCGGGCGCTGGGCGATTTTTACCCCTAGGTCTGTCTGCCATAGCGCCCAGTAATCCTGAAAAATAAACAACCGAGCGCTGATATTTTGTCCAAACCAGCGCCCGGGAAGCTTGCCAAAACATCGAATTTTGCTTAAGCTTATTTGATTTAATAAAAGGTTAGCTCCCGGTAGACTAAAAGTAGCTCTCGGTTCTCAATAAATCCCGCAGATCCGGGCGCTACTTTAAAAAAAAGTAGCTCCCGGTAAAAAAACCCTGTTATCTTGAGCCTTGGTTAGATGACAATTAATATTACCCCATATCGTATGGATGACATCTAACATGAATCAATATCAAATATTGAAATTGAAAATCAGCCAAGTGAGCGAGGCAGCAGCCAGAATCCATTTTGAGATCCCGCTGTCAAACATCGTAATCCACATATTTTTCTGAGGTTCGGTTTAGGAGCTCAATGTCTGCATATTTTATTTAGTGATGCTGCAATTGGGGCAGTGTTGAGAGGTGGATGATATGTGCTAGTTGTATATGCTGTACTTGATATTATATATTTCCACAAGAAAAAAGGGGTGCTTATTCTCTACTCTTAACCGTAACTCTCCCCCCCCCCCCCCCCCCCCTACACACTTTTTTCAGACAATTTTTCCGCAAGGCAAAAAGTGACCCAATATATCGCCGCGACTTTTCAAAAAGTTGGTGAGGGAGGCTTATTATTTGTTATTTTCCATTTTTTTGTTATTTTTTCCACGATTGGCGCTGATGTCTAAGATGGCCGCCATAACATATTTAGAGATGGTTTTAAGGTGCTGTTTAAGTTTATTAAGGTGCAATGTACATCAAACAAATGATTAATATATCATACTATCCACTTGTCAAGAAAGTTGCTAATATCACAAACAATAATTTGCAGCTTGAATGACAAATGAATAGTGTGCGATTTTTTGATTATTTTTGTTGTTGATTTTTTTTAAATAACAAATAACATAAAAAATCAGTGTGGCGTCCAAAATCGGAGCGGGCAGGGATGAGTAACATGTTTTTTTTGTTACTTGGCCTAAAATTAGTTCACTCTGTTACGATGATTTTGTAGGCATCTTTGACGTTCATTATCCATTCCAATGGCTGACATAGCTAACATTCTCCCGATGCATACATCACTCCTCCGATGTCTTAATACCAGTCATCCGATTATAAAATCGGACATGTTTCCATTAATAATAACCTGTTGTGTTCAACGGTGTGCTTGATGTAGTCATCTGACTAATTGTTAGTTCTACATAGATAGACTCGCATTATTAGTTGCGTGTTCATTTTTGTGATTGTCTGCCGCTGATGATTAGCTGTACAAAAGTTGCACCTGTTTAGAGATCATGCTACGCATGAAACCAAAATGGTTGTCGATTAACATGGATACGCAGTAGTTTTGAAGAATTTAAAAATATAAAATACTTCAGAATTGCAGATGAACATTAACAATGGTTTTGCTGTTGCCAGTGCCACTCACGAAATCATGAAAGCAGCACATTGGAATTTTGACTTGCCCGATAAAATCATGAATTGTAAATCTTTAAAATCATGAATCTGAATAGGAAACATGAATTTATTGGTATAAAATGTACAATGAACACAATGAAATGGTAATTGGGTCTGATGGTTTACTGGGCGGCAGTGTACATACAAGGTTTTATTGCCCAGATTCCTCAAGACTCTCCAAACCATTTGCTATGTATTTTGTGAAATCAGTAATGATCAGGACTGGTTGAATGACGTCACATGCCGTTGACAACAAAAAACATGAAGTCAGCAAATTTCACCATCACCAAAACGGCCAAAATATAGCCCTTTTTACCTCATTGATGAGGACCATCGAACAGAATATTTGCCATTGGTATTCCTCTGCATACACATGTATTCATATTTACACACAATGTAAGTTTTCACATATTTTTCACAGTTGCATGTTCGAAAATCGGGCGAAACATTTTGCGAATTTTGGACATTTTGCTTTAAAGTAAACGACTGTCCCTTACACGGCCTAACGGGATCACTAGGAACAATCTTGTGTATGGTCGAGTAGAGCATACAAACTGATGTGTTAAAATGTTTTGCTTTGTTGTCATTGGCAAAAGACCAGGACCGTAAATAAATATGCGATGAACGGGGCGACCTATTGTAAATTTGGCAACTATTTTTGATCCCTCGTTGTTGGGTTTGATTTGCAGCAAAAAAATGAGACCATCCCTTGTTCACCCTGTCCCCCAAATCCCCTAGATTCCTAGCATTTATAGTTACAACACCACCATGGGAAAGAAAGTTTGTAGTTATTTTACAAACGCTACATGTACCTCTTCTCAAAAGAACTACTGGAAGTGCATTGCCCTCCTATCGAAGTATGGTAAACACCACCATACAAATCTGTTAGTCTTGAGGGGAAACTGGCTTTTAATGGCAGGTCTATGGCTAAGACCTGGCAGGAATTTTAAGACGGATCAAATGAAATGGCACCTGTAAATATGCCTTGTAGCAGTGACTGTATTATGTTGAACAAGTGCTTGGGCTTAAACTCTATACATAATGTATTTTGGACGGTGAAATCGGTACAACTGCTTTTACATTCTCAACTGTTTCACTTTTATAAACAATATGAAAGGACCATTTGACTGTTTTATAGAAAATTTAAAAGACTAGGGCATATTAACCAAGGATATTTCTTCAATGCTGACCTATTTTATATCAGATTCAATGTTTGAAAAATGTGGACGGAATATTTTTAAGGTATTTTCACGCATTTGGACATATAAGACATTTGTGCGAGTTGTTGATTTCGCGCATGAGCATGTCACCTCATCCAGCACATACAGGGACATAGTTGAAAGTGAAAATTTCACGGGTTGTAATTTCCGAGGTGCATCTTAAATGGTGCGAAAAAAGCGTGAGAATAAAACCACCGCGAACATTTTGGTTATTTTTACAGTATGTAAGTACAGCAACATTAATGTGATTGCAAATTAGCTTACTATGATGACAGGCGACTTGGCCTTGTTTTGAAGTATGTTAATTATATTATATAGAACATGAAATGTCATTACCTGAACATGATTAGATTAGTGGCAGACAGCGCCATGGTTTTATTAGATTTGAAACGTCAGTGAATGTTTAGTTATCGAGTGAGCAAAACAAATTGAAATGTTCTATTGATTAGGTGGGAAGGCTGCCTATTTAACCATTTTGATCAAAGTACTTGTTGTGCATATATATTTATATATCTCAGGCAGAGCGAAAGCCATATATGGCATAGGTTCTCAATTATTTAGCTTGAGGGCTGCACAATTTAACCCTTACCAGCTGTGCTTTGTTTTAGTGTGATTTTAGCCCGCGGGCCACCTATTTAGAACCTCTGCTGTATGGCCCTCAGTTGCCCTCGTAGCAAGTTGACCGATTGGCACAGGCAATTTGAAGGGAAACCCAAAGAAAAAAATAACATACAAATGTCTCTCTTGACACTTATTGCCACACAGTGGTCTCACTGAGCCAAGCTTTATTATCATTGTAGAGAACGCTGGTCCAAGCCAATCAGAGCTTGCCGATACCTTTAATATCAACACATTGCATTTGAATGATATATTTAGATAGGAGGCCTATATAATTATATCATTGAATGTCACTGTACCGCCATGTACTATATATATAAGTGCTACATTTATATTTGCGCTTATTTTATAGCACACTTCTAGAATAGGCCAACATTAAGAATGCATGAAAATAATTATTTAGAATTAAGAACTAAGAATGCTAGAAAATAATTATAAGAACTAAGAATGCATGAAAATAATTATTTTCTGTGAAGGTCTACACTATGTAGGAAATCTCTGAAAAAGGCCAATTTAAAAAACAAGCCAAAATTTAAGAAAAATGTGGAGAGCAAAAAAATAATCATGCGAAAATGAGCAGTTTTACAGTTCTCACCTTGCTGGCATTGATGCTTGCTTACCTGTAACAAATAGCGATATTGTGAGACCTGCAATAAAGACATAAAACAAACTGCAATCAATTTTTATCTTCTTTATTTCATCCTTTGGTTAAACCGCCCAAGGACATTATGATCAAATCCTCTCCAATCCAAGGTTTATTTTTAAACCATGTATTAATATGTCTAAATATAAATGGCAAATTATTTTCGCCTTGATCACACAGTTATATTTTTATATGATTTAACTGTGGATTTTATTGGTGTTCAATTGTATTATTGCCACATCCAGGATTTACTTACTGGTAAAGTGCATTGACAGAACATTTAAAGGGCATGCACTGATAAATGATACAATTCTGAATGTAATGTTGAAGTTAGACACGTTAAGAGAGCAGTGGCGTAGCTAGGTTTTTCATATGGGGGGAGGAGGGGGGGGGGGGGGGGGGGGGGGGGGAATAAATAAAAGGGAACTGACAAAACTTAACCGATAACTTATAATTTGACCATCATATTCCATGATTCCCCTTGTCTAATGAACCAACAGAACTAATCTCAACCGACATACTCAAATATTGGGGGAGGCATGTCCCCCTGGCCCCCACCCCAACTCTCTAGCTACGCCACTGTTACTGTTAGGCCAACAACAAAAAAGTTGTTTGATTGTCCTCGTCCGCCCGACCCTCTTAATCATTCCGACCCAAAAACTTTTTTTTTTTGAATTTTTTGTTGTTGTTGAAATTTAAAAAAATAAAAAAATAATTTTTTGTTGTTGAAAATTTCATTTTTTTTACAAATATTAGCCAAAAATGAAAAATGTCTTTCTTTTTTTTTTTTCTTTTTTTTTAAGTGTTGAGAAAATAGAAATACTCATCAAAATGTTAAAGATTTTGTTCCCCGTTTTGTTACCACTATAAGTACATCTCATTTTACTTTTGGTACCTGTAAAAAGGGCAAGTGAGAAAAAAAAGAAGAAAAAAAAACACTTTTCCCGACCGACCTACCCAACTTTTAAAAGTGATCTATGGACAATCAAACATTTTTATTTATTTTGGCCTTAGAGAGAGTGCTACATTTTTATGTCAGCTTCATTCTTCTTCTTATCACTTGCCTCCAATTTCACCATAAAACGTTGATTTCAAACAATAGCAATGAAAAGAAAGTCTCATTTTCCCCTCAAGAAATAGAGCAAAATGTGTCAATACCTTTCCTACATATTACACTTCGATTCCATTTCACAATGTTATCTACGCATGATTTTCTATGAATACGATAGCTTCTATCTCTGTGGGTAGGAAGAAGGGAAAGGGGGGGGGGGGGGAACAACCCAAAAATCTAAAAATATATATATTTACACAAACTGACTGTTGTCTGTTAGACCTTTAGAAGATTGGAAGATTTACTATTTACTTTCAAAATTAAGTAAATGAATGAATATTTCTTACAAAATGTCACGACAAAATTGCAGCTTGACCCCGGATTTGATTTGGTTTGGTCAGGGGTGTGCGGCTGGAGATTCAAAACCCCTACCCATTTCTAAGGGTGATTTTGGAAAATACAGTAGGCCTACCCATTTCTATTCTATGGATTTTTGCTTCATTATAGACCCAATTTTGGCAAATTATCTGGAAAATAGAGCAAATTTTCAAAAATAGACCAATTTGTAAAAATTGAACCCATTATTAGGGATTTTCCAGCACAAAATCGTACCCCATGTTTAGGCATTTTTTGCAAAAAGTGACCCATTAGAGCAGCACATCCCTGTATGCCGTATTAGACGAGTACACCCCCATCCCCCCACCCCCACCCCCAGGATCTTGACGTTTCTTTAAATTGAGCTTTTCCTACTAAACTTTACTTGACGAGAGACGGATGGATGAAGACAAGGCTCTTCACATGGAATTGTTACAAACATCCTTCCACACCCTTGGGTCTCCACACACCCTTGGGTCTCCAATGCCTTGGGTCTCCAAAGCTACGTGCCCCCTTGACGCCAAGCCTCTGCCGTCCTTAACAGCAACAGTACACAGCGTTTGACTGTAGGAGCATTGCACAGCATGTATATTTGACCCAATTGCTTCGTGTGTTTGACCCAATTGCCCTTATCATTATAGAACATTAACTGTTCCAGGTTTCATGTTTTCCAAGGTTTTTTTTACCAGGTCTGCACACGTACCCAGTGTATACGCGTTATTAAATGTAGCGCGCAAGATTTTTCTGCGGTCAATTCAATCAGGGTGTATTCTCTTCTACCTGAGTAATGCATATGAGAGGTGAAGTGATTGTCGACACTGTCTTTTTCTGAGGCGGTTACAACATGTGGCTCTAACCAGACAGACAAAGCAAGGCCAGAGGGGGGGGGGGGGGTGCTCTTCACTTCTCTTCTGCATTCCGGTAGACAGACCCTTCCCTCTGTCATCTCAATGTGCAATTAAGGCAGGCTACATGTACCATCAGAAAACTTGGGGGGGGGGGGGGGGGGAATCTGAGGCGGTTACAACATGTGGCTCTAGCCAGACCAGACAAAGCAAGGCCAGGGGGGGGGGGGGGGGGGGGTGCTCTTCACTTCTCTTCTGCATTCCGGTAGACAGACCCTTCCCTCTGTCATCTCAATGTGCAATTAAGGCAGGCTATATGTACCATCAGAAAACTTAGTTGGGGGGGGGGGGAATCTGAGCCAGACCAGACAAAGCAAGGCTGGGGAAGGGGGGGGTGCTGCTCTTCACTTCTCTTCTGCATTCCGGTAGACAGACCCTTCCCTCTGTCAGCAAGGCCGGGGGGGGGGGCTCTTCACTTCTCTTCTGCATTCCGGTAGACCTTCCCCTCTCTTATTTCAATGTGCAATTAAGGCAGGCTATATGTACCATCAGAAAACTTTGTTTTGTGATGCTAATATCTCAATTGGTGCACCATTCAGAGGTGGGGACTCCCATCCAAGAGACTTGGGGATGATTCCTGGCCCAGGCCGGGCCAATTTGAATCCCATCCCCTTTATTTGTCGCATTTCCCCTGATAGATTTATTCTGAAAACCACCTTCTAAAAACGGCTTAGCAACAACACAAACAAAAAGATATGGTCACTAAGATAACCTAATTTTTCAATGGTCAAAGCCAGTGTAAGATAAACATCATTTTTGCAGTAGATGCTTTTTAATCCAATGCAAAGCAATAGGAATCAAAAAATGTAACCCACGCCTCGACATTATCATTGAATATTTGTTTATAGCAACGGCTAAATAGTACTTCATCTAATTTGGTCACGTACAGATCAAAATTGTGAGAGTTTGTTTGAAGCTTCATTGAACGACGACCACCCCCCTCGCTCGGTATTAGTACAACTCCCACACTTATGTAAATCTACCCTTCCACCCATGCATGCTTAACATACAGCCTTCAATTCAACATACCAAATGGATGACTAGTTGTTACGATGGGCAATATATAACCCAAGTTCACAGCCAATGAAAGTACTAGATGTTATGGTAAATAAACCCTGGGGACTACTTCTCTTTGTGAATCTTTGAACAAATGCGTCCAACATTTTGCCAAAACATATGTGCCGTTGCAAATCCAACCTACGCAAATAGCAATCGGTGCCATTCTGTTGCGTTACCCTTTCATGACTGTTTTGATAGAGTATGATTGAAATTTGATAATTGCCTCACAAGATTAACACAAAAACAGTCCATTTCACTTTGACTTTTGAAATTCACTCTCGACTGATTTCCCTTCCCTATGAACCTATTTCTGTAAAACATAGACCAAATAATATTGTGTGCTTAAAAATGTTTGCCGATTTTGGGACTGACATGAGACATGAACTGAAATGAATGCATTGAGTGCAGCCATGGCTCAAGATAAGCGGGCGATGGGTGATTTTTACCCCTCAGTCCTTCTGCCAAAGCGCCCGGTAATGCTAAAAAATAAACAACCGAGCGCTGATATTTTATCCAAACCAGCGCCCGGGAAGCATGCCCAAAACATTGAATTTCGCTTAAGCTTATTTGATTTAATAAAAGGTTAGCTCCTGGAAGACTTAAGTAGCTCCCGGTTCTCAATAAATCCCCTGATCCGGGTGCTACTTTTGAAAAAAAGTAGCTCCCAGTTAAAAACCCAGTTATCTTGAGCCTTGAGTGCAGCCATTATGAAAATGTAACAACAAAGAAACATTTAGGCTATACTTTATTCCTCACAATTAATTGTCACTGCCACATTTTAATATATGAACACCGATATAATTTTTGAGTACAAAAATGGTGATGTGTATTTCATAATTTGAAGCAATTCATTAATATGAATTGTCTCAAATAGGCAAATTGAATAAGTTTGCCTGAATAGATTGCTTTTAAACTATTATCACACTCGAAACATTAGTCAAATTGACATTTACCCATTTTGTCTTGTCATGAACCACCGTCTGACAGTAATATTTGTCAACAAAGAAAAGAGAGGAAAAGGAGAAGAGAAAAAGAGAAAATTGACCTACTGACCCGACTTAATGCACTTATCAATTGCATCCCCGACCCGGGGATTAGGGCCGGGACGTACAAATTGCCCATGTGACGTCCCTGGTACAAAGTGTACAGTCCCGGCCACCAATTTGCCAGGACAAAATATTCACCCGGCTACAGTCCCAATGTCGCTTATTTCTTTCTGCAACCATAACGGAATGCATTTCTATGTGTTCCCTATGTGTTATTAGGCTTATTTCGTCAAGCGCATCGCATCTCTAGCTTATTTAAAGCAAGCGCCCGGGGTGTAAATTTGTGTACCTTAGTGTACGTCCCCGCTACACGCCCCGGCTAGCGGGGGCACAGTTTGTACGTCCGCGTACACTCCCCCGCATAGCCGGGCATCATTTTTTGTACACTCGTGTACGGTCCCCGCATGGTCCGGGCCATGCCCTGGGTCCCGGGGGGCCGGGCTTGCAATTGATAAGTGCATAAAGATTTTAAGCACTTGGGGGCAAAAATAAATAAATAAAATAAGCGTTCTTTGAAATGCTAATCTGTTGACTGCTATATAAAAAATGCAGAAGCAGAGGCGTTTATACACATTTTGTGTTATTTACGGGAAATATACAAGTGGTTTCCCCTGAAATACCTGTAGTTTAAAAAAAAGAGAGGAAGAAAAAAAGGAAAATCGACCGACCGACCCAACTTCAAGATTTTAAGCGCTTGAGGGCAAAAACAAAATTAAAATAAGCGTTCTTTGAAATGCTAATCTGTTGACTGCTCTGTTGACTGCTATATAAAAAATGCAGAAGCAGAGGCGTTTTTACACATTTTATGTTTTATTTACATGAAATATACTAGTGGTTTCCCCTGAAATATCTGTAGTTTAACACTTTCCAAGCGGCTATTATATTTACCATGTACAAAACAGATTTTTCAGAAACCTTTCCCAACTTTCAAAGTCTTATCTCAAGAATAACCGAACCAATACTAGGCATGTTTGTACTTATGTTAATGAAGTTCTCATTGTGATTCCAAATATTGTGATGAAATTCAATAATTTTGAAATTTTTGAAACATTTTGTGACATTTTGGAACTGTCGTCTGCAGTCGTCTGTCGCATGAAAGTGTTAAAGCCAGAGGCTCTAACTGTAGCGTTGTCCTAAGTTCCCTTCAGACCAGCATCTATTAAAAACCTGAAGCTTGGTTGGTCATTTCTCTATTCTCTGTGATTTGTCCCCCTCGGCAGTATTCTATTTTGATTTTGAACCCCGTTTTCTACTGCCATGGCTGTGATGTAGTGGTTTTGCCTTCGGTGCTTAACACTGTGAGTGAGGCATACCAACGAACAATTGGAAAGCATATTTATTTTAAGACTTTACATTTTATTGGGAAGTTTAGCAAATTTGCAATTGAGAGGTTGTAATCAACCCTAAATCTACTATCAAAACCACGCACAACCACATGGGCCAGCTACTGCTGGCAGCGCGCACATACACGAGACCTATGCCACACCACTAATACCTCCAGACTCTAGGGGAGGGGGAAGAGGAGGGGGTGGAAGAATGGGTGAGATGACTGAATCAATAACCTTGCACTCGAACGAAGCTTTAATCCCCAGAGGCAGGGGGGCCACCGTTGCATTTATAATTTTTGGTCCCACTTTATAATACAGGGTGTCCCAGAATGATCTGTACCGAGGTAATACAATTTTTTTCGGTATGAACTTTATTGATATTGTCCAAACTGTTTTGATATATATCTTGTGCAAACACCCAGCTTTCTTATGAATTTTAGATCTTGAAAATCTGACATTTCTGATGGAAAATACAGATTTTTTTGTAACGATAGTATTTCAAGTTGTTGTCGAAATTATCCATTATGAAAATCTATAAAGTCACTAACCCTTTTAAACATTAAATTATTTTTGAAATGTTATTCACATTATTATTGCACCCTCGTCTTATTGACACTAGCTTTTCGATAACAATCGATTGTTGTGTGCATAGAAAACAAAGCTTTGATTGAATAGGACAGGATTTGTTTAGCTTGAGTGGTTTTAACCTTCATTTCTTTGGTGTGAGTTTTGAATATAACTTATGAGGTGTGGGGATCCTTGTTTGAAAATGCTGGTAGTGCAAAAGAGAATAGCTGTACCGATGAATTATGTGACCCAAAATATGAAAATACGTTTTTTATCAATTTTCGATTATGTCTTGCCACAGCGGAACAAAAAGAGATATCTCAATGAAAGTAACGGAATAAGTAGGAAACATTTCCACCATCATATAGTGTTTAAATTTGAAACACTATTCGTTTTATATTTGTGATGTATTTTTGAAACCCGGTATAGATCATTCTTGGACACCCTGTATCTAAGACACCTTAGGGGTTGTCTGCTTACATGAAATCACACTATTAAAAAAAATGTTCATCTCGTTAAGACTTTACAACTGAGAAAGGGTCCCATTCTTTTCTTTTTTTCTTCTTTCTACCCATTTTCATCTTCTTGAGAGCTCTTTGCCTCAAAAGGGTCCTCTTTCGGTGTGCCTCATCACATATTATCCGTGTAATAAGTTGCATTTGTATAGCTGATGTTAACAGCAAATATTCTTAACATCAAGCAAGGTGGATTAAACCATACTCGTCTAGCAAATAGGCATTCAAAAATGTCTCAAACAAGCAAAATTGCCGCGGAGAAAACAACATTGACTCTTTGCGAGATATTGTCGCCCATCAAAACGGTACTGCAAAGGTCACAATACTCGACTAAAAGGGTCTTTGTAGGTGCGATGGAAGTTTACCGACCTCAACACTTCAGGTCTACGAGTAAATAATCGATAAACTGATGGAAGCATGGAAGCTACTCCTTATAATAACTTATTGTATTGATTGTAAATGCGTTTAGGACTTCGTCACTGTACCATTACCAAATGGCTCTCAAACCTTTTAGAAAGGTTTGTTTACACGACTATATAAAATTGTACACTAACTCCCTAGAGGAAGAATTTCAGATATGAAAAATTTGAATACACATTTATTATTTATATCCATCCAAAGACATTACGTCCGGACCAATTCTATTTAGAACTCAACATTATGTGCCCCAACATGTTGACTTAGGCATAGAGACAGCTGAAAACATGAACTGCACATAGTCCCGTTGGTTTATTTAGAAAGCAGACTTGGCCAGGCCAGGTCTCGTTCCGGGGGCACTCAACCTTTTTTTTTTGGGTAGGGGTGTGCCGCACAGGGTTTCAAAAAGGGGGGCTACAGAACTGAACTGAGTGTATTTTATGTCGAAAAATAGGGTCTTAGGAACTGATTTTTTCAAAAAAGTAGGTCTTGAGAACTGGCCTATAGTTCAATTTTGATTAGCAAGAACGCAAATTTTCAATTTTTCGGGTTTTAGAATGCAAAATGTTCATGATTTTTGAATTTTCAATAAAATTGGGGTCATAAGAGCTAGCAGCAGAGGGTGAAAAGGGGGTCTTCAGCGCGGCACATACCTATACCCTTTTCCAATGTCAGTGCCCCCTCCCCCCGGGGTCTCGTTGGCTAGATAGATAGATATCCCTCTGGGGAGCACTGTGACAGGAATCTTGCCCTGGATCCCTTGATAGATATCCCCTGATAAATGGACTGCATGCGTGGCAAAACAACCCGCTGTGAACCAGACAACACATTCCCACGCTCTGCTTATTTTTGTACCTGGTTTAAAAAAAAATGGACGATAAATACAGGGGTATACATATACAGTAAAAGTATAACTGTAAGTCAACTTTCAGCATGTATTCTCGGTATGTTGATATTGAAATACAGCTTTAAGTCCTGACTCTGAAAAAGTATCTATACATCTATTATAAGCCATATTTGTTTTGGTTTTTATGTCTTTTTGAATCATATTACGTCCTATTTTCATAAATCACATACAAATTTAAAAGTTACTTTCATTGTCCACTTCTTCCGATTGTATTGTGAGATATTCTAAATGTACCTAATTGTCAAATTATGTCACAGAAACATCACAAACACATCAAATTGGCTTATATTGGCATAGAATATCACTAGCCTTAATGCAGAATAAGGAAAAAGTTACCCTTAACAAAAATTATAGCTATTAGCAAAGGAAAGGAACATATATAAGAAGTAGTGTGTCATTCAGTTTTGTAGGTAAATTTGTCTTATTAATTACACCTATTTTTTAAATGATGACACACGACCATCGGTCCAAGCATTAAGCAACCCTGAGAGCAGATTCAGGTTGAAAAAAACACCCTTATTCTCTGAAATTGGCGATTTTGATATCCTTAGGACAGGGCCCATGTTGTGGTCGAAAAAGCACCCTTATTCCGCGTTTTTTGTTCACAGGAATGATAATAACATTATACCTGACTGCCCTCCACCTGATTACTCTCAACAAGGCAATAAGAAAAATATTGGCATTGCTTTAACCCCCTGAGAACTACCAGCCGATTGGTTAAAAAGATGGATACATCATTTATTGCACCAATGAAAGACATTGTTAGAATAATTGTATCCCTGATAAAGATGGGAGTGAAACATTTTACAAGCTGCATTTGAATTGGCTATTCATATGAGTACATCTTGTATTAAACCAATCAGAACCACTGTAAGATAGACAGGTAGACCCCAGGGGGTTCTTAATGATAGATACCGCTGTTACCTCTGTACAAACCATCGCTTCGCCAAAGGGTAAAGATGCCTGCTACGGTTGCCCTTGAATGCAGTATGAGGGATATTGGTGATGACACCCAATCATGTATAATCCTAATTGGGTCACAAACTTGCCTTGTGTAAATGGAATCAGCCACCAGCTGTGGCCCGTTTTAAGCCATGCATAGCAATGCTAATGTTATAATGGTTGATGCGTGGCAATGCATAGCAATGCCGTCGCTGTCAATTTGTTGTTCAGAGTTTGCTTTTTCAGGCCGAGACCGATTTTCACTGTGACATATTGGTTTAGATTCAGACAAGGTTTAGAGTAAAAGGGTAATGAGAGGGATATCGAGTGTCATTGAGGGATAGCGATATACAGTACAGCTCGCATTAGAATGGACACTGCAATATCAATTGCAATGTCATTGCAATGACATTAATGGTTACTTGATTAGTACAGTCTAATGTCATTGCGTTGACATTGTCCATTCTATTTCGAGCTGTACTGTAGATTGCATAATGAGACATAAGTGAGATATCCAGTTAAAATTACATTGATGCTTTATAGGCGACAAAAAAGAAGTTCTTTGGACTTTCGGACCTCTCAGGTAGGGGGACAGTCATGGCAGGCGTTTTTGTTTAGGGTGGGGAGAGGAGAGGGTTTTAAATGTTCATGAAAATGTTAGTGACTAAGACATTAGTGAAATATCCAGTAAAAATTACATTGATGCTTATAGGCGACAAAAAAAAGAAGTTCTTTGGACTTTTGGACCTCTCAGGTATGGGCAGTACTGCAGGCGTTTTTTGTTTAGGGTGGGGGGGGGGGGGGGGGGGTTTAAAATGTTCATGAAATGTTAGTGACTATTCTAAAAATGTCAGTTTTTTAAAAAGTTCAAAGAATTTTCAAAGAATTTAAACAAAAATTCCATATATTTTTTCCAAATCAGTTAAATGAAAAGGTTCACAAAATTGGTGAGTCTTTTTTGTTTTTATTTTTGTATTTTTCTTGTTGCCTTAATTTTGTGGATACTTTATTTCGCGAATTGAAAATGACTGCTATTTAAGAGGGCATTTTAATTTCGTGAATCTGGAAGTTTTACTACTGAGCTTTCAATACAAATTTTTTAGTTTCACTGGCATTTAATTTCGCGAATCCACATCCCTCGTGAAATTCACGAAATTAAGTGGTTTTACATTTCCAGCTTAGCTATGTGTTAATACAATAGAAATTGTGACAGCTCCCTATAAGTTCTAACAGAAGTCAAGAAAACAAAAAGACCCATTGATCCACTAAAACGGGTGCTAAAAGAGGGTAATACAGAGAGGTAAAAGGTGATTGTATTTTGTGGTTGATCCTGAAACCTCATACCCACTGAGAGCAACCTCTCTAGGAGTGACAACATGGGGGTCTTCATGTGATATTTGCTTAACATAGAAAGAGGAGTACTTGCAAGGGTTGTGCATGAAATAAATGTACTAAGGCACGGAGCTTTCAGGTATACATTTACAAGCCTATTAACCCATACCCTACCATATACCACAAAATACCACGACTGCGTAAGTTAGTACCACCCGGCATGGAAGTTTTTCAATGACAAAATGAACCCAGCCCATATACTTGGCACCTATACTGCGCCAAGTAGCCTTGACACCCCTGGTGTAGTGGGCAATTGCAAGCCGCTGGTGCTGAAGGTCCCGGGGTAATATTTAGGTCAATTTTCCACATTGAAACAAATTCTGAAAAGGGGGGAGGGGGAAGTTAGGGTTAACCCTAACCATCCTGGAACTTAAGATTCACTACGGCTAAAAACAAATGTTCACGCATATGCTGCAGCATTGATTCGATGCATTATCAGAGCTGATTTGTGGGTATGAAATCGCTGCCTGGGCAAGCGTTGGCAGGGTAGCTCAGTTGTAATTAAGGGAGGCGGCGGTGGTGGTGATCTGAGGGTCTAGGGGAAAATCCTGGGGTTTCACGGCGATTTGTTGGGTAAAGAAAATCATACTTTGTCCCCCTCCCCTGGTTCCCACACACAAAAACATAGCCTGGCTGGTTAGGGTTAATATTATATGATTTGATAAAATGATATAGGACGACAATATGGTGTGATTTTTCCATCAAAGACTTGAAACATCTGAGTGTGGGGGTCGTAAACAAACCTCTCCCATCATGTCCATGATTGGGTTGACGCAGTCAGGAAAGGAAGAGAAAAGTCTAGATATTGATGTGGAATAATATTTAGAGTGCCATTTCATGGCAGGCAATAACAGTTCCTATTACTGGAGTAGATTGTCTGATGGTATAATGAAATAGTATGATATCAACACCATTGGTAGTATATAGGCATTTACTAAACAAAATGGTGGCATATTTGATATGAGACATCATAGTGACCGACTTTTGAGTCTAATAAGTATATAGATCTAATCTTATTTCTGACTAAAAACATTATTTCTTGTATTCATATAACCAGATATCCGTCGCTATTAATGCTGTGACTTATACCCGGGAACCCGGGTACCCGCCCGCTATTCCGGGTACCAAATTGGGTACCCGAATACCCGAAATGTTTTTTTGGTTTTTTTTATAAATTTTTCTTTTTAGTACAAATTTGTCCCCAAATACCTCTATTGACCCCATTATGTGTCATTTTGGGGACAAATTTGTACTTAGTGTCTATTTAAACGGGTCGGGTACCCGGGCGTGCATTCACAGTTTTAGTCGCTATGGTAATTGATGGCAAATTACTGTCTCATCATAGCCATGTAGCCTATAAGATTATTAATCGTTTTCCATTCATATTTCTGTATTTTTCAGACGCTCCATGGATTTTCAATTTTGGTGTGAAGTTCTACCCCCCAGATCCAAATCAACTCAAGGAAGACGTCACAAAGTAAGTAGACACGAGTGTCATCGTATCCTAAAAATCTGGGTATCATTTGTGTTGCCTATGATTATTGGAATGCACACTGATGTCACTGTCAAGTATCGTTACTTCATCAGACTAAGGCTGTGACTTATACCTGAGTACCCGCCCGCTATTCCGGGTACCCGGGTACCAAATTAGGAACCCAAATACCCGAAATGTAAAAAATTAAAATTAAAATAAATTTAGTACAAATTTGTCCCCCAAATGACCTCTATTGACCCCATTATGTGTCATTTTGGGGGACAAAATTGTACTTAAAAAAAATAATAATAACATTTTGGGTATTCGGGTTTTACTGTATATTTTCTGGTACCCGCCCGAAAAAACAGGTCGGGTACCTGGGTACGAAACTACCTGTGCATTCACAGCCTTTCATCAGACAATAGCTTTGATGCAAAAGTTAAGAAACCCCAAAAATAATAATCTCTTCTCAGATTAAATAAGCCTACAGACATCACACGTCTCAAGTATCCCCAATTCATGCGTGTGCCTTTACCAGCCCCCATACCACTAGCAGGCAAAGGAAGGGAATTTCCCTTTGCTGTCTGTATGAGCCATCTATGTCTGTACTGCTTAAACAATTTCCCATGAACGTGATTTTAACAAGATTTGATGGTTTAGTGCACACAAAGCTTTATTAGAAATGGCTGCCATTTGTAAGATTGTGATATCACAAGGGCATATCTTACAGAGAATCCTTAATATATAACATGTGGCAGCTATTGCAGATACTTCCTTTTTCACATAACTGACATGTTATTGCGAAAATATCCTATCTGTTATAGCTGCCGTGTGTTGATTTTAGCTTAAATCGATGGATTTGCTATAGACATACCACAAATCATAACATCTGGCAGCTATTTCAGATAGACCCTTGTTGCGGTAAACCCCGGCGATGATCCTAGAGGGTTGGCAGAGGCACGTATGGGGAAGCTGTCAACAGATGTAATAAATAGAAATACCACTTTCTTTAACTGCGTGCTGTATGTGGTATCAGCGCAGTTTTCACTGACAGAGGCAGATTTCCTTACAATAATAACATTATTATCCAATGTCAATTCAATTTATTTTCAATTCCATTCAGTCATTGATCTTACTCAAATTGAATTATACCAGCAGTTATTGCAGAACCATATGTGTAGCAACTGTATACACCCAGATGAAACAGTGTATCCTATGTGGCAGCATGTGTCAAATTGTTATTATTGAATGCATTATGTGATTGTGTCCATGGCTCTTTTCTCACAAAAAAACAAAAAAACATCCTCAACTATCAGTGAATAATGAAATAAAAGGTATAATGCTACAATTTGACTCGTAACATTATAGCCTAGGGATATTTGCTCCTATACCTATTGTGTGGTTTCAAATGGAAAGATTAGTGTGTCATTCGAGGAGAATGGAGTAAATATTGGATATAAACTACATTTTTCAGATTTGGGAGATGATCAAAAGACACTGGGTCTCAGAATCATGCACATTGTAATGCTAAACACTTGCATTAACCCTAACTCCTCCAAATCCAACGACACAGCCTGTTTGTATAACCTGGGGTGGAAGTTTTTCAAAGAAATACCCGACCTAGCCTATATACTTGGCCAAGTAGCCTTGATACCCATGGTGTACTGTAAAATCCCTTATGCCGGAGCGAGATCCCGTGGTTTAAATCCGGGGGGGGGGGAGTCACGGCAATATTTTGGGTGGGTCACTTTTCGCCGCTGGGAAAAATGTCTGAAAAAAGTGGGGGTAGATTTAGGGTTAACTGTGAAAGAAGTCTCTTCAGCTAAAACCACCAGTCACAATTGAAATATTTAGCTTTTTTCTCCTTCAGTCTCCACATTTTAATCCATGCTAAAACATCATCATAATAAATGATGAACCTTTCTTTTACTATCTGGATTAATTTCATTGCAAGACACACAAGTGACTGCAATACAGTCACATATTACATATTGCATACATGTATTGTACCCAATGAGATAGATAAAGGTAGAGCGCCCTGCTTGTCAAGAAAATGAAGTTGTTCGATTAGCCATGACGTCATCACTGAGTGGGGGATTTTTGAATATTCATTACGCGGGAGATACGATCCTGTCAACAATTGTAAACATTGACCTAAAAGGGCTGATTTCCAGTTGTTTGAGTTCCGTTAGCTCGCTAAATTCCCTGCAAAATTAAAATACACCGGGAAATTATATTTAAGTTGCCGTTCTATTTGCAAATCCACTAAATTCAGTTGATTCAATCATTAACAGTTGCTACAAGTGGTCGCTAAAACTGGCTTCACGCGACCACTTGCGGCAACAGGCCCTGAAATAATATTACTGATTTCAGAGAATTATTCTGCTGTCTTTTATTTAACACTGATATCTTATGTAGCTTAAACTAAGTAATTAAGATATCCAAAACAAAAGTTGATAACTATTTCTACATTTCTAATGTATAACTGATCGAATTCACTATGTTTTGAAAGATTTGGCGTTTCATCTGTAATTTTACACGATTTTGATTGCAAGATTTAGGATTGCATTGTAAATGGGCTGGCAATGACCCTAGCTTACAGTCGGCGCTCGACTTATATCTAGGCCAAAGGTCACTATTTTTTTTTTTTTTTTAAATTGAAAAAATAATAATAATAATTGAAAGAAGCACATAATAACAATAAAAAATATGAAAACGTGTTTTTGAGTAGTATCTTGCTTGTTTAAAATTTTTAAAATAAAAAAATAAAAATAAATAAACAAATCATTTATTTTTATTTTTAAAAAACATGTTTTTGTGCAGTCAATTTTCAAAAAATTTCAACAACAAAAAAAAAATCCGACCGCACGACCCTGACTTTGACTCTGAAAGGGCAAGTCAATTTTTTTTTGGGCCCTATCTTATGTAAGTTGACTAACTGATTCATCTCTCTCCTCTCTGCAGGTACTACTTGGTCCTTCAACTTCGGGATGACATCCTCAAAGGCAAGCTACCCTGTTCCTTTGTCACCCATGCCTTGCTGGGTTCCTTACATGTGCAAGGGGAACTGGGCGACTTCGACCCGGAGAAGCACGGCACGGACATCAGCTACCTGAAGAAATTCCGATTCGCGCCGAATCAAACCAGCGAATTGGAAGAGAAGGTCATGGAACTGCATAAGACTCACAAGTAAGTACAGGGGTTCAAAGTGCAGGGGTTGGTAGATGGCTGCCTGCTGTTAATTGAGTGAAAACTTTCCACGCGGCAGACGGCAGTTCCAAAATTTCACAAAATGTTTCAAAAATTTCAAAATTATTAAATTTCATAACCATATTTGGAATCGCCATGAGAAGTGCTTTGTGATAAGTACAAACATCTTGGTTCAGTAATTTATGAGATAAGACTTTGAAAGTTGGGAAAGGTTTCTGACAAATCTGTTTTGTATAATGGTAAAACTTAAAGCCGCATGGAAAGTGTTAATGGTCTTATGTAGGCTACTGAACACATCGCAGCTATTCCATGAAAGTCCATATAGACTTGGTTTGAGGTTTTAGCACCAAATGCCGAAATGAACCGAAAAGCCCTTGAAATAAATTGTGAGGGAAAAGTTTGGCCATGTCCAAGAAAAGAAATGTCAGATTGAAATAAACTGAATGACGTCTTTCAAGTTATTGAGATTCCCCCCTCCCCTCCCCTCCCCTTTCAGCACATAACAACTCATATGATGCTCATTTTGTAATGAAAATGAAAACATGTGAGCTTGTAAAGCTGCAGGCTCCAGGTTTTTACATTTAAAAGTTCCTAATCGTGTCTACTTTGGAGAAACTGAATTACAAACCCCATCAAAAACTATGGATCGCCGCCACTACATGCGACTTGCATGCAAATGAATTAAATAGGGAATGCATGTGGCTGTGAACAGAGTTTTGTTGTGTGTGATCCTTAACATTCATAGTTCATTTTGACACAGTGGTGTGTCTTCCTAAGATGTTACCCCAGAAACACTTCACACACTTTGGCATTATTATGAATTTGATACACTTTCAATTTGTGCCAAATTATTGTGGAATTTATAGTGCATACCACCACCCAGTTGATGTATCAAATTAGTTCTGATCTCCATCATAGGTGGATGTGTGTGTGTCACGCCAATTTGTAGCAAAAACACCACACACCTTTTGATTTTGAAAGTGTTTCCTAACTTCCTCAATGAAATCTTGTAATAGAATAAGTAAATAGAGAGAATTTGATGCATATGTAAATATGTGACCTGTTCATTCATTTCATTACCTCTGTGCCTCATGTTACAGTAGTATTTAGTCTGTGCTGTTTGGAGGTTTATTTCAGAATGTCACACCAATTTGTACAGATCAAACTAAAAACTAAAGTGAAAGCTGCAAACTAAATTACAAGCTGAACCAATAATACTTGTCTTAACCCCCCCCCCCCCCCCCCCCACTGATGCGGAGAACCAAACCCAGTTTGGAACATGCTCCGACAACCAAGTTTATCATAGACATATGTGACCCCAACGCGAGAGAGAGATCACATTTTGGCATAATTCGGCACACAGTTGCACTTTATTCTGTAAAGACCAGTTACTAACGTTACATATGAAGCATTACAGAATTATTCCCAAATATTATATCCTACTTAGGAAGTGTGATTTTAGGGATAAGGATTACCATGTAATTAAATGATAGCATTTAAAAGCTGATAATGAATTATTATCTTCGTTTTTGTAGGGGTCAGACGCCAGCCGAAGCCGATGCAAATTACCTTGAGAATGCTAAGAAACTCAACATGTACGGTGTGGATCTCCATCATGCAAGGGTAAGCATTAGACTGGGTCCCCGCGGCCCTCTATATGGCCGCCATCTTTAAAAAGGGACCGTGTGTAAAATAGGGAAGACATGAGGATCCACTCTAGGGTAAGCATTAGACTGGGTCCCGCATCCCTCTATATGGCTGCCATCTTTAAAAGGGGCCGTGTGTAAAATAGGGAAGACATGATGATCCAGTCTAGGGTAAGCATACTGGAATTCTAGAAATGAGGCCATCAAAATATGAATGAAGATATTTCGGCATAAAAAAGGCAAACCATTTTTAAGGGGTGATACCTTGTAGCCTATTCTCTGGATGAGCCTCCATAAATGTTCGGTGCAGGGCGCAAGCGCTAGGGCTGTCTGCCAAGCTCGCATGAAAAGTTCAGGAAATGGATCAATCATCCATTTGCATCTCAAGTATCATAGCATCAAGCAGTGAAACAGCAATTATTTGATACGTCATGATGAAATCTATCGTCTTCCCCAACTCGGTTTCAGTAGTGCCGTCCTCTACAAGATACTCATCCACTTGTTTCTGTTTCATGACGGTGCTCTGAAACAAAAAGTGGTTACCATACACTTCATCCATATATGCCATCTTTCCACCTGTTACCTGGACTACCTACGAGCCTATCGCCATTTTCTGGGTTCAATAGTGGAATGTAGCCATAGTATCTTTTGAGGGTGGGAGTTGTAGGAGAAGCACCTATCAATAATGTTGTATTGGAGTCACAAGTTTGTCTGATGGTGATACCTCTGATTTGATCTAGGCTGGTTATTATGCCAGGGACTCCCCTGCCCTGCATCTTTAGACAGGGAACAAGGTCTGACCAGAAAAACTGGTTTATAGATTTGTTTTTCAAAAATAAAAATCCATCATCACTAAAACAAAACACTGAATTTGTTTCTCATATTATCTACCTCAATATGTGACGTAATGTAACTACTTTTGTTTTAGTATCTTGTGCAGAAATTAACCTCTTATTGTGATATCTTTTTTTCATTTTACTGCAGGATTCCGAAGGTGTAGATATAATGCTGGGTGTATGCGCCAATGGCCTTCTAATCTACCGGGACAGGTTGAGAATAAACCGATTTGCCTGGCCCAAGATCCTCAAGATCTCCTACAAGAGGAACAATTTCTACATTAAAATTAGGCCTGGAGAGGTAAGAATGACAGTAGGGTATAGACTTTGCCTTCAGAGGCATTGGCCAGTGATTTGTTTGCCCAGGGATGTCGCTACGACGGTTGGCGCCAGTCGGGTGTAGCCGGCACTCTCACTGGCCGACCGCCACGAAAAGCTGGCAGACCGACACTAAACAAATTTGTTTTTTAATTTAAAAAAATTATGGATAGAATCATTAAACCGCCTCTTAAAATAAGAAATTAGGTGGCAGGAAGTGCATTAAAAAAATCTAAAAACCATTAAGCAGGCCTCTGGACCCCATGCCGTGATCCACTGCACTTCGTTCTCTACACTTACTCTGTTTGCCGTCAGTAAAATAAGCCAGCACTCAGAATTTTCTAACTACATCCCTGTGTTACTAAACATAGATTTGGTCGGCTTTTTGGGGGCGAAGCCACCCTTATAGCATCAGATTGCAAAAAATTACACATTTAGGTCTTTCTAGACATTAGTGGGGGCAGCCATGTTTTGTAGTCTTTGTAAATTACATATACCTATGCAGTTTATTTTAACAGTCCTGCAGTCTGTGATAGAGTCAAAGCTATATTTGTTTAGTTGATGCATAGACTGTTGATGATTCATTCAGAGAGATGTTTATAGACTCCCCACAGAGAGACATAATAGCTTATCTTCCCTGACTACTAGGATAAACCTCCCAATTGCTGTGTGGTTGTCTAATAAGTGGTTAGTTGTGGATGTTTGAGTTTCGGGTTATATTCCTGGGTTGATTTAATGAAATGTCAATATTTCATGTCAACCATATCGCGGAATGACATTTTTATATACAAATTCCTGGACCAACGTTTTAGACCAAGTACAATGTCATTATATACCTAGATTGTTCTTCAGACGGTACCCCCCCCCCCCCCCCCCCCCCCCCCCCCCCCTCCATGCCCACAAATCAACTTTATTGGTTTCCTGTACTATTTTTAGACTGTGGTGTTTTGATTTGTTTTTTGGTTTGAATTATTAAAATTACATACACCATTTTCCTGGTATTTTGGTTTGCAACAGATGCTTCAGAAAATGGTTACAAAACATGCTTCTTTCTTTTGGATCGACCCCATTCCATTTCAATGGAATTTTTATTTACACCTGGTATGGAAATTCCGAGCGGCTGAAGAGAATAATGGGTTGGTCTGCAATTTTCATTTTTATTTTTTTAAATTAGGGGAAACTACATGTTACCATGTTACTTTTAATTAGGCAAAAGAAAATGTGTTGTGTTGCCCTCGGCGACCGCCCCTAAAATCTCAAATTATAAATATTGTGTTAAACTATGATCATCACACTAGAAACATAAATTGACATAAATAGGTGCTGTATGAGATGGAAGGATAACGATAACGTGCTTCCAAGGCCTAAATGTAGGGTTGCTATCTCATTGACCCTAAACTTCCTGGAACCTGACAGTGCTACTATCGTGTATCGCGCGGCTGATCCGTCATTCTCATACCACGCTCAGCGCGAAGATAAACTTGTGAAAAAACCTCACCTGTGTAGCTAAGTCGGCAGAGCATCAGACTTGCACGCACACAGCACGGGTTCGATCCGCGGCGCATGCGAAGACTGATTTCCCCCTCAAATTTGACCCGTTTTTCTCCCCTGATAGTCAGGGTTAAAGCTACCAGGCTCTTAATCAGATGCAGACTATGTTCCTTTAATATTTGAATTAATTTCATTACAGGAATATTTGCAGTGATTGTGTGGATTATTTTCACTCAGTGATGCTGTCCTATTCATAATACATGCTTTATACACACTATCCTTGAGTATGATGAACACTTGCCACACGGCTATTGGTTTTACTATCCACAACACACATTGTTCAGAAACCTTCCCCAATTTTCAATGTATATATCTCAAGGATTACTGAACCAATACTAGGCATGTTTGTACTTTTTTTCAATGCATTTCTCATAGTGATTCCAAATATGATACTGAAATTCAATAACTTTGACATTTTTGAAACATTTTGTGACATTTTGGAATGTCGTCTGCAGACGCCTGCAGCATGGAAAGTGTTAATCACCCTGGGGGAGTATAATGAACTACACTGCACACTTCTAGGGTTAATAAAAGATGTTGTAACTATAGGCTCTTTGAAATTCATTAATATGCATGAGGGCCTCATGAATATGCGACAAGCCTCACATTTTGACAGGCTGGCAACACAGGTTTTCTATGACTGATGTTTTTTTAATTAGATAAAGTATATAATTTACAGTATAGAGAGGAGAAAATGAGGAATTTGGGTATTTTCATTTGTTTGCCAAATTGTGGTTGTTTTTTTCTTTCCAATGTCAGAATTGCTTATTTTGTGCTCATCATTTGTGTCTGATGTTGGAGCAGGAGCAGTCATGTGATGAAAATCCATTCTCGAAACTCAATAGTAGAGTTACATTAATTGAAGTTGATTCTTCAAAGATAAACTTGTGTAACACACTTTGATTTCTCAAAATTTGTTGCACAAATCTACACGGCTTCTTGCCGTCTAACCTTTAAGGAACTTCTGAACCGGCAGATTTTCTCAAACATAAATAATGCATACTTGATAATACGATATATGACATGAATCATACCCCGGTATTAAACTGACATTATGACTACATATATGCAATAGCAATATTTATGATCTCAGTGCTGACCCAGAGCACTATATGTGACGCGATCAAGAGGAATGAGTCGGATGTCGGGGAATCCCAAATTGAGATATGGCCAATTCAAAATGGCGGCTTACATAAGTTTTGATGGAAATTCATGTATACAATTTGACATAACTTTGGAACAAAACGTCGTATCGACATGGGGATTTCAGTTTCTGAAAGCTCAAGTTGTCTCTTTTAAAACTGTATTAAAAACTCATTTTCGACCAGGGTCGACATCCGACTCATTCCTCTTGATCGCGTCACATATTAGCAAATACCAGAGGCAAAAATACAAGACAGTCAGACACACCGCAATCTTTAGGAAGAAAATTTATTATTTAATTGGGTTTTTTTTACACCAAGTTAGCTAATTTCACAAACAATGTCATTTATTTCTTATCTGTCAGTATTTATCAAACCCCATGAGTACTTGATGCTACATTCTGCCGATACGCCCATACATTATGAGACAATGGTGTATAGACTAGTTTGGGGCGGGGTTTAAGTCATTCGAATAATAATACCGTCAGTGCGTATGATCATCGCGTTAGCTTGCCCTACACAAAGTTGCCCTACACAAAGTCGCCGGCGTATGCGTTGTGTGTATAACGCAGCGTTGCCTTGTGCGTGTGTGCTAAAGAACGCGATTAATTCCAAAGTCGCCGGCGTATGTGTTGTGTGTATAACACAGTGTTGCCATTTGTGTGTGTGCTAAAGAACGCGATTAATTTGAAACAGGAAGTTGGTAAATTTGTTGTTGTTTGATTAAAATAAATTTAACAAACTATGTTATTTTAGGATAAAAGATCAAAATAACCAATAAACTAAATAAGAATGAGAATAAAATATAGTTCTTAGCTGTTTTGCTATATACGATGGTCTTATAATGTATAGGCTGTACCATATTTGTGTCGTCGTGCATGGTCGCCGCGACTCCAAATATGGTACAGCCTATACATTATAAGACCATCGTATATATTTTATTCTCCTACAAATTTATTACAATAGCAATATTGATCCTGATTTCCATAAATTCCAATACCACAGGCATAAATGCAGACAGACAGAGAGACAGACAGCAACTTTGAGGAAGTTATACTCGTTATTTCATAAATCAATACATAAATTATATCTCACTGCGTAAACACTGATAACCCAGTTGTTCAATACAGCGAAACCAGACCGGTTATAACATCGGATGTTCAAACTGATTTCATATTTTTAGTTATTGCTTAATACTTTCCACGCGGCGATTGGTTTTACCACATACAAAACAGATTTTTCAGAAACCTTTCCCAACTTTAAAGGCCTATCTTAAGGATTACTGAACCAATACTAGGCATGCTTGTACTTATTTCAATGCATTTCTCATGGTGATTTCAAATATGGTAATGAAATTCAATAATTCTGACATTTTTTAAACATGTTTTGAAATGTCGTCTGCAGCCGACTGTCGCATGGAAGGTGTTAATGCTTGTAACCCTAAAACCTTGAATGCTGAATATGAAACTAGAATGCATTATTGTACAAAGATATTCAATTTGATTCTAATATTTTAGTCATTGCTTATAAATGCTCCTCAACCCGAAAACCTTGAAGGCAGAATTTAAAACTAGAATATATTAATATACAAGGATATTCAATTTTATCTTAAATATTTGAGTTATTGCATGATGTTTGTTACCTTAAAGCCTCAAAGGCTCAATGAATATGAAACTGGAATAAAATTAATGAACATTAGCCCAATTTTGTGATGATATAACTATTGATAAAGATTTTAAAGTGTGTACATATCCATGTTAAGATTCGCTTGCGGCTTGTAAACATAGACAAATTCTTTGATTTAGTGTGTATATTATGTTTTAAATTTGAAATTTCAGTCTATATTTCATCTTCTTTCCAGCTTAATGTACTTGTTACATGCAAAATATCTTGATCATGTGTTTGAGTTTGTCATGCTTAATTAACATTTGACATGGCGTCGGGGCTTAGATATCCAATATAGTATTAATCCAATTTTACTTGCTGAAGAATCGAGTATAAAGGCGTATACATTAACCATTGCTTAACCCCTGGGCACTATGTATGTCTTTCGTACAAGAATTCTCATTGGTCAATAACATGATATAATCATCTTGATAAGCAATTACAATTTTGCTTTTAAATATTTTATGCTGATCTTTTTGAAAATTGTAATTATTCTAACAATGTCTCTGATTGGCACACTATTTGACGCAACCTAAATTTCAACCAATCAGCAGGTAGTTCTCATGGGTTAATAGATGTGCCTGTTACAGGCGTTACCTCAAAATTGATGTGTTGGTGGCATCTCAATCAACTTTAAAAATGGTGTAGTGTTGAAGAAATTCAGCCTAAGGAAGCAAAATATAATTAATTTCAAGAAGCAAAATTTCTACTATTTTCTATATTATATTGCATCAACTTTAGTGATCTATATATCAAAATTGTGCGTTACTAACAACTTGTCCTTTTAACATGTAACATTCAGGAACTTAGACCTAGACATGATAATATATTTGTCTTATGTTCGCCAATACTATTTTGCATTCTAGTACTTTTAAGATGTGGCTTCCCAGCCAAAGAGGGGTTCTTACTGGTTGTTCTTTGCGCAATGCCAATAACTTAGCTATTCTCAAAATCAACACCAGTAGACATGCCAACAGTCCGGTTCCCTACTTTGTCAAACCGTGGAACAAAAACTTGACCAAACATTAATGTTCAAATCTGTCACCTCTATTTATTCATATATCTTGGTGTTTTTAAGTGCAATATGTGGACCTGGTACAATTTTAGTGTTTTTAATGTATATTTATGTATTCCCTGCATTTTTAATGTATATTGTAATACAAGTTTTGTTATTGTAATATTGTGCTAATTCAGCTGGTTGGCTGAGATGCCCATAAATCATACCATGAATAATGATAATAATAATAATTTTTGAAGCGACTGATCACAAATATGATATCGTAGCATTTTGCAATATCATAAAGTGATAGATTTGAAGAGGAAATAACCTAGGAAACCGGACATCTTTACGAGCACTTAGAGATCAAATGAGGCCTTAACTCTGTCAAATGCGTCAACAATTTATGGGATATCGGTTCTAAAATAAACAGGAAATGAAACCACAATTAAGAAATTGTCTTGAATGGGCAAATTTCCTGTGACTTTGTTGTCATAGACCGAAGATTATATTGAGATAGGGTTTAATAGTGGTGTATAAATTGGGACATTACATTGTTCTGTTGGATTTAATATTGCATGGGGAAATCCCATCAATGATTAGATTTCAGGGGGGTGTGGACCCTCAGCTTAGCTTCTGTAAAACTGCTGTAACTCCTTCATTATTCATTTCATCTATATAAATGTATACATTTTCTTGAAGGAAAGGGTTCAATGAATCTAACCATGAACATGAAATTTACCATTTTGGGGGGAAAAAAATGTTAAAAAGTTTTTTGACCCATTTTAGGTTCGTGCAAAGGTAACTCAACAGTTATTTTGCCAAAAAAACTGATTTTTTTACCTCCATAATCTTGAAAATCACATATTTTGTTTTAAAAAATCCATTTTTTGGCACTTTTTGTGGTATAATTCAAAAAATAAATAAGATAATAATTTTTAAAAAACGCCTCCTAGGGAATTTTATTAGGATTATAATTGCAATATCATAAAATAATAGATGTGAAGAGATAAAACTAGTATGTCAAAATTTGACAAAATATATTTTGAGTTATCGTGCACGAACCTAAAATGGGTCAAAAAACATGTTTTTTATAATTTTTTCCAAAATGGTCAATTTCATGTTCATGGTTGGATTCATTGAACCTTTTCCTTCAAGAAAATGTATACTTTTATATAGATTAAATGAATAATGAAGAAGTTACGGCAGTTTTACAGAGGCTGTACCTGAGAGTCCACACCCCCTTAATAATGCATGGGTAAATCCCATCAATGAATCCCTAATGTGTTTCGAGTGAAAAACAAAGTCCAATTAAAAAGCACTGTACATTCATGTTTGTTAAAAACTATTAGAACAAACCTTGAAATTTGAATGGTCTTCCTTTTTAGCATACAACTTCATTCTTAATATTGACCCCAAGAAAATAACATATTACCCACATCATTTTAACACATTTTGATTTGATTTGATTTCATTACAGTTTGAGCAATTTGAGAGCACTATCGGCTTCAAATTAGTCAATCATCGTGCTGCAAAGAGACTTTGGAAAGTCTGCGTAGAACATCATACATTCTTCAGGTACAGAACCGTTTATAAATAAACCTCTTGGGTGTTTTGTGTGAATTGAAACTTTACCCCGTGATAATTTGGTTAAGTGTGAGGATTTGTATGAAGTAGGGATCCATCAAAAATATGCCCCCATTAAATGAACTATAGCTATAATCTGCTTGCAATCCCAATCCCGTTCATATTGCAGCACAGAACTGAACCGAACCACACAGAGATGCAGGACACATTGGGTATCACACATTCGCATATGCCGTGTTTATAGGGTCTGAATCCGATTCAGTTCACTTTATAATTGCTTTAAATCCAAGTCTCCTCGTGTGTTCAATGCAGTGTACTTTTTAACTGGACACAGCTTTACATGGAAGTAAACCTATTTCATGTAGAATGTGCACTGATATCTCTTCAAAAATATGCTGTAAACTGAATTGAAATAAATTGTACCCAAACAAAAATTCCATGTAGAATCTGAATGTCTTCTTTTTTGTTGTTGGTATGATTCCAATTCATCTCAATCTGGATGTGTGTAGCAGCCGCATATTACTTTTTATTATAATGAGAGAAATGAAACACGACGAGACGAAGCAGGACAGAGTACTGTAAAAGCAGAAATTATAATACGCAAAAAAATTTTTTCAACATTCATGCAGTGCATCCAGAAGGTCGCCCACAAAAAAAACCACCATTCGCGAAATGTCTATGATATCAAAATGCGCGAAAATATTGCAGTATTTAAGTTAATCAAGCTTTCGGCTTTATCGTCGTCATCAGAAAAAATGGTTTAATTTAGGCGAGAAATGAAGAAAACGATTGTAGCGGTAAGCTTACAATTGTAGTGTGTCATTTCTCGCATTATACTACTTCATGACATGTTCCATCTGCGTATATTAAAGGTAGATGACCCGATTTTCAACTTGATGTTTTCTATTTTACATGAAAGGTCATCCTTAAAATTGTTGCATTCCAAAGTTTGAGTTGCATAACTCCAATGGTTCTATTTTTAGAAGCGCAAGGTCAAAAGACATGTGCCCATTGAGTAGTACACAGACTGGTGTTTGGCAGTAATTCACCACATTTTAGCCTATAATTTCCAAATGAAACATTTCTGGCCCCTAATATTTTACAGACATAATGAGAAAAATATTGGGATTCTTCTGATACCAAAATATCTTGATGTGAAAAAAAAATCATAGCCCCAAAAAAGTGATCGGGTCATATACCTTTAAGGATCAACATATTTCATTCAATAGTACTTTTAATTATATATACCATTTATTGTTTTCGCCTCCTCACCACAGATTGGTGTCGCCCGAACCAGCACCGAAGAGGAACTACTTCTTCCTTCCGCGTCTGGGCTCCCGTTTCCGCTACAGCGGACGCACTCAATTCCAGAGCCGTCAGGCCAGCACGCAGATCAGTAGGGATAGCCCTAAAGTGTACCGCAATGCAGCTGGCACTGGTAGGGTGTCCAGAAGCATGGATGGAGGTAGACTAAAACACACATTGCCGCATTTCCTACAGGGTCTTCTTTAGGACTGGGTGACAGACGGTGCAAATTTTAATTCGGGGTGGGGGGGGGGGGGGGGGATTTGACGCGAGGTGGAAATTGTTTCTGGGGTATTATGACGGGGATGCATATTTGGGTGCAAATTGTAGCAGGGGGGTGCATATTGTGACATGGGATGCAAATTGTGACAGGGGATGCAAATTGTCTTAGGGGGTGCAAAATGTGACAGGGGGTGCAAGGGGGGTGCAAATTGAATCAAGGTGCAAATTGTTTCATAACTTCTAATTGTGTAAATTGTAACAAGGAAGGGGAGGGGGGGGGTGGGTGGGGGAGGGGGGTGGGTGGGG
This sequence comes from Ophiura sarsii, assembly GCA_035610835.1. Classification (NCBI taxonomy): domain Eukaryota; kingdom Metazoa; phylum Echinodermata; class Ophiuroidea; order Amphilepidida; family Ophiuridae; genus Ophiura; species Ophiura sarsii. The sequence continues at coordinate 64,844,095 of CM069448.1, forward strand.
GAGGGGAAGAGGTGCAATATACCTTAAATGGAATCGGTAAAGTTTCGTTCAATTTGGTGCATTGTCAAATAATGCCAAGCTTTTTACGTCCTAAAGATTACAATATTTTACAATACAGTTCTGTGAGTGAGGGGAACCTGCCGGGGGGGGGGGGGGGGGGGGGGGGTCAGTGTGATCAATTTGTCATTTGGTTTGAATTTTATTTTTTGGAGTTCCAACGCCAAATGTTGCCAATTTTTACGTACAAACCGCCGGGAGAAACAGGTTGGGGTGCGGGAGATGTTTTTTGGGTATGAAATAGCTCATCAAGGTTTTCAGAATATTTATGGGAACCGTGTCAGTCTGTGTCGGGGTAGAAAACCTAAAGAAGACCCTGTTCCGCACCCGTTTTTAATTTAATTTAACACAAATTTAAACTAAGTCTGGAATTTATAAACAATAGGCTTCTGTTTCTCATTATAAAAATTGAACAGAAGCTTTCGATAATATTCGGTAATGGAACATTATCAAACATGGAAACGGTTTGATATGTTGATGCACATGGTGGTGGCATAGCAATATTATTACGCACGCAAGAGATTTGCGCCCTCTTTCATGATCCCGGACCAGATTTAACAATATTCGCGCATATCCATTCCATGGTGTCAACATTCTTAGGCCAAAAAAAAAAAAGTTTGTCTCAAAGCTTGCGAAGGCTTCAAAATCGGGCGACGCGCGCTGTTTTTTGTCTTCCATTTCTTTTTTTTACATTTCTTTTTTTGTGTGTGGCAATTTTTACTCTTACTATTTGCAACCGTTGACACTTTCTGATATTTGTTTTTTCTATTTGAAATGAATATTGTGATGTAGTTGTGTATAAGAACAATTGTGCAGCGTTTTTTGAAGACCTGAGTCATGTAAAAGTTTGAGAAAAGGAAAATCTGCCGATATTTTTAATAAAAACTCGAAATAAAAATTTGTAGGGGGAAAAAAAATTGATTTGACAATTTTCTGCATTTCAGACGCGGTATTTTGGCATTTCAAAACCAATGCGCGCGCAAGCTTTGAGACGAACCTTTTATTTTGTTTGGCCTTACCATAAACCTGGTCCAGGAGCATGAAAGAGGGCCAGAATTCCTTGAGTGCATACTATAATTTTACCATGCGGACACAGTGCACTTTGGAACCCAAAATATGCGTCAAGTACTTGGTAGAATATAAAGTGTCGCATCATGACCAAAATGGTGCTCTTTACTCCGTCAAATACTTGATTCATGTCAGGTGCCTTAAGGGAAGTGTCAACCCTTTTTGGCGCCAATTATCCTAGATAATTGATCTTAAATGAATGTGGTGACATTTTGGTATTTTTAACCAAAAACTGATTTTATTAGGTTGTCTGAAAAAAATTGGCGCTAAAAAAAGTTGATTTTTGGGCAAAAATGTAAAAATCACTTTTTTTGTGTGAAATTTGATACCAAAAATGGATTCTCCAACTCATTTCATTTCAAAAATTGTAGATTTTTATGTAGATTTAATTTTTAATTTTTAAAGTAGCAGTGCTTGATAAATTTCATAAAAAAGGGTTGACACCTCCCTTAGAGGACATTATTTTTGCCCTTATCAGTTAGATATCAATCCAGGGAGTATTTTAATGAGTTACATACTCCTGATCTAATTTATATGCTTGTTATTGTCAGATTCAGAATCACTCGGACCCAAAACATGAAGAACATGATGCTCGCGCAATGTTTGACACATAATGCGTATCCGTGTGGTTCCATTGTGTCATAATTTGGTGGGCGGGTCCAAGGCGTTACGATTTGAACTCTAATTAATCATGAATTACCATAATGGTATAAAAGCAATTGATGAAAAGTACCCAACCTATTTTACTTTGAATTCATATTTGAACCCCTGGCCCCCCATGTTCTTGTCTTACATTAGAATGTGTTTGTATGTGATTCGACAAATCACAGGTGTTATCCCACTGCATGGGATGAAACAGCCTAACAGTGCACAACTGGTATCTTAATGGCTTATTCCACCATGGTGTTAAGTTTTACTTTATTTTTTCCCCCTCGCATTTTCACACCAGCTCTTGTGTGTGTGTGTGTTGTTTTATAAACATGTTCAGTGTTATGTACACTGGTTTTCCCCCAAAGTAATTGACCCATAAAGCGCTCAAACCTTACACGTCATACCCCTCTCCCTACCCCCCCCCCCCCACTCCCTCCCAGCACACACCGCCAGCTTGTTGTGCGTTGCTCACAGTGGCATGCTGTTTGAAATGTTGTGAGAGTTTTCTCCTGAAATCAACACGATTGCACAGCCTGTCACAGCACATTTCCAGGATTTGGATGGCAAGATGGAATGCAAATTATTTGCTGAGTATATTAAAATATAAAATCTCCCTTGCAACATGAAGCATACAGCATCTATGCTTATCTGTTATTATTGATCATTTTACTTATAGAAAAGCAATATTGGAGCGATTGTGAAATTTCATGTACTACGTGGTGTAGTCCCAACACGCCTTTGTTTGTTCACAGTTATTGTCGGAAGTTTTTATGTCCACCACTCTCCATTGATTCTAAAGAATGTTTATGTGAATTCCCTGTCAAATCTGTCACTTGCCCTAAAACAATCAATCATGGTCTAAGATCATCCAAAATGTATAATATATGCCCCAGCCTTTCATAACGCATAGCTGGGATAAATAGAGATATTATCAGCAAAATATTGGGGCTGCACAAATGTGATTGCCCAAATGATACCATTAGATGATGAAATTGCTTTCATCTACTATCTACCAATTTCGATGAAGATTCAATTAAAGAAGTAAATTAAGGGGCGGTATATATTCACGAAACCATTTATACAACATGATAACATATAGGGAGTATAGAAGGGTCAAAGCCTAGAGTCAAACTGTAATATTAGAAATTCATGAAATTCCATAAAGCTATTCACAGATGTACTAAAATAGTCTTTGAATTCTACACCCTTATCTTTGGTCACATGGCAGGTTACGGAGGCGACGGTCACGACCATGATCGACCCAATGAGGTCATCCTAGCCACCAAATCCAACACGCTCGAAGCAGGGCGCCCTCGTAGTCAGATTGAAGAAACGGGCGGTATGCAGTATGCCGACAACGAGGATGAGCCAAAGGTACGTTGAATTCTGCGTAGTTGCGTAGTAACTATGGAAATGTTAGTATTGTTTATAGTTACTATGCTCACTAGGCATATAGGATGTAAGTTAGTTACATTTTAATGTAATATGACAACATTAGGCCAAATTAAATTAATTGTTTGTCTCAAAGCTCCCGCGCGCGTTAGTTTATTGATGCGCATTAGAAAACAAAAATCTGAAAAAAACTTCTTTTTTTTTCTTTTTTTCAACAACAAAAAAAAAATCCCAAAATTTCACCGATTTTTCAGATTTTTATTGATCACATCATCTTAAATACAAAAGTTCACTTTAACAAGAAATTCAATATTTTATATTTAAAAAAAAAAAAAAAATGAAAAAAACCCGCATTCAGCATTAGTTTTACAACAGGAGAGGAGCTTTGAGACAAATAATTAATTTAATTTGGCCTTACAAAGGTTTGCAAAGCAATGAAAATGGTGTGTGTCTATCTTAGCAAAATGAGCATTGAACGCAACCTGAGGCTCTTAGGTCTCATGGTGTCAGATTTCAGTGTGCTATTGTCATGTTTACGCCTACTCTACTACTTTGTTTCTATTCAAATTGGTTGGTGACTTCAGTGCGTATTCAAATCAGCTTTGTCACACCATGGCCGAGTTTGGTCTTCGATAGCCCAGCTATGGGACACATAGCATCGTTAAGTTTGCAGCAATCGCTAAAAAACACACTGATGTCACCGCCAATCTTGAGTAGAAGTACAGAATATTCATTTCAAATATAGGGTGGGTGGACACGAGTTACTTGAAAATGTAAATGTTGCATACAGAAATAAAAATTCACCTTTGACCCAAGGGTTCAATGATTAGGAAGTTGATTCCGTATCTCCAACTATACCCATATTCAAAATTTGATAGATAGTTGCTGTATACATATTGTCTCTCAATGAGAGCGCTTGGTTATTTTACCTTTGCCCTGTTTTTTTCCGAGTATATTTGAGTTGCTGTAGAAGAGCATAAAACCTGATGTTTCTTTATTGCTGTAACCACTCGTGCGTTAATATGTTTATACATTTATTTTGCTCCAGTGGCTAGGCTAGGCTGCTACTATAGTTTGATCAGTTCCAAATTGGCGAAGCCTCCTTTCACAAGCGAAATAATACAGAAGGACGCGCGGAAGGCAACGAGAGAACTTTATCCTTTGCGTGACACATGCGTGTCACCAAATTCGCATGCGTGTGGCCATAATCGCGCGTGTGTAATTGGATTACGTTTGCGCGCGGAGAGATAAAAACCAAATATTTCTCGCCAATTTGGAATTGATTAAACTATAGAGTTTGAGCTACAAAAACTTGTCACTTCTTTGCAAGGACGCACATTAAATTTATCTGCATAAAAACTAAAATTTGTGATTGTAAGAATCACTTTATTATTGACACTGTGCTTAAAGAAAGGTATTGATTGCGGTATTATTGCGATATAATACCGGTCTACAAATATATTTTTCATGTTTTATGTAGAGAATTTGTACTTTAATTTGTACATCCGCCAAGAAGTGATAAGTTTCTTTCGTACGTCCGCCAAGAAGTGATAAGTTTCTTTCGTACGTCCGCCAAGAAGTGATAAGTTTCTTTCGTACGTCCGCCAAGAAGTGATAAGTTTATTTTGTACGTCCGCAAAGAAGTGATAAATTTCTTTCGTAGCTCGGCTCAAGTTAGTAGATAGAAGCACATATTTAGATTTCTACAAGCTAAACGAAACTGGTTATTTTGCACAGTTTTAATTTTTAAGCTCTTTAGCCAACGTTTTTGTTTTATATGCGATACATAACATAATTGCAAATTACTTATAACATTTGTGCACAAAATGTCTATGTCTTTATCTTATACGACCTCTGTGAACTTAAAAATCATCTCCTTGTTTGGGAATATTTCTGACCTTCAACCTCAAATCATAAAAAATAAGGAATCTCGTTTCCAGCAGCCTGGTGCTAAGCATAGATGAAAGGAACCGACAATTTGGAACCAGGTAGTATATTTTAACGGAATAAATCGTATTGGAAACTGGAAACCAATGCTTAGCACCAGGCTGCCAGAAACAGGTTTCAAAAATAAGGTACGGCCAGGGGGTGGGGGCTGTCCTACGGGCCCGAACAACGTATATTTATTTTTAAATCGGTAGAACAGTTATTGTGTGGGGTTTTTTTTGGGGGGGGGGGGCGGTAAACAAAAATGACTAGAATTGTGCAAAAGGTGTCAAGTGTCACAATACATTGAAATGACGTCAACTGAATGGTTGGAGACAGTAATCATTGTTGGCATTGGTTGCTGTGATACCTGTAATGGAACCCTATAGTGCGTTCACTAATACGCATCATGACCTCCACTCTTATTAACACATTTGCATACTCTTTATATTCTGTTAATGTAGCATTATATGCACTGTGACTGAGACCTAGCAATGAACATTGTTATTTTGACGTAATCCAATTGTATATAATTTGTTCCCCAAAACAATTCCCCCAATTTTGTATTAGGTTCACTTGACCAAGAAACAGGATTGCTCAATACAAAACGGTGAATTACAAATCTGTTCATAATATTTAGATCTTTGAGGGTCGACTTGGCAACAAAAACCCACTACCCACTAACTTTAGATACAGTTTATAATGGTACATTTGGCAAACCTCTACATAATTCATGTACCCACTAACTTCGATATGTCAGAATAACAATTTTTTTGTTTGGGTGCAATAATATATCAAGACTGAAAAATAGAAGGGTGCACTTATTGGAGGTATCATAACATTACATATGGTGATCCCATGGTGATCTAATTCATTAAATAGACCCTATAGGAATTTTTAGCTACATTTTGATACCCTATTTGCTAGCAGTAAATCATTGAAAATGGACGATGATTTACAAAAAGCGTGATCAGACCCACCTCCCAGGATACGCATGCTGAGATCTGAATCAAATATAGGGTCGTTCGCACTAGACATTATTTACCGTGCGTTGCAGCAATGGAGATAGGCTGCGTTGCGTGAACGCTGACTTTCTTCTATTTTGCCACACGGCGCTGACTGCCATCACATGCTGTGACGTGGCATGACCTGCAATGAATTGCCGTACACTGCGGCGAAAGTAAGGCTGTCGCATCGCACGGCAAATATCGCCTAGTGTGAACTCCTCTACTTCCATCATGCATTCAAGCATAAAACTATTATTTTCTCTGGCGTTCTATATCACTTTTTGTATTCGATCATTGAAGCTGCCAGCAAATGAAGTATCAAAAGGGCAGGCAGTCTTACGCAGCAAAGTGGTGATCAAAATTTAGCTAACAAAATGTCCCAAAGATCTACTGAGGCCAAACAAATCAGATAGTTTGTCTCAGAATCATATTGCAAATAAGCTAAGTGCTGTGCGATTTTTAAAATTTTATTAGGTATGCAATTCTTTTTTTTGTGTTGCTAATCCAAGCTTCAGAGAACGTTTTTTAAACCTTTTTTTTAAAAATCCAAAAAAATCCACACACAAAAAAGTTATTTTAGGCCTCAGCGCATAGACCTGCGCGCCGTAGCTCATTTTACATACCAATGCGGGCGGGCTACTGAGACAAACCTTCTTTGTTTGGCCTGAGTACAAACAAATATTGTCATTACAAGATGATAAGGTATACGTTGTTCATCTTATCTTGTGCAATTGACGTCAGACCGTAACATAGTGATTGACGAAGTATTTATGCTTGGTAATGCTGGAATTGATCTTTGATTTGCGTGGTTTACTTAATGCCAGGTCATCACAATCACACTTGGAATACACTCTGATGTCACCGCACAGAGATGGATGAAGTTTACATTGTAACCCCTCCACCGAGTGTGGACTTTCTTTTATTTGCAGTCTTTGGTTTTGTTATAGCATGTACACAATACTTTTTAATACGGAAAAAGTGTACTTTAGGTCCCAGATGATGGACTGTACTAGTATCGTCCGATACTGGAGCACCCAGTATCGTTTGATACTGGTACAAAGTCAGTGTTCCAGTATCAGACGATACTCGCGCATATCAAATGTTCCCATATCGGGCGATACTGGAACATAATTATATACCAGTATCGCCCGATACTGGGACAAATCACAAGTACTGGTACATGTGTACTAGTATCGCCCCCGATACTGGAACATAAAAAACGTTCCAGTATCGCTCGATACTGGAACACTATTTGGTCTTCCAGTATCAGGCGATACTAGAACAATAATATTATACCAGTATCGAGAATACCGGCGAATTTCATGTGCCAGTATCGTACAATACTGGTATACCAGTATCTGGGACCTAAAGTACACTTTTCCCCTTAATATATCGAGGGTTTAGTGCAACAAAGTCCTATCTGCAATGGCTGCCATTTATTAGACTGTGTTTTCGCAAGGGCACATCTTTAAGTACCCTAAATATATATCACGTGGCAGCTATTGGGGATATTGCCTTTTCACATAACTGAGATGTAAGTGATATAATATCATATCTGCTATAGCTGCCCTGTGTTACTTTTAGTTTATATAAAGGGGTCTGCTATTGACTACCACACATGATAACATCTGGCAGCAATTGCAGATGGACCCTTGTTGCACTAAACCATTATACTCTACCTATTCAACACCGATACTTTTATTACACATTGCTTCTATTACTTACTCCCCTGGATTGCAACTTGCTTCTTGCAAATTATTCACTTTTTTGGCCAAAAATAACGAAACAAAAAACTAGTTCCGGCACGCCGATTCCGACGATGACTTGGATGATAACGCTGATGATTCCGAAGGGGTAGGTCGGTTCAAATCATAAAAAAGTCCTGGTTGTCGTGGCAAAGCACAGTTGTTTTTGCTGGTATTTCGGCATCATCGTCATTATTAACAGTCCATTTTAATATTGTAATATCGTTTTGGCAACTTTGCTTTTTTTAACGTTTGCTGATTATTTTTCGGTTTGTTATTGCGAACACATTTTGTTATTGTTTTTCACTTTTCTTTTAATGAACATTTATTAATGCAATATGTGGTTTCAGAGTGTCAGCAATGGAAGCCAAGTTCCACCTTTTTGCACGGAAAGTCATTCCCACAATGCATTTCAAGCCTCAATGCATTGTGGGACTGAATTTCCATGCAACATGGCTTCTGGTGTGTGTGTAAAACCCTGAAGTCCCTTATTTGGTCATATACTGTTATATCAGATCTTTTTCAGCAAAAACTCGCATGAGGTGTCCTACCAATAATATACCTCCTTCTGTCATTGTTTGTGGTTATTTTTCCTCATAATCATATCGTTATAAATGAGAGTGGGGGTGACAATCACGATATTAGGACCTACATGCAATGGTTATGGTCAAAAGCTTTTATAATCATGATGTTGACACAAAGAATGTATGTTATGGGTAAACTTGACATGAAATGTGCCGTTTTTGTTGAAAAGTCTGCTAATTTGACTGGATGCTCGGACAAGTACATTTTATTTACGATGTAAAAGTACTCAAATAAGGCCACAGGGAAAAAAACCTATTCTACAGGCAAATGGACCTCTCAGGTGGGTGTGGGGTTTTTTGGGGGTCCCAAAAATCTTTCTTTTTTTCTTTTTTTAATTCAAAATTTTGCAAATTTTTCTAAAAAAATAATAATTTATTTTTCTTTTTTAAATGGGTCGGTTGGGTCTGTAGAACAGGATTTTGTCATGGCCTAATGTTATTTTTATTCTTATAGAATTTTCTTTTTTTCTTTTTTTAAGTCAAAATTTTGCATAAGTTTTCTAAAAAAATTGTAATTGATTTTTCTTTCTAAAATAGGTCGGTTCGGTTTGTAGAACAGGATTTTTTCATGGCCTAATGTTATTTTTATTCTTATGAGAGACTCAAAATAAAACTGAATTCTTGAGTTGTAGCCAATGGCTAAATTCATACATTTACTTTCCTTTTTTTTTTTGGTAAATTAAACTGCATGTTTTAGTGACCCTAAATAAGCACAGAGTTTAAGCACACTTAAAAGTTTGGAGTGAACTGCACACGTTTGGGTGATTTGTAGTACCCCTGTACATATTTTGTACTATTAGTGAATTTGTATCCATATACCTTAACAAATACAAGTCGAGAAGATTCCCAAATACCATAAAAAAAATATGTCAACCAAATTAGTTTAACTATTTTCGTGACAATTGGTTAATAAACTTCAAAATAAACCGGTCCAACATGTAGTCTGGATCAGTACCTTTTGATAAAGACAACTGCAAGACATACAGCCAGTCCCGTGCTATTTTGGAACAGTCCAGTAAACCTTTGTTATAATAAAGAAGCTATAATCCTCACATATGCGCCGTTTGTATGGTTCTGCCATTAGTGTGGAGAGCCTCTAACTGCTACCACAAAGAATGAGACCATTCCATATCAGTATATACAGGGATGCAAGAATTCCGGATATTAGGCCATAAAAAAGAATCCGGATTTTTAGTTGGGGAAAAAAACACAAAAAAAACACCTTTTTTATTTGTCAATTTTTTTTGCATTTGCGGAATTGGATGATGATATTTCAGCATAAAAAGAAGCAAACATGTGGTTTTTGGGGGTCATACGCAGTAGCCTATTCTCCAGACAAGCCCCGATAAAAGTGTAATGCCGCGCGCACGCGCTCGAGCTGTTTGGCTAGGCTCGCGTAAAAAGTTCAGGAAATTTATTTATCAATCACCAACTTTTTTCCGCGCAATATGACTGTCTGGTCATGCAGTGAGATATTGTAATTTTATGCAAAACTCTCATTCAATCGGATTCCAGTTCAAAGCTGTACCCGCTAATGGTGGTCTGTGCTAAGATTCATATAGTTATCTTATACATTACTTTAGATGGGACTCATAATTATTTGTACCGATAATGCTTAGCTCTTCACCCCTAATTATGGTATTATAAAAATCCCTAGGAATATGTTTTTAAGATGTATAAGTATTTATTTATAAATTATTCATATTCATTTATTTCAAATTATCTACCTTATAAAATGTACCTTTAATTGGCATATTGACCTATGATGTGCGATTTGTTTTACTGAAAAATACTTTTAAATAATCACCTTTTTGGCTTTTGGAAAATGCATCACCCCAGGGATTGTATTAGAGAGAATACAGTAAGCAAAAAGGGTAATTTTAATACCGAGTTTACTAGAAGCAAAAACGGGTCCTTTTAAAACCTACTTATAGCAGAAGCAAAAAACGGTCATTTTAAAACCTACTAATAATAGAAGCAAAAAAAGGTCATTTTAAAACCTACTTATAGCAGAAGCAAAAAAAGGTCATTTTAAAACCTAGTATAGCAGAAGCAAGAAAGAGGTATTTTAAAACCTAGTTATATCAGAAGCAAAAAAAAAGGTCATTTTAAAACCTAGTTATATCAGAAGCAAAAAGGGTAATTTTAAAAGCTAATTATACCAGAAAACTGAGACTAACTTGGACTTCATGAAACCCGACAGCTTCACATGTAGAAAGAATATGTATTAAAAAGCAGACATTCGTGAATCACAATTAATGACTTGGTCTCAAAACTGACAGTCGGAACATCTGTGCAAGACATTTCAATCATTTTCAATTACGCTGCTTTTTATTTTTCAATTTCAATTTGCCGTCGTACCGCCATCAGCTTAGTCTTTTTAATGATAATTTGAGTTCCTGCTGTTATTTGCTGTCTGCTATTGAAAATGTACCACCACCTTAATGCGCCAGCAGTATTATAACATTGCTGTTTTGTCAAAACCTCGTATCTTTGTCCAGCCCTTCAGCATGTATAAAGTAATGCTTCATATGTATAACCTTTGGACAGTGTGCTCTAAACATGTTCCAGGGCCAAAAACTCTTCTATTAACGCATTGAAAGGGCTCTTGCCCCTGAACATGTATAAAGCAACACTTCCTACGCATAACCGTTGGGCAGTTTTACTTTAAACATGCTGAAGGACTGGAAAACATAAGAGAGGTTTTGACAGAACAGTGATAATAAAAAGATTTGATTGCAGTTTGGAAACCATCTGCCAACACAAAATATATATATCATGATATTCAATAGCAACTTGTGTTTAATTATTACAAAAACAGCTAGTTTCATTTTGGGGAAGGTTTAGACTCCGCAAATGGGATATCGGTGTCGGCACAAAGTGATACACTCCGTTATTCCAATACATAGAATGGTGTATCTTTGGTCTGATGCATGTGTAGAAAACCAATAAAATCCAACAATGACATTGGAAAGGGGTATAGGTATGTGCCGCCCCTGAAGACCCCTTTTTCACCCTCTTCTGCTAGGTCTTTAGATCCCTTTGAGCCTGCGCCATCTTTTAGACCCCCATTTTATTGAAAATTCATAAATTACGAACACTTTCATTCCAAGGACCCACCTTTTTGAAAAATTTGTGTTTTTACTAATCAAATTTAAAAACAAACAAGTTCTTAAGACCTACTTTTTTCTAAAAATCAGTTCTTAAGACCCTATTTTTCGTCATAAAATTCTCTTGGTTCAGTTCCGAAGCCCCCTTTTTCAAAAATAAGTTAAGTGCCCCTACCCCCGGATACATCCTCAATGATCAAATGTTATAATTCTAATTTCATATGCATGTTTGATATGAATGCATCAGCCCAATGACACCGATGTTACGAAACAGGAACTTGGGCGTTACAAGTCTTGTTGTGGAGTCTAAACCTAAAACCTATTGTGCTATCTGAAGAAATAAAGTTTTATGCATGCTATCTTGTTGTATCAATATTAGTAGCAACCGTTGATTTCAAATTATTATTTTTAATCATGCGTTATCATCCTGAATAGCTTTTTTATTCAATTTTTTGTTATAAGAAAAAAAAGCACAATTATAAAAAGCAGTGGTAATTAATGCATGCTATTTATGATAACAATGTCTGAAAGATAAAACAATTAGAAAACTACCATTCTCAATTACTATTATGTATTATTCACACACAAAGTAGAGTTTCAACCAGTGACATAAAAATGTCCACGATAATTAGAAAGTAATGTTTAATTTAATTTGCTAACGCTATAATTTTGTTTTCAGTTGAGATATTTATTTTGTTTATGAATGTAAATAGATTAATGTGTGTGTGCCCTATAGAAATTGTATCGTTGATTTATATTATGTTTTCTCCCAAACGCAAAAATCGTTTTCGCCCATAAAAATGTAGGCGTATTGACAGTGCTCAAAATACAAATGTGGCTGTGCTGGAAATGATTGTTCCACAGATCAAATTTGAAATTGTAGAGTATTTTACTTTCTTGAGAAAGTGATGTCACATCTTTAAGGCGCAGCATTTGCACACATGGATATATTCAGTCTTTGTACATGTGTGAATAAGTCCACACTTCTGTAATCAAAGCGAACAATTCTCAAACAATTTGCCCAGATCTGGAACTTGAGATTTTTTTTCTACCGGCCAGTCGGGCAGGTTTACTCACAAAAAATACAATACCTGCCCAACAGAAATTCCAGCCACTCGAGCGGGTACTTTTGTATCTTCGCCTGCCCGAAGCAAAATTTACCCGCTATGGGCAGGCGGGCGGGTGCTATTTCTAGACCTTAATTTGCCACATACGCGTGTGTGTACCAGGCATGAACACTGTATCCAAAAACAGGATGTGCACTGGGGTGTGTTGTACTTGTGTGTGGTTTTGAGGTGCGTGTTAAAAATAAGTTGTTGATCGAGAATTGTTTGTTGTTGATTATTATAGGTGTGTGTGGTTTAATACTGATCCTCCAATGATACAATTATGTCACATTCCCATAGAGGTGAACTGGACTTAAAATTTGTGGTTTTTCTTCTATTTTAGCACCCACAAAATGGGATTTTTTGTTTGTTTTTTGCAACAACAGAAATTGTTTACAGAGACAAATATTTACAAATGAAGAGCTGTTTTGCAAAAGGGCCTGCATCCATTTCTGCCTTTTTACTCATTTTGCTATATTAAATGGATGGCTATTCATTATGTGGCTTGAATTGTTGGTGCCTCAGTTGGTGTGCATGGATGCACTAATCCAAGTCATAGAAACAGTAATGAACACAGCCATACAATAATTTGATTAATTCCATTGACTTGTCAATAAAAATTCACTAATGCAAAATGAGCAACATGTCCGGGTGGTCTGGTGGCCCTTTTGCAACAAAGCTCTTCAAATACAGAGACTGAAGATTGTTTATGTGCATGCTTAACTTAAATAAAATATAAACCAGAATCATTGGTCATAAGTGATACAATCTATTTGTAATGAATGGGTCCTGCTCTATCCAAAACGTAAACTACCTTGGTAAAAATGTGAACGTCCCAAGTGTTTTGTTTTTTAAATCTCGGTTGGTTTTATAAAGGTAGTGTACATAAAGGTAGTCAAGTATGTGTCAACAGAGTCAATTATGTGTCAAACTCCAGCTGTGTAGAGAAAATGTCCGAGTATATGTTAGTATTTCACAGGTTATTGTTCCAAGAGCCCAATTTGTTCACAGTTTAGTGATACCCCACTCCCTACACGTAGCCAACACAGCACAAGTCTTTTTTATAGGAGTACAAAATTCCCATCAAAATATTACACTGTTCTATTTTTTGGGGGATGTTTTTTGGGGTCAAATTTATGGAGGTAGTTGCATCATTGTGACCTCGATACAGAGGTTGCTAAGTTATAATTACTGACCGCTTCACGAATAAAACATACTATAGCTTGAGAAATTCTAACTAATATAGATTTCTGAAGCAAGGGTGTAAGAGTTTGTGAAATTATATTTGAAAATATTTGCCTTGACAATCCTTAACAGTCGACCACTGGGTTAATGTGCATGTACACTCTTTCCTACTTTTGTACTTGAGCATTTTCTTGAATATCTTTTGTAATGTCATTTGTGACAATGCTACACGACGGCTACCGTAATAATATAACCACAATGCATCGTTGTTGGCTCCCCATTCCTATCCCCACAGGACGTGGACATGACCTCGGACGAGGGAGAATACGACGGCGATGCGGATTTCGAGGGGGATATAAAGCTGAATTATCTTTCGGTCTGTTGCTCACAACTTTATAAATATAAGCGAATTTGGTCTTATTCAGAAAAAAAATGAGAACTCACCTCAGTGGCATGATGGGAGTTTTGTTTGTAACCATGGTGATAAGCACCTAGCATGGCGTGTGGCAGTGTTTTGTGATGATTTTATTTGTATTATTATTATTTCAAAGTTTATGTGGACTATATTTACACACATATGTGTTATCGTGAATGTGAATAGTAGTGAAATGTAAAATAGTTACGGTATAATTATATATAATGCATGCAGCTATATATATAGATTTCGCTTTGATTTTTTTCTCACCGAATAGCACAGGCTCTCTGGGCCAACACCAGTATCTTTTGCGCAGCACAGCAAGCAAGCACACACTCTCCTACACCGCCGCCATTTTATTTTTCCTCCCATTCTCCCCGAGTTTTGATCATGAAATTTCTTTTTGTTTATTTCAAGCTACACCAGTTATTATTTCAGCATTTTTTTTGTTTTCATTTTATTTGCTCACTTTGATGTGCACTGTTAGTTTTAAGACGAGAGTTTTCATAATCAGGCAATGATTATTTTCAAGAAATATTCTACTATTAATTAGCTATTGAATACATGTGATTACACATCTTAATAGTCAATACATCTGAAAAGTTGATATTGTCCAAACCACATTTTGGCTTTTTTGTGTGCAAAAGTTTATCCAGGCATAGTCTAAAACCCTGTAATTTGTAGGCTTATTGCCTGTGTTGCAGTGGCTTTTATAAGTATCTTATATGCTAATATTAGTCTTGATTACCAGTCAAAATTATTTTAAACTGTATTTTTAACTGTTAACTGTTACTGTTAACTGTTACTGTTAACTGTTACTGTTAACTGTTACTGTTAACTGTTACTGTTAACTGTTAACATCAATTAATCAATCTTGATGTGTTGTTTAATTGCTGAGATATATAGTAGAATATTGAATGTGGGATTTGTATTTAGTATGAATTTCATGACTCAAATTTGATGTGATGTTTGTAAAATCAGTAAGTTATACATTACGGCAATAATATTTATAGCTTAATATCTGGTATGGGTTTATTTAGCTTCTGGTCTTAAAAACATTAATTTAGGACATACACTATTTCAAAACATGTTTGCCATCACAAACTTCCCCCCAATTGCTTTGCCTGAGTTAGACAGTACAGGCACAGTACACACACAGGGCATGTGAATTTACTGTGAGCTAGAAATGACGTGCTAGATTTACACCAGAGGTTGTTGTGTTTTGAATTAATTCAATTTAGCAAATCTTATCACGGAGTGGGCAAGTTGCCGAAAGTGTGTAGATAGAGATAAGTTTTGCCTACAAACGGCGCTAACAAAAATGATTTCCATAATAACTTGGATACGGCGCAATGCTCTGCACATACTGCACATAAGTAGTCCTTATTGCATTCCGTATTGACAGAGAGGATGATATTCTCTTCTAGCGTGTCGAATAATGTATAGAAGAGATCACAGCCAAATTTAGATAATACTAGTACAAGACAAGGTTTTATCAAAGGTTTTGTAGATTGAGTTATGCCTATTTTCCTTTTAAGATTTCACACAATCACTCTTACTTATCCTGGGTGGCGGAAATACTAACATTTATTCACCAGTTTCTGCACACATAATAAATTGGGATTGTGTGGAGCACCAATGGGTTGGCACATGGAATTATTCACAGAGATAGATGTCTCTTCACTTGAAAGCTGATATAACCTCATGACCACTGACACAGTTCAAACCACATACAATCTCATGAACATAACCTGCGATCCAGTGTTTTTCTGTATATCATTTGTAATACCTATAACACAATGCGTTATCGCATCATTCCATAATGTGACCGGAACCAGATTTGTGATGAAATGTATGATTGATGTTTCCAATGCTACATCTCGGGTATCTCAGAGGTTGCTTACTTCTTCTTACATAATCTCCCTGCCACCCAATGTAGGTAATTGTTTTGCCTATTTATACTCAAATTGTCAATAATGGACTAAAATGTAATTAAGATAGGTGACATTTTGTACTGTCTTAAAAAACACTTCTTTTGGAGGTAATACTCTTGATTTCTGCCCATGTATGTGGATCAACGATATAAAGTGTTGTGGATTCTGAGGTTATATAAGCTGATTGTTTGATTGCATTGGCAATCTTCTCAAATAAATTACAGATACGGTGATGGGAAAAAAAAACCGATGTTGTACGTGCAGACGGGCTTCTTTCACCTTTCGGGGAATTTTCAACAATTTTCAACCAAAAAAATTAACATTTAAAAACATTTTTAAGAAAAAGTTTTAAAAAATTGTTAGAGAAAATCTAAAATTTGAAGGGGAAAAATGGGTCGGTAAGGCCCATAGAATAGGGTGTGTTTTTTGTCTCCTAACTAAATAAACCACTGGGCAGCTATTATTTTAATGTAATATTACTCTAAACATACGGCTGCCTCATGAGTTATTTAGTATGGGTGATTTATTTACTATGGTATCCAATAGGCAACTTTCTAAATTTGACACCTAAGTTATTGTCCAGAATTTTAACCAACCATTATCAAAAATCATGATAGGGTACTGTTTACCTGAGACAATGTCCTCCCTCATAATATTATAAAGTCTCCATTCTCAGAGTATTTACATGTATTTTTACCAACTCTCACACATTGATAATACAAATTGATTGAGAATCAAACTTGATTGCTTGGTTTATAAATTACAACATATATTAGATAATACTATGCAAGATTTACATATACTATGTAATAAACTCAAACATCAACTGTATTTGATTTGTTATTGGAACATCATCCACCTCAAATTTTAAATTTCAAACCTCAAATTTTAAATTTCAAATATGTTATCTAGTTCCTCAAAGTATATTGCAGCTAGTATTTTTAGTACATTTTGAATTGATAATTCTGAAGTTGATCTCACTGACTTGTTTAAAAGTATCCAAACCCCTCCCTCCCCAATCTAAGTGAAATGTGTATCAATTGATAATATCAAACACAATTTAGAATGTTGCCTATCAGCCCTTTTATGGCAAAAGGATGTATCTTATATGTACTTTCCTAATGATGTACTTCCTTTTAACATGGATTGTGTTAACTTGCTTCAATAATCCTCACTTAGGAAAAGGTTGCAACTTGTAAAGACAATAAAAGTAATATACTGCCTTTTACCACTACATGTTTTATGGAGAAAACAGCTAACTTTGATCATGTTAAAAGGAAGTATACTGTTAGAAAACTACATATAAGATACATTCTTTTGCCATAAAAGGGCTGCTATGTCTGTTGTATATCATTGCCTATCCCCACCCATCCATCCATTAGATGTTTCCTGTTTAAAACTAACGGCACCCAAATACTTACTGAAAGTCGACCTCTTTTCATGATTCACAGAGGTCAGCCGACAATATCGAGGATGGACGAATGGACGGCACCGGGGCGCCGTACGATGAGGAGCAGGAAGACGGCGGCTACGTGAAATACGAATCCACGACGACCACCACCACGACAAAGACGACCACATACAAGGTGCCGGATAAGGGTCACAAAGTGCGTGTCAAAAGGTCAAACAGTCACACAAATTTACCGATGCACAAACACAAAATTTATGTTTTTTACGGATTTGTTTTAAATTTTATCAGGATAACTGCCAAACCAAATGTCATGGTAAAACATGGTATTTTATACAGCTTGTTTCAATTTTTGTTTCAATTTTAATAAGAAAATGTTTACTAAAACATGATCATTTTGATGATATTTTGTATATATGTCAACAATATTTTTTCAAAAAGATACATACATCACATCAACAGCAACAACAAAAACACCTAATTTTATTTTCGTTTGAATGAAAAATATTTACTTGGGTACAACAACGATCATATTTTTTTTCAACTTGTTACCGAATCATTCCACCGGGTGTGTTAGAAACAAAATAAATACCACCCAACCACCAAAGACAATGTTGCTGTTTTTTCTGCCATTTTGCTTAGCTTCACTAGTAGGTAGTATCTCATATTAACTCGTCTACCCAGAAAAAAAATTGTGTACCTTTGTAGAATTGCATGTCTGTTTAATCTATTGACTTCCCAGTGCACTTATATCGTACATAAATAATATTATACTATATTATAATGCATGCAAAGCATCCAAGCAAATATGATAATTTAAGGGGGGACTTAAGGAAGTTTTTTGTTGAATTTTGTTAGTGCTGTAATTATTGAACCGTGACTCAAATGTATATAAAAGTATACCTTTTTGGAAAGGAAATGGATCAGAGAATCCAAATTTGGCATCAATTTTGACCAAAAATGTTGATTTTTCGAGAAAATCACACAAAAATCACTTTTTTGACCCAATTTTTTTGAACAAAGCTAACAAACATAATTTTGAGTTAAAAATGCCCAAATCAATTGATGATGATGTTAAGACACTATCGAAGGGACGAATTTTTTTATTTTAAATCTAATCCAATATTTTTTGAAATTTTGACAAAAAAGTGTAAAAAAAAATTAAAAATCCATTTTTTTCACGTTTTTTGGCACTTTTTGGTCAAAATTTTCAAAAATATTAGATTAGGGTTTAAAAAAAAAAAAATCGTCCCTTTATTAGTGTCTTAACATTATTATAAAGTGATTTGGCCATTTTTTACTCAAAATTATTTTTGTTAGCTTTGTTCAAAAAAATTGGGGTCAAAAAAGTGAATTTTGTGATTTTCTCAAAAAATCTACTTTTTTGGTCAAAATTGACGCCAAATTTGGATTCTCTGATCCATTTCCTTTCCAAAAATGTATACTTTTATATACATTTGATTAATAGTTCAATAATTACAGCACTCACAAAATTCAAAAAATTGAATCAAAAACTTCCTTAAGTCCCCCCTTAAACTAGATTATCCAAAGCGGGGGGAAGAAATTGCTACTAATGTTTGTTGGGAATTAGCCAATCTTTCTGGTTCTGCAGTATCAAACGGAGTTTGTGATTGGTTGTTGGCATTCAAACAGGGCACATGATTGGTTGGTATTATTCAAACCTGAGTTGTCTATAATAATTGTTGAGAAAAATAGCAGTGGATGTATTTTGTTGACGCTGGGGTGAAATCTGTAAAGTAAGACTAGAAACATCCAGTCACGATCTTGGTAAGTGTATTTTTAGTTGCAAATTGCCTGTATGACAAATTGTTGGTCACTTTGTATTATTTTCCATTGGTTGGTGGATTTATAATGTTTCAAAGGTTTTAATTTTTCCCTGCAGCAGGTAGGTAGATTGGGCTTGCACTTACACATAATAGCATGTCTCTAGGCGTATTAACACTTTCCACGCGGCTATTAGTTTTACCATTTCTATCACAAGAATTTCTGTACCAATACTAGGAATGTTTGTACTTATTCTAATGCACTTCTCACAGTGATTCCAAATATTTAATTATTTTGACATTTTTGAAACATTTTGTGAAATTTTGGAATGTCGTCTGCTGCCGCGTGGAAAGTGTTAACCTCATGTAGGCAGACATGGTTCAGTACCAGACATATAGAAATACTGACAAACTCTTCCCTCTATGATGATTGGGTACTATTGTAGGTAGGTTGTACCAAGAAACCCTTTTTTCAACATCTGTATCGATGTGATGAAGCAGTTTGTATCTGGGAGAAAGAAAAGATTGAGGAGAAACTCAAGCAAGATCTGGCCCTAATCAAAAGTCAGCTGAGAAAGGGAACACATCATTGGGAGGGGGAAAGGAGAGGGAAGGGGATGAGAGAGGGAGAGGGACATTGTAATAATGCATTGTGTTAAACCTATTATGTGAGATGAGCCACACCAACCACTCTTCGTTTCAACTCGAGTCTTAGGTGACGTCAGTGTAGGCCTATATTTTGTACATTTGTACATGTAACTTTTGATATTTTCCCGAGTGAAGAAGAGAGTATAGCAATCTTCATGATCAGCATGTAGGTTAATATCGTTCACATAAAATGGGGTGGGGGGGGGGGGTATTTTTGCACAGCATGGAATGGATAGATAAGAATTATTCCATACATACTTGAACTTTGTGGTATAAAATACATACGAATAGCATATAATATGATTCTATGGGATCTGCAAAAGTGTGCTCAGATGGGCCACAGGCTGTCAATAGGCAGTACCATTATATTGAATCTGTAACCAGGCTATGTCCCTGCTTATATTAATATAACTCTAGTAACTTAAACGGCAGTGTCTTGTTTGGTACCCTCGGGCATTATGAAACAGAATAGCTTTATACTGGTTCACAGCATTAAGCTTATTCTGTAGTGCAACGGGTTACCATTTGAGACATAGCCACATCCAAGCGTAACAGGTGGCCCTAACACGTAATGTACAATAAGTACTGTCTGGTACATGGGTATGTTTTGAAGTATCTGCATCATATTCATCGACATGCGTCTTGTTTCTAGTTGAAACTAAGGAGTTAATTGGTGGATAGATGACATTAGTGTGGCGTGATTGTCCGCTGGTCATTGGGAGACCAATAGAAAATGTGATTTTCTTTTTTTGCTGTATAAAAAATTCAATTTATCAACAAGATTTATTGGTGGATACCGTGACAAATATATATGTATGCAGATCTGAAGTTAAAGTATGTATATTACATACATGTACCATATTGGGCTATTTCTTTGAGGTCACTCCCTCCCACCACCCACAAACCACACGCACACACACAGGGATACCACACCCTGGTGATACCCCTACTGGAATTAAAGCTCTTCGCCTGTGTCAATAGAAATATTTAACAGCCCGATACTCAATGTTTACTTATGTGCCCCTCCCAAAGAGGATTTCTTGTGCAGACCAGCATGCTTAGCACCAACCACTACGGTGCCAACAGGAATTTCCCAAAAAAAACCGAACAGAGCAAAACATGTGTTAAAGTAGAGAACAATTTCATCAGGAATCCAAGGAAACATGATAATAAGATTTCATAGATATAATTCCAAAACTGAAAAGTAATTAACAGTTAGAGATCGTCTTGACTTTCACATTCATAATACATGGTACCGATAGGCATCTTGGCCACAGATACGAAAAGAAGTTGAATCCCAACTAAAATGTGTTATTCAAAAAATAAAGGGTCTTTAACGAAAAACAAGAGAGGACTGAATTGAAGTCGCATCAATTGTACTACTTGCAGCAGGATTTTCTTAAAGACCCTCGTGGAACAACATTTTAAGCCTTTCATTGCAATGTAATGTCAATGGGAATCAGTAGACACTGGTGACAGAAATCAGTGGTCATGTGATGAACGTGAAGTATGCTGGTGTTGCTATGCCTTTCATTGCAATGTAATGTCAATGGGAACCAGTAGACACTGGTGACAGAAATCAGTGGTCATGTGATGAAAGTGAAGCATCCTGGGGTGCATCAAGAAATCTTCTTTGTCATCCCCCCCCCCCCCCCCCCCCCCCTCCCCCAAGCTTATCATCTGTGTCATTAGAAATATGGAAAAGCGTGACACAAAAGTGAGCGTTTGTCCTTGAATGGGAGTACAGACTAAATAATGAAAAAGCCAACTGATTTGTATCCTGACCAACCTAGCAACTATACATATGTAGTGGGTTGGAATCAGGAGATAACGATGCTTGCATTTTGTACTAATCGCACAAACATTTTCTGCAGGTATAATGTGTTTTATTCCATAGGATGCCAGCTATCATCATGCACCTATAATAGCACTACTTAATCAATACCGATTACCTGATCAACTTAAGTGTGTTTACTACATCCTGGAACCTGACCTGACCCTTGGTATCATGTATTACAATACCTTAATTGATGATGGTCAGGATCCATCTTTGTAGTGAATAGACTTAAGTTATGCATGAGCGAGCTGAAGGGGTACTGTAAAAGTGGAAATTTTTGCACTACGTTTATTTTCGCGCTTTTTGCACTAAGATCAGCAAGCGCAAAATTAAAAATTCACGAATATACTCCTTTTGTATGTAGGTCTATGTAAGGAAGCTCAAAATCACGAAAATAAAAACAAGCAAACTTGTTCAAAATGTGCGAAAATGTACATGCGCGAACATTTCTACTTTTACAGTAATCAGAAAGTGCTGATACCAATTGACTCCTCACACACTGCATTTGCATGGCATCCCCCCTTGCCTTAGTAAATTCAGTACCCCAATTAATGATGCATATGCTTTATTAAACAAAGAATCCCTATGGATAACACATTAAGTCTGTTAGGTCATTAGGTAGATAGGTTTAGACCAAGGTACGGTATACGGTATACTAATCCCCATATGCGCCTTAGACCAAGGTACGGTATACGGTATACTAATCCCCAATTTGCGGCATAGTCGAGAGCCTAGCCCTACAACCACGTCCCCTTTCTGCCCTCCCGACAGGAACCATCATCGGACGTATTGGAAGGGGAGCCGACACGATTAGAGCTGAGCGAGCCCGTAGAGGGCGATGTATATGTCAGCACTGTCGTCAGCACCGAAGAAAGTGCACCCCCACCACCGCCGCCACCAGTGGCACCGCCATATGACGATACACCGGACGAGGTACACAAAAACGAGCAGCAGCACGCAAGTTTATTGTTCTATCAAATCAAATCACCCACTCAACCACCATCCCATTCCTCACCACACTTACTGAGCTTTATGGGTCGTTTACAATTTGCACCGAATTTGCAATCTTAAAAACTGAAACTGGTTTCCCAATAAACTCTTCAGATCGTGTCTTGAGATCAAATCTGTATTTTGAGAACATTTTGATGAGAATTTCATTTGTTCTTATTAAAAAGTTTGATTAATATTTACAAAAATAGAACTCCCAAGAACATTAAAAAGTCTTAAATTTTAACAAAAATCCATCTCTTTTTATAAGAGTTTGATGAATTCTAGCTGCAATTTAATTTCTGTTGATGAACGTTTGGTTCATTTTAAACCACAAATATCATCTGTTTTGATCAATTTTATCAAGAATTTTGTAAGATGTTTCAACAAATATCACGATTTGTCAAGAGAATTTTAACACCTATGATGAACATGTTATCTTTTGCAATGAGAATTGTGATGGTCCTGTTTTGGCTTCAATAAAGACTATGGAGGCTCACAATACTTCAAATCTTTTGAACGGATTATCACCCTGTGACAATAAAATAGTGTTTCTTAAAACAATTACCAACTGCAGAATGATATTGAATTTTCCAACTTAGACCCACCCATCCATTTCACACATCGTTTAAATGACGACCAGCAGGCAAACCGGAATATTACGAGGAATGGGACCTGACTCACTGTATAACACTGTTCATGGGCACTATATATTTTATGTGAATAAACGAATACCCATAGGAATTTCCAAATCCAAATAGGCACATGTTTGAAAACCTTGGTCAGGTGTACTTTTGTTGCATTTAGGCTAGACCTGCATCAAAATGTTCAATTTTCCCCCCGCATTTTCATCTCATTTTTGCCATCCATTAAATAATAGTAATAATGAAACAGAAATTAAAGACATAAAGACATTTTGTAAAATTTGAACTGTTTTATTTCCCCTGAAAAATAACCTTTTGTTCAAATCTAACAACCTTTAACCGAAGCTGCTATCCCATAACACTTTTAACCTTTAACCCTGCTGGACTTAACATTAGCTGCGATTGTACTCTTCAGACTAACGTTAAGCTGTGTGGCATATTTTTCTATCTATGTAATGGTAACCCCCTCCTCAGCGCCACATCCTTTCGTACAGTTTCGCTGATTGGTCAATTTCTATGATATTTCCTCTAACTGTCCAATCAAAATAGAGCTTATAGATCTATTCCCGTCAATGTTATCTTGTCTCTGATTGGCTAGATATATTGTATAGCTATTTATTTAACCAATCATGATATTTGTTTGAGGCTGATGTTTCAGTAAAGTAGTGCTAATTTGGTTGCCACATAATAAAAGGATTGTTAGATATTGAGTTCCAAATGAAACATGGGTACCATAACATCATTGTTAAATTACAAGTCAAAAAGAGAACCATTCACATTGAAGCAATTATACACTAGAATTATTCTGCATTCCGTTTGCTATTAACAGTGATATCACTGCATATTTAGGCATGTAATTTTGTGAGTGATCACACTACCCTGTGTCCCTAAAGAGATCCACATTGTATGCTTGAAAGCCTCATCTCGTTGAACAAATTGTCCAATGTGAAGGGATAGGTCTCCCTCAATAGACACAACTTCTCAATAAAGTTTAAGTTTCAAAATGAGATTCATACCATATACAGTAAAACATCAAAATCAGTCTTAATCTTAAAAATATGAGCCCCATACCCTCATAAAAAACTTGGCTACTGACCTTCCGACAGGAACCATCGGCCGTACTGGAAGGGGAACCGACACGATTAGAGCTGACCGAGCCCATAGAGGGCGATATATTTGTCAACACCATCACCAGCACAGAAGAAAGTGCACCACCCCCAGCGGCACTGCCAGCTGACGAGGTACACAAATACAAACACGCAAGTTTATGTACTATGAAATATTATAGACCACCAACTCACACACACCCACACAACACTCTTCACCTATCGAGCCTATCACTTCAAAAAATTATTATTTTCAAGTCACACTATCATCGTTGTTAATTTAGAAATCGAATATGGTCCCACTTTACCCTCCCTTGGGCTGGTTGAATTGTTTCGTCTATTTATGAGAATATTTGATTCAAATTCTAGAAAAGAGGGTGATTTTTTTAACCGAAAGGTTTTAAAATCTCAACCTTTGCACACACACAAATGAGCAGCCGGACCCAGAGAGGTCCAGGCCACTGATAATGTGTGCATACTTTCAGTTGGAACAAGAAATTATTGCATATATAAGTATATATTTGCCATTTATCTCTTGCTACACCACAAGAGTCCACACTTGGTACAAATTTGGGAATGCTTAACACTTTCCATGCTGCTATCGGTTTTACTACTAAATACAAAGTAGATTTTTCAGGAACGTTTCCCAGCTTTCAAGGAATATATCTCAAGGATTACTGAACCAATATTGACTAGGCATGTTTGTACTTATTACAATGCATTTATCATAGTGATTCCAAATATGGTAATGAAATTCAATAGTTTTTTGAAGCATTTTGTGAAATTTTGGAAATGTCGTCTGCAGACGTCTGCCGCATGGAAAGTGTTAACGATATCACATGGAGACTAACAATTCAAACTGTTTTTGTTCACTCTGTGCATTGTTAATCTATGAATCTATACACATAGATTAGCAATGTCACCCGATTCAGCACATTAATTTTACTTTGCCAATGTATAACGGGGCATCTATATCGGTTGATTAATTTTTTACTTTAATTTGACTTCAAGTTTAATAAGGACGTGGAGTTTTTAGTGGGAATTCTGAATCCCAATTCGAAACATATTTCATCCACTCATGAGACCATTGGCAATTAACACTCCCTTCACCTTCAGAGTCCACACCACTAAATAAATGATGGAGCAGACCATAAGAATTTGGTGCGATGACACTCTTAGGGACGCACCATTTGATTTCCAGGGGGGGTGTAGGAAGTTGGGTCCGGGGGTGAATTTTCTTTTTTTTTTGGCTGCCGTAAGGGGTGAATTTTTTTTTTTGCACCGCCAAAGACGGCAATTTTTTTTTTTTAATGTATTCATTCATATTGAGTTGGGTGGGGATAGAATTTTTTTTTTTTTTTTACTCATCAGGGGGGGAATTTTTTTTTTTGGCCTGCATAGAGGGGGAATTATTTTTTCTCCAAAAACTTCCTACCGCCTCCCTGGAAATCTAATGGTGCGTCCCTTATGTTTATTGAGCGCCCATGCATAGCCCAGGTTTGAGTAATACTAATCAGTTAATAAAATCATTAAAATTACTAAAAGATCACACAAAATTGGTCAAAAGAAGAAAATTTGCACTGACATTGTTTGATTATCTTCAAAAACACAACTTTAGGAGCATTTTCATATCGTTCACTTGCGTATCTTTGACGGCGCATATCTCAAAAATTTGACTTGGCCTTACCTTTTTTCCTTGTTTGCAGAAATGCTAAGACCATGATCTTCTTGGGAAATGAAAAATTGGAGTAACCAGTCGCTTTATAGACAAGAGAATGGCATTTTATTAGGGAGGATTTATTTAGTGGTGTGGATCTTTCGACAGAATAAGCTCAAGCTTAATCCACATTGTATATCATTATGTTTCACTTCCTCAACACTTTTATACTAAAGCCCAAAGACCCTGAGGTCATAAAGTGTCTGCTGTCATTGTTGACCATGAGCAAAGCCATGTGTGGGATTAACATCCAAACAGTGAATTAGGGCATGATCACTGGCCTGCCTAATCTGGGAATCGGAGAACTTATGACTGGCCAATTGCTAAATCGCCGGTATAAAAGTGATGAGGCAGTGGAACACAATGCTTGGACATCATGCTTGATGGCATGGCCACTGGCCTGCTTAATCTGGGAATTGGAGAACTTATGACCGGTCAATAGCTAAATACAAGTGATGAGGCGGTGGAACATGTTGAGCGCACAGATAAAAAGTAGATACGGCAGACACGTCCTTAGGATCAAATGTTTCATCATTTGTGTCATTAAAATGTTCATGTTAGCTCATAATAGGGTTTTAGCAAATTCCACACGCAGGACACTGAAAACTCCATACCTTAACTCTACCCATAGGTGTATTGTAGATTTGTATCTTGGTGCAGGGCATATTACCATATGTAAATTCGCTTTCACAATAATGAGTCATTGTTTTATTTCATTGCTTGGTATATTTTCCAGATTAAAGTTGGATGACCTGGTATTTTTACATGGTGTTTTCTTTTCTTGCATGAAAGGGCATCAAAAGGGGCCTGCTGTCATTTATGACCATGAGCAAAGCCATGTGTGGGATTTACATCCAAACAGTGAATTAGGGCATGATCACTGGCCTGCCTAATCTGGGAATTGGAGAATTTATGACCGGCCAATTGCTAAATCGCCGACATACAAGTGATGAGGCAGTAGAACACAGTGAAAGGGCATCAAAATCATTCATCTAAAGTTGTCCCATAAGACAGCGCACAAACTTCCGGTAGGGGGTGTAACACATTTCACAAGAAGAAGAAGAAAAAAAAGAAGAAAAAATTCTTAATTTAAAAAAAAAAATATTGTTGCTGCTTTCAGCTTACAGCCAAAGAAGCGATATCTCAGACCTAGAATTTTACGGGGAAATAAAGAGGAATATGTGTTTTCTTCCGATACCATAATCACTATTTCAAAAGTGAAGGTATTGGGCCATACACCTTAAACAATTAATTGCGAAGTGCTCTGAATTTTACAGCTTCTGTAAAACCCTATAATTTTGCGAATCTGGAAATTTTACTCTTACTTTCAATGCAGAATTGTCAATTTCGTGGGTATTAATTTTGCGAATCCACACCCCTCGCTAAATTTGCAAAATAAAATCCCTCCCAAAATAAAGTGGTTTTACCGTATATCCCTTTGACGAATAAATGCCTGAATCCAAGATACCTACAATAGTCCTATTACTTTTGTGTTGACTATATAATTTTGCATCCTGTATTATTTTGGGTTATGACTAACTTTGCAGCCCCCATCGGCCGAGTACAAGCCCGACGTAGCCGTCATGCGGAGGCTTGATTTTGATGAGCCACTCCAGGTGATCAGAATATAGTATACTAACCTGCCCCTGGTGTATGGCAATTATTAACCATGTTTTGCTGTGCTGCTTTTGGCTCTCTTTCCCCTGCCCATCTATTTAATATTCTATAGTCAGAGAGAGATGATTAACTCGAAAATAGTTCATCCTATGGTCAATCCTACAAAGAACCTATAATGATTCTTTCGCTGAAGTGACATTTTTACGATGAATGAAACAGTTTAATTTAACATGAGTCATTTGAGCACATAACAAGACTCGGTTTTTTTTTATTTGCAGATTTTATTAATCGCATTTAGAACCATTAATATCATGCACTGGTGTGCGTGATTGCAATTAATAATAATTTTGTCACATAGGATGGGTATTTTCAGATAAATTAATGTCTCTTTATGATAACTAAATGTGTGTGTTGTAGCACTTTAACCGGGGTCTGAATCAACAAGTTGAGGGACAATTTGATCTTCTTCTTTTTTTATTTTTATTTTTATTTTTATTATTATTTGGGGGGGAGGTACTGCACTTAAAACAAAATAGAAACAAATAATAAGCTGAGAATCATGTTTTTCACATTACATTAACCATGCTTTCATTTTCTCCAAGGCACAGGTCTATGACCCGCCCCATATACACTCACCCATGATAGCATTATCATACCTAGAAACCAATAGGTCAAGTTGTGAGTGAATTGGTGTGTATGGGTTGTTGAACTGTGCCTTCTGGAGTCTGTACTTATTCTAGCTTATAGTTTTAACCATTCATACCAAAGCAATATGTTTTGCTCATTGTTTTTTGCAAATATTATAATATTACATACAGTGTGGTAGAAAGGGTATCAGACATTTCCTTCCTTACTGCTTGCTTATTTTAACATTAAATTGCGGTATTTTTCAATCATGATTATTTCATTAAATGTCCAATGAGGAGAAAACAAAAGGCTGTGTGCATGAAATATTGGCGATTCATTGCTACTTGGTGTGAAAGTTTCATGCGCAATAATCTCTAATACAATATACAAGTGTTAGGCATTTCCATATGTACCCATACACCACCATGAATCTATGATTCAATACAATACTGGGTTTGACACTACTTACTGCTTGTCTCCTCAGACTTCTTTAACTCTAACAAGCGTTGCTTAATCAACTGTTCAGTGTAGTGCTCTGACCAAACTTGTGCAGAATAATGAATACACACATGTAATTGACATTATTTTCTTTTACCAAATAGGGTATTAAAATATAGGTTAAGAGTTTTTTTAACGGGTTCGCTGTCGGACAAATTTAAAACTGTCAAGCTTGTCCGACGGCAAACCCGTTAAACTCTTAACCTATATTATGAATACCCGTCGTATAAGCCTCACAATCTTACAATCGGGTATTAAAAATGGACTATAACTCAATGGTGTTAGGGGTTCATTACAGCGTGGTTGTTTAAATTTGGCAAGTGTGGTATTTGAAGGATATTTGTGTCATTGTTGGAGCTCCTTGGAAGTTTGTTTTTGTGTAATTATTTTGGGACTCAATTTGTAGGATAAAGAATCTTCAATGTTCCATTCGATACCAGTGTTTTTAGAGTTTTTTAAAATTCATGCGTTTTTGTTTATTAACAGCCCATTTTGAACTATTTTACCCATATTTTACGATATTATTTCAGGTTTTTTGCGAGTTTTCTGTGCTATACTTAATTGTGAGGTGGAAATCAGACTAGGTTTTTTTTAAAACATTAATCAACTGTTGACTACTAACAGAGCACCGTCATCGCACCATTCTGTATTTAAATAAAATGCACCAAATATAATCCCCAAATACTATCTTTCAAATAATAACGCCCTTGTCCCATATATAGTCCTTAAAAAAAGGAACTGACCAGTTAATAGATACGCTCATAGCTATAAAAATAGGGTTCCAATTTAAAACAATTAAATTACAAAATTGTGGACAAATTTCTCCTCGTCCATTAGAGACATTGTTTGTGAAGATCGGTTAACAATTAAAAACTCTACACCAAAATGATTGAACCAAAGTGCAGTTTTCATTTTCGCACTTGGGTTTTGAACACGCAGGATAGTGTGATAGGTAATGTACGAGCTGCATTAATCAATTGAAGCATCCCCAATCCTCATGTTACTATCGACCTGTGAGTTGTCGCTACCAGATAATCAATAATCTGCCTATTGCTACACGGAAGCTGCATGTAGAAGAATGAAATGCTATAATGAAAAATTGACTTTGTTTTGGTTTTGGACATATATCGGTGTTAATATTCAGTCAATCTTCATGTGTAATATCTCATATTCATACACTCTTAATTAATAGTGTCGAACCAATCAGAAAGCAAGAAACTAAAATATGTGGAGTGCATTGAAAGTGTCTAATGCACTCCGCATGTGCGCTGTGCGCACCACACACTTTGTTTTGATTTTATTGTTCAGGAATTGCCGGTTCGCCGATTTTCACTGGGGTGTTAGCAAACTTGTTAACATGTTTTTATTTGGGTTTTTTACATAGACCAAAATTATGCTCAAATTGAGAATTTTGATGCAATTAGGTCAATACATGCATATGTTTTGTTCCTTGAAAAATTAGACAAAGCAATGCACTTGCGCAAATGTTGATATACTCACATCAGCACACATGCATTGATTTGTCTAATTTCTCACGAAACAACCCATACACATTTATTGACCTATAATTAAAGAGCAGAAATTTCTTTACAAATTTATAATTTAATATTATTACATAGGTGCTATAGTTTTGGAGTTAAAAGCGTATTTATTACCTGGTTCGTTACTTATTTTGATGACTGTAAAGCACAATATATACTGTAATTAACCAAATTGTACATACTAGATTAACATTCTACATAGATATCACATACGATTGTCACAGTATAACAATTCATTGTAAATATTTATATATATGTAAAACCGACATGCTATTTTTCATTAATTAGAAAGGTTTTTACTTCGATAGAATGTCTGGTAAAGCTTCACTTCTCAGTAATATTTGCTTTGAGGAGATTTGAAATGTACATTGATTAGAGTGTTTTTGCGCCATGTTACGTGGCACAATTGTTGATATTACTCTATTAGCATATATTTGTTGTAAAAACTAGCACTTACATCTTAAAAACATGTTTCGAGAAATTTAAAAAATACAGTCAAATCTCGATTAAAATATTGAAAACTGATCAATAATTGTGTCACAGATGCACGTAACGTGGTTCAAAAACGCTCTAATGATTCTCAAAATCGGGTAGGTCAATACAGTAAAAAAGCAAACCACCATATATTGATCTTTATCAATTTTAGAATAGCATTAACATCGCTATTCTGTCAAAACCTCATATCACCATTCGGCCCTTCAGCATGTATAAAGTAATACAACCTTATCAAAAGTATAACCTTTGGGCAGTTTGCTCTAAACATGTTCAAGGGCCAAACACATCTAATCAAAACCTTGTAAGTACTGTTGCCCCTGAACATGTATAAAACAAAACTTCCTCTGCGTAACTGTTAAATCGTTTCAATTTCTTTATACATGGTGACGGGTCGGAAAAAGAAAAACAAGGTTTAGACAGTGACCATATTTTCATCTACATAATTACTTCATATATCGAGCATGATAAGCTAGTCATCTTGCCCATACAGGTCTGGTATACATGTTTGGTAAATTAGTTATTGCCAGCAAAAGGTTGACAGTCTCGAACTACTGTAAAAGTGGATATTTTCTCATGTAATTTTTTGCGCTTTGCACATTTTGAACAATTTTACTTGTTTTTATTTTCCAGTAAAACAATTTTAAGATTTGTTCATTGGTTCAACAATTCACAATGGCATTTTCATTCCAGAGTTCCATACCTCTGTAAGCATTGTATCTACCGAAATTTAGTATGTATATCAGGGTTTTACAAATCATCTCAATATTATTCAAGGGTCAAACTTACAGTGTATAATGGTGTATTAAGATCATAGGTATTTGAAGTAGAAGCTGAGTATAGTAGCGTTTCACTTTCCCCTCTGGGGGGCATCTTTCACCCATTACTTGAATTTACATGGTGCGGGTATATGACTTAGCACATAGTTTCAAGATGGTTCAAAATGCTTTGGGTGAATTCATATTTATTTTTAAGAGTTGAATTGAGGGCTGTGACTGTCATTGTTTGTCAAAATGGTTTGATGAACATTGAGTGGTATAATTAAACTGCTTTGATTCAATGTCGTTGGAAGGGATGGCCCATTCCAGCATTAATTTGTTTGATCTAAATCTGCAGTGAAGAGTTGAACTATGTATTTACTGAACACGGTCATTGAACTCTTATCCATAATTGCTTCCATAGGGCCAAGATGAAGACGAGGAGGGGGAAGAGGAGGAGGAGGAAGAGATGGTAGCTGTCCAACCTAGCTACGAAGACGACAATCCATTCGTGAAGACCGCCACCATCGTCCAGCAACCGGGCCCTGATGACGATGGCACGCCCACACGCGACGTGCCATACGTGCATACAGAAAACACAACTATAATGTACGAGAAAGAGGACCCGGATTATAACGACGATCCCGGCACTCTAGTCAGCGCGCAGACGTTGACGAGCGAGAGTCACACGACCACGACCACCACGCACATCACCAGGGTAAGGGATGATTGATAGATAGTGTATTGTCATAGTAACGGCTGATTAATATGCTGTATAAAAAATGTCTGATAAATACTTCTTAGTTATACCATCTAAATTGCTGATTCTGTAGTGCATCATGCTTTGCTGTTTAGTGTATCAATATAGAAGCAGCAGCAATTGAAAAATGGTTGGTTGTAGTTGGTTGGTTATGATAAATGGGAAACATTTTGTTGCAGTGTGCATATACTATGAAGCGGACTGTTGCAATTTCATAACAATTTTGACATTTTTAGGTCCCCCTGTTGTTGTAGTATGTTAGATTCAGTATCACTTGGATAACCTTTCCTTGTTTTAAGAGTATGATATTACAATCACCTGAGATATGGAACAAATTATGCAACATTTATTTTCAATTAAAATACCTTTCATTTTCAGCATATTTTGGCATGATTTTACAAGATTAAAACCGAATAAGTTTAAAACCTTTTTGCAACAAATTGAATACATTTGCCTGACTTAATGCTGGGAAACAAATGTTATTTATTCTGCTCAATTACCAACTTATGTCTGCCTTTTGTCGTGAACAAATACTATCATAACAAGGATATCTTGGTGTGGAAAATGTGCACTGTGCTGCGTGCTCCACTCCCCCTCCATCCACTCAAATGGCACTGCCTGGAAGGATGGCGGCGGCGTGGGATGTACATGTACTGCAGTGTGTTTTATATGTATATATTGAAGTCGCTTGGTGCAACGGTTATCTTGATACTTTTATGAAATAACAACACTTTCGTTAACACTTTCCATGCCGCAGGCGGCTGCAGACTTCATTCAAAAATGTTTCAAATAATGTCAAAATTATTGAATTTCATTGCCATATTTGGGATCACCATGAGAAATGCATTAGAATAAGTACAAACATGCCTAATATTGGTTCATTTATCCTCAAGGGCAGACCTTGAAAGTTGAGAAAGGTTTCTGAAAAATCTGTTTTGTATATGGTAAAACCAATAGCCACGTGGAAAGTGTTAACTATAGCCAGTAATTATTCGAGTTAGTTTTATCAGCATACATTATGTATAAGAAGCCTGCCTGGTCAAGTCATCTTGTAGGAATGCGCTGTAAATAATTCCACAAAATCAAAACATTGAGCTCCTTATTTGCATTTTGCTCGCAAGATTGTTAGCATTTTGAGTATCGTAACAATGGAATGTGGATCGGTTACTATGGCAACAATGTATGCAGAATGACTGGTAGATATTGAACTAAGAGAGAAGTCCGTGAGAATGATGATTAACAAACTGATCAATTTTCAATCTGGTAGTCGCTGCCATAATCGGTTGGACATGATTTAACCATAATACATGGTTTTAGGGTTTCCACACCCGTAAAGCTGAGTAGAACTGAAATTCAGCCATGATTTCTATGTGCATTTGTGAACGAATGTACATGTACGTCATGAATGTGATGTCTTTTAATAAGCATACACTTTTGATAAAAGAAGTATGACATGAGCTATAGTTTGTTCAGTACCAAATAAGCACAAATTGTAAGACTGCAATTTGTCTGCAGGCAAAAGGGAATCCCTACCGGTGCCTGCTTCTGTTGGCGTAGGATGTGTTTCACATATGCGCGTGCTTGTTGCGCCTATAGCTGCTAATGATGCCCACGTACAATAGGTGTGTGCAACAGTGGGCATACAATAGGCGTGGGCATTCCTTTGGCGCGCTTATTAATATTCGCCTCACAATTTCCCCCTGTTTGGTAATGAACAATATAATAGTGCATCAATGTGTAGCAGATATGTTAATGAACTAGATCGTAAAGCAGGCAAATTGCAACTTTCAAGTTATGCCAGACAAATATATGGTGATACAGCTGTCCAGTACAACAGCCACCGAGAGTTTGCATTTCTAGTTTTTAGCTAACCGCAACTAAAACTGCATGACGATTTTTCTGTTTTCTTGTTTTTTTTGTTTGTCTGTTGTTTATTTACCTTTTCCGTGCTGCGTTACATTGTGAGAGCAGACAGTAAAAGGTGACGTCACGGAAACGAGAGTGGAAAAGAAGATCATCATACAAGGTGACGCCGATATTGACCACGATAAGGTGGGTGAGGTAAGCATGCAAAAAACAAAAAGCAGACGACGCTAAAAAAAGCAGACGACCAATTCACCACCACCATTTTGGCGGGAGATTTCTCTGTGGGATAGACCTTATTGCACATAGGTAAAAATCGATCGATTATCCTTTTCTGATGCATTGTAGGATAGAAAAATGGGCTAATGTTGTCTCTTTTCAATCCCATAATGCATCAATTTCCAACTTTTTTATATCCCACAATGCAACAGAAAAGGATAATCAATTGATTTGTATCTTATTCTACGATACGGTCTATTGTCACTCACTCACTCACTGCATGAATGAATGCTTGCTGGTTTCATGGAATCATGCTGCTGCTGGTTTGATTTTCGTTATTGGTTTGTATTCATGGAGTATTATCGGTTGGTATTCATATATTTGTAGAGCATATTTTCTTTCTTTCTTTCACATCATCAATTTTGTATGTTGGTGCGTAATTGTGGCCAGATGTATCATTTTTAAAATATCATTGACTTTACTTTACAAGAGAGTTCTCACTATAATAGTTTAAAGGAATTTCCTATTGAGTTCCCGCCACCATACGTTTTTGATGGAAATGTTATAAGAATGTTTCATTTACATACACATTGAGCGAACAAAATGGGAGTATCCAAATTATCCATCATACAGTTTTGCCTTTCTCAACCCGTCCCATCCCCTCTCAAAATAGAAATGAACTGTTAAGGTTGAGACGTAGTACATGATAAATGGGTTAGCATTTTTAAACAAAAGCCAGCAGGATTTATTCAGAGATCCCCGTTTCAAAACCAGTTTGAGTTAGATGAATTCATATTGCTATTCAAATCTATTACAATGGCCACATAACCAAACGTTATATAGATTTGATTTTGCTATTTCTAGTTTGATAAAAATTAATAAAAGTATTGAAATCAGATCCATTCCAATAACCAGGATAAGCATAGATTCCACACGAGTGATAATAAAGTTAAAATTCTCACACACATTTGAGCCTGCAAGCAAAAGGTAGTTCCCTCACAAGTACACGCGTGTGTTGATTAATGGATGGGCCGGTCCAAGATTTGCACATCCATCACACCATAGCCCGGCAACCAAACTAGAATTGTCATCTTTTATTCTCTTTCTTATGCATAGTATCATAATTATATCTCATTCCAAAAGGATTTTCATGTAAAACATATTTTCGTAATTTAATCTACAAGTTAACAGAAATCTTACCCTTTATAAAATAAACAAATCCAGCAAGTTGTTTGCTTCTTATCTTTGCGATACGCTGCTTTCGAGCGTGCATGTATTGTACGTTGAAGTGGATGCAGAACGTAAAAAACACTGGCTTGCGCTTGATGACGACATTGCCATCCAGTACGGCCTGGTAAAAGGCAGCAACAAATTTGAAGTGTCCAATCAAACGCGGTCTTTTTGATGATTTACATATTAAACCACTCCCACTGCATAAGAAAGAATTATATAGTAATGTTTCTGACATTACCCTTCTAAAAAAGGGGCCGAGAGAATATTGTTGAAATAGCTAGATTTAGTATTAAGATCATTATTAGGGTCAATCAATTGTTAATGATAGTTTTACAAACAAAATTGTTTGATGAGAACTAGATAAAAAATAGGAACATGTAGTAATACATACAGTAGTTTAAATATTGTTAATTAGTTTTGAATTACAAACATAAACAACAAACAAATGCGGAGCTCCGTGGAAGAAAAAAGGGTAAAAATGTCATTATCACATAAAAGTCTTGACTGAGACACTCTTTAGTCATTCACTGATTTGATATGAATGCGATTCATTACGGTAATTTGAGAAGTAAGAAGAAAACAGAATGACATAAAAGAGAGAGAAGTGAGATGGAAAACTGATATAAACACTTTCCACACGGCAGGTATCTACAGACGACATTCCAAAATGTTTAAAAAATGTCATATTTATTGACTTTGATCCTCATATTTTGAATCGCCATGAGAAATGCATTGAAATAAGTACAAACATGCCTAGTATTGGTTCAGTAATCCTTGAGATAGACTTCGAAAATTGGGAAAGGTTTCTGAAAAATCTGTTTTTTTATGTGGTAAAACTAATAGCCGCGTGAAAAGTGTAAATGAGAGATGATATTATACTCTAAGAGGGGGGGGTAGATATGATTTGAAGCGTGGGATGGGTGTAAATAAGCATTCACTGCAATACACCATTGCATGGCATGTGTTTCTTGCACTACACCGGTTACTTAATCAGCATTTGCTGCCTCATTTATTTATCTTTAAGGATAGTGAAATTGAAATAAGAGTGGACATTTTTGCACACTGAGTTCATGATGTTGCTACATGTACTGTAAAAGTGGACATTTTTGCGCTACATTTATTTACGCGGTAAAATCAGCAAGCGTGAAAATGAAACTGCCCGAACATTCATTTTGTATGTAGGTCTATGTAAGGAAGCTTAAAATCAAAAAAATAAAAAGCGCAAAAAAAATTAAACGCACAAAAATTTCCATTTTTACAGTATATGTACCTCCCGAGTGTTGTATTTTATTTAAAAAACAAATCATTGTTTTGATTGTTTTGATTCAAATTATATCCAATACAAAAATGTCTACTTTTACTACAATGGAAGTCATAATTTTGGTGTAAAAATGTAAATTATATGTAATGGTTTTACAAGTTTACAAGGTTGGGTAACCATACGTGTAATTATGATATATTTCATTTAAATCACTTATATGTTTTGTGTTACATTCATTGTGTTAATTCTTCTGCCCATGCCTGAAAAATCAAATATTAAGAAAGTCATTTTTTGAGTTTCTTGCAAACCACATCTTCCATCGCTCTCCAAAAATTGCACCGAATCTTTGCACAAAGCCAGCACACAATCTTCGAGAAATTAAAATGAGGCCATAAAAAAAAATCTGGAAATGATTTTTGTTTGCATTTCCAGAATTGGATGATATTTTAGCATAAAAGAGGCAAATAATTTTGTTTAGGGGGAGGGGGATACCCTGTAGCCTATTCTCTGGACGAGCCCCCAAGTCAATCGCCCATTTACATACCTGAGCAATACTGCTACGGTACAAGCAAATATTATCGCCAAAAATAGTTGTGAGGGGTTTTTCATATAGGCTTTGGTTGTTTTAATGCCACCTTTTAATGTTAGCATCAAATCAAAAACAATTTTGTTTCAGTTAAGGACATTTGATCATAGCTGAAAAAGCACCAAATGCCTCATGCATGTTTTACTTAATTTCAATTGTCACAGAATGTTGTGGAATTATAATATTTGTGTGTGTGTGTGTATAACTATATTGATTGTGGATTTGACAATTGGAGTGCAGTAAAGTGCTAGTTTGGGTTACAAACTAAAATCACTGATCAGATTTGGGCACTGTTGCCATATTTGGCAAATGTCACTTGATTCGTTGTCTTATATGTCTGTAGCATACATGTCCCCATGTCGTTGGATTGAGAACCAAACATCACCATTTACAAATTTGTAATTTATTTAAATAAAATATCATGCCTTTGCAGGTGATTTAAATTTCCAAACGGTAATTTATTATAAAAATTATAGCTAAATATATAAGATGAAAGAAATTTGTACATGTATCCAATTTCACACAAGTATCTGGGTCTTGATTTGGCATTAAAACCTCACAACATTTATACTGCTTCATGGTCGTTCAGCAAGTAAATATCAGCTTATGTCTAGAAATACCAACACATGAAGAAAAACTAAAAGAAAAAACATTTAAAATGTGCTATCCTACATGAATACAAAAAAAGTACATACAAACAACCAAACAGTTACACATGTATGCACTTTAAGACTATTTCAAACTTGTGTAATTATTAAAATTGACCCAAAAAAAGAACCTCCCATGTACACATTGTCATAAGAAACTAGTTATATACCCCCACCTCGTTTTTGTGAGATTTTGGACCGATTTTATGGTCCTGGACCATCAACGGAATAAAGCTATGTTACGCATACATTGCGCTTTATTCCGTAAATAGTAGGATATCCAGTTTGAAGTTTACCTTTTTTTTGCAAATATCAACGGTGTCAAAATTCTTAACATTCTTAACTTAAATGGTCCAGGACCACATAATCGGGCCAGAATCTAATACTGGCTTCCTCCTCACCCCACACAGCTTCTAAACCTGTCTGTATATTCTTCCCACCCTGTTGCTTCCCATACTAGATCCTAGCAGAGACCTTGGCAGAAGAACAATCACGCAATCCCGACTTCACCGTGACAAAGGTCGTCGTACACAAGGAAGGCGAAGAGATCAGTAGCGACGTACAAAATGGTGACTACCAATAGTAGAGGGCGCCCTTCTCCAATTTCTAAGGTAAGATTTGTCCGACGTTGCTTTGTAATCTGAGACCACAAAAACGACTTCTAGTTGAAGCAGACAACACACACTATAATCAAAGAACAGCTCACTTATTTGCGACCAGTCACATCAAAAAGGAAAAGTTGTCGGCAAACACAGTTTTGAGATGGAGGCCAATAATATATTTGGTGAAATATAGAGAAAATAATAGAACAAATGTTGATTCTTCAAATCATATCTTGTGATTACCAAGTCTGATTACCTTCAACATTGTTTCATTTCAAATCTTAAAATGTGCTCTTTCAAGTCATACCAATAACTCAGATTTGACTCGGGCCACCAACATGTTCATTTTGATGTGACGGGTCACATTTGGTATTGAACAATAACATATGGTCAAGGAAGAAGAAAAAAAACTGGCACGACCAACCTAATTAGAGGACCGTTTGACTGACCCTACATACCGGAAAGGTCTGCCCTGCTTGGATTTATTTTATGGTCTTAAATGAAAAACATATCTAACACGCTTAACCTTTTATATGCTATTCTCTTTATTATCTTGCATAGATTTGTCTTCACTTGGACCGTTGTGATGATGATGTAGCTGCTGCTTCATCTGTCAAGAAACCCATTGAGGCAACTTAGTTGAAGATGCAATGGATATATCCTATTGGTTGAGCTAATGAGTCGACCAACCAGAAAAGCTACAGCAGCATCTTAACACGCGGCGGGTCAACGAAATCAGAAAAAGAAAATCAATTGTATACTATTCCTGTTTTATGATCTTGCCTTCAATCTGGAATGAGCTTTTAATGAATTTTTGGGAACGGGAAATAAGGTTTATCGATTTTTAAATTGAATGTACGTACCTTATCTTATTGACTCCTTAAATGGAAAAATTTTATTGTAAATTTGAAGAAAAGAAGAACACCTAGTGAGGCAAAGTCTGAGAGATTGCCGATGCTGGTTGCCACGGCACCCAATAAATTATCTGTAAATGTTTATATTGTACAAGTGCAGTAGTAGAAATGATTAAGCTTATTACGATTACAGTTTCATTGAGTTTTAGATATTTACCAAAGCTACATGAAAACAAACAAAAAAACAGTTTAACGGTAAATACATTTACCGTGTATTGGTTGTAATTTGTAGCGAACGGGTTGAAAATTATTGCGTAGACGATGCAAGGTTTAATAGATGATTTAAAAAAAGAACCAGGCAATTTAATATATTCATACTTAATCGGTCTTGATTGAAATAGTTTGGAGCGGTACACTGTTGAATTCCGCTATAATATATCCTTCTCTCTTCTCAGCACTAGTGCTTCAATTTTAAATGTCTAATAGGAAAACATTTGCTACATAATCAGTCGGAATAGTTTCATTTGAGAAGCGATATTAAGAGTATGGCTTTCAGTGGTGTATGGTTTCAAGCCAAAAATAATGTACTTTTATCACAGATTTGTTTTAAGCCGTTTTGCTTTCTCGAGGCTGTGTGATCTTTTACTGATTTTATTAGCACAGTATTTAAACGCATGTTCAAGTGGTGCTATGAGACAATACACATGATTTAGCCCAAGGCATTTATTGTTTACAATCTACCATATAAGCAGGCATGGTATTTTGTAGATAAAATTTTTAAAAATAGATATTTTTCACTCTCAAATGTAGATATTTTTGTCAAAATGTGCATTTATTAAGCCAAATTTGTTACGCAATGAAACACAATAGTCTGCCGTTTTTAAATATTTTAAGGAATTTCAGATTTTTTCGCCTGATAAGTAAAACGATTGCTGTGGTAACCTTCATTCTGTCCGGTAGACAAAATCACTGCCTTGAGAGAGCAAAATTGACTTGCAAGATATTTCTTATCTTTTAACTTTGTATAAGGCTGGTATAATCCAATTCTTAAATCAATGGTGATTTAACAAAATGGTGTTGTTGTTTTTTTTGGGGGGGAAGGTGCTTTAATTCAAAAAGTTGGCTATGAAAAGGATTTTAGCACATTTGGATTTTCCCTTTCTTGATCATATAGTGGTTTTGGGTAAGAGTTCACATGCAGTGGTATTTAATAATGCCTGATCTCTGACATGGAATTTCATTTCATCAATTCAAAGAATAATTCTATTCAACCATAATGAAACTAAAATGGTAAAATATAATGTCAAAACTTTCTTGCATGATGATTATAAATGGCCATTTTGAAGGAGTGTGATCTGAACCAGTGACATTCAAATTCGCCCGCAAAAAAATGGGTCTTGTCAACAGTAAATATTTCAATTTTGAGGTCTTTCTCACAAATCACATTTGTAAAAATGAGTTTTGATGCTCTGCTGTTAATTTCAAATCATAATTTTGATCTAAATTCCAAGATACGTGTATAAATATAGACTAGAGAGAGATAGAACAAATTACATTTTGTAGACTCCTTTTTTTTCTTCTTGCTTTGAATTGATAAACAAACCACTCCTTTTAAATGGCCACCATGTACTATATAATAACCAATGTAGTTATAAAAAAAAAGATGTGTAGTACCTACTTTTAGTATACTCAGTACAAAAAAGGCCAATTTATACGGTGATCTTTTACCGGAATAATTCTGTGCCTGTTCTGTCCTGACTACTACTACTACTATAGTATAGTATTTGTATTGTACCAACTGTGCTGTTTTCATATGTATACAGTACTAGTGTTATGTTTTGATGCACATAAAAAAGTAAATTGACCCTTTCATCGCAAAATGTGTTATATCCAATTTTGCATTTTTGGGATATTGGCAAATATGATTAACATAGATTGGCAGTAACTAATATGCAACTTTGATCTTTTTTCTTTTCTTCAAAAGTTTCCAATGATCTTTTTTCTTTTCTTCAAAAGTTTCCAATTAAAAGTGAACTGTGAAAGCTTGCAGCTAAGATCAATTTTGATACGCTAATTTAAAAAAAAAGTGCAGCGAAGATCAATTTTGATTGACTAATTTCAAAAAAGTTTTAATAAAACAGGTAACACATTTTGCAATGAAAGTCTCCAATTGTTGAATTGAAATGGGAAAATCAACGTAGTTGTAACTATAACCTGACCCTATTGTAAATTTATGATTGAACACATAACCTGTACAGTGAAGGGTTTTGAACACACTAACTCTGTAAACGCTGTTGATTTTTTTTGTTTTTTGTCTTTTATCGTTTGTTTGTATTTTTGTTTGTTTAATTTTTGGCCCAAACGGTGTAAGCCGTTTGGAAAGCTCTAAGCTTGAGTTTCTTTCAATGTTTGTTTAATTTGCTTTGCTGTAGGGCAGCGCTATTGAATTTTATTTGGTTTGCACACAGATTAGTCTCTTACACAACACTTATTAGTCTCATTATGAGTTTTGGTGCGTGTTATAAGCGAATCTGAGTAAGGCAGGCATTCAATACAAGCTTTCAAAGCTAAATCAGCAAATAATCAATGTAACGCCATAATGCTATCTTCCCTCCCCCCACACTATTTATAATTATCATATGATATACATGTAGATGTTCTTATGAATTATAGAAGTACTATTTAATTTTTTTAATGGTGCGACAGAGAAATTATGCCAGGTCGATCCCTCTATATCTTGAATTGAAAAAGGTTTAGAACGAACTTAGCTTAAATATGATTGAATTGACTTGGCTGGTTCCCTTCTGTACTTGCTTGCACAACCCATTATATAGTGTGGGCTGATTGCTCAATTATTTTGCAGTACTTGGCAATTTATCTTTGTGTAGTAATCAACTCGATGTTAGCCTACATATGGGTACCATCAAAATTGGACAATATTTTTCATTTGTTTTAATAATCGGGTGGAGAGTAATTATATTTACGGTAGAGACTTTAGGCTGCATGCATCCAGGTTTTTAGTGAATATATACCAAAGTAGGATAACGTTAACAATTGTTCCTTTATTTTAAGCTCGGTATTGTTGGTATTGTAAATACTGCATGTATTGATGATTAATTGATCGATCGATAATTATGTAATTTAATCAATAATTGATTACTCTCCTTCCTTCTGCCAACTTTTATTTTTTAAATAATGTGATAAGTAAATCACTGCATGCAAACGACCCTTCGGTACTGTTTCATTATTACTGTATACGCCCATATTTTCGTGCACAGATATTTTCACGGTTTCTAGTATCACTGACCATTTCGCTAGGTGTTAAAGGCATATGTCCACTCTGGCCAGTTCACCCTGCAGTGAACTGGCTTACACCTGTTCATTTTGGTAACAGATGAAATAGAGTTAAGATTGAGAAATCTCAACCTTGAGATATTCCCAAGGATCTGGCTGGTAGGGTGGACCTAAGGTGTATGTTCTGATAATAAAATACATAACAAATGTCTTCATTTTAACATTAACTCGCGGATCAGTATGCGTCTGCGAAAAATAAAACCACCGCGAAAATATCAGCGTATACAGTACCACATTACTTCCTTCAAAGATGACACACAAAGAATTTGAACTCCGCTAAAAATAACTCAAGGTAATTAAGACTCGAATAATGAGAATCTAAATAGGTTCTGGCGGATAAATTTGTCAGGATTCCATTGTTTCTCACCCTATTACTTGTTACACAAAGAATTAAAGATCCTTGCAATCTTGTAGCGAATATTGGTGCAAATGGATTTTTGGATTCTCTCCCAAAATTCTAAGCCTACTTGTGATGTTAGAATCAAGTTGTTTTACTGTGTGTTTGAGTGGGAGATGGTGATGCTACCATTTTATTTCCCAAATTATTTGTGCCATCTTTGAAGGGGGACGAATAATGGTCTAGCACAAACACAGGTCCGCTCATTTTAGCTTTGCATTCCAAAGGCTTTACTATTATGTTTATAAGAATTTACCGTCGTCATAGATTTATATATATTAAAAAGTGCAAATATTTAATAATGCATAGCGGACATTTTTAACTCCAAAATCCTGTAGTTTGTTAAGGCATCGGTTGACGTAGGTTTAAGAAATAAGATGTAGTTTATATACATTTATATTCACAGGAAAATCCAATCATGGCGAGTCATGTCGTAATATACCATAGCGTGGGTACCAATCAAACTTGCAATTTTAAGGTGTTTTTGTGGTCCGTGATTCCCAAACGGTGATGAATTAGTTCATGAGTGCATTTGATCACGGTGTTCAGGTTCTGATAAAACCTACTCTTTGTTCACTCCACATTTTTGGGATGATTGCTAACTCTGTTCTAAGATACAGGGTGTGTCGGTAAGGAACTCTATGTTGAATGTTATAGTTTAATCTTGTAGCGGGGTGTTCGGTATCAAACCCGATCTAAACGTTCCAAATGTAGTGTTTCTATCTATCACGATTGAGTGTTTCTATAATGAAGTCTCAATATTTGTAAACAATCAACATAACTTCCTCACCTTTAGCACACCCTGTATGTTAGATCATGTGCTGTAAGTCATATTTTGAACGCTCCTTTAGGCGATGAAAAACCCTGATCAA
The DNA here is from genome assembly GCA_035610835.1 of Ophiura sarsii. Lineage (NCBI taxonomy): Eukaryota > Metazoa > Echinodermata > Ophiuroidea > Amphilepidida > Ophiuridae > Ophiura > Ophiura sarsii. The sequence goes on from CM069448.1 coordinate 64,888,587, forward strand.
CATGCAAGCGGACCTCGGGTAGGGCATGTTTGGGTTAGTTTGGGTTTTTCCCCAAAAAATGCGGGAAATTGTGGTGAATTTTCAAAAGTTTTCGAATTTTTTGCAAATTCAAAACATTTCAAAACATTTCTTAAATTTTCAATTTAAAATTGGAAAAAATTGAAAATTGAGAGAAAAAATGGGTCGGTCTGGCCCTTAGAACAAGGGTGGCTTTCCCCCCATCACCTTAGGGTCAACTTATTTTTCTCTTCTGGTACTAAGTAATAGTGAAATCTAAGTGTTTAGTCTGTTATCATACAACCCGGATGATTCATAATGATAGTGACAAATTTGTATATGTTATTACCAATTATATTAGAACCTGTTTCATATAGCATTAGAAATTCTGAAGAATAAAACAACACCACCATGTAAACAGGTTTTCATAATCATGCTGCTTTTGTATTCTGTAAAAGCTTGTAATATGCTTTTTTTTAAATCATTAGGAAAGTATACGAGAGGTCGACTTTTAACCCATACATACATTTTGCATGTATTGAAATAATTATGTGTAATTATTGTTGCTGGAATACATTGGACACGGCATCGGAGCGTTAGTTTTCTTTCATAAACTGTGATTTTGCCCGCAAATTATTGTTTAAATTTCATCCAATCAACTTGAGTTGTTATACAGTTGATCCACCCTGTGTCTTGTGTGTGACCATTGGAACCACTGATCAGTGTTGCCAGATTGTCGGCCCAAGAAGCTTAAGTAAAACTTGGGACTTGAAGCCACAAGAAGAAGCCCAATTTACGAAAATAACTTGTACAAAAAAAGCACTGTTTGTAACAAACCCGATGAGAAGCATTTTAATTTTAACACCACTGCGCATGTATAAAGATGCCGATTCATAGCCTTATTTGGTATGATCCCACAATGCATTGCTGTTTAGTGGCCAATGATAACACACAAGGCAACAATGTTGTTATAACCCATGAAGAGTTGGCGCAAAATACATGATTTTGTTTTAAATTCCATCATGCGTATTATGGCAATGTCTTGTTAGACGTCCCGCAACTCATGTGCACATGCTCACACCAATTAAAATGTGTAGTAGTTGTCCACGGTTAATTCCGTTTGGGGCGTCTGGCAAGATATAGCCTTTATTAATTTTTAACTTGGTAGTATATAATTGTAAATCATTTGAAATATATGAATACATCCAAAGAATAAGTTTTATGTATGTCATTATTAGCTGTATTTTGTCTAAATTGATTTTTTTAATTTGAGGCGTATATAGCGTTTTATTCCTTGTCACATTGCTGCGATGTTTCAAGATTTATTTTATTTGTTCTTTCTTTTGCTTTTTATATGTAAATCTAGCTCTGTAGATGACTGCTACTTCAGTTTTTATCATTGGTGACATTTTTTTTTAAAGCGAGCGCATTTTTGTCAAATTCGGCACATTTTTTACTGTCTGCTTTTTATGTTCAGTACAACTCTGTTGGAGAGAGGCAATGCATGGTGTATTCATAGGATTTTAAGTGATTGCCAAGTACTCACAACAGTAAATTAAAGTAAGAAATAGCAGGCTAAAGTGCGGCAAAATGTTTTTAAACGTAAAAGGCAGGTGTGCAGTCAATTTTTAAGGACCAAAGGTTTTGATAGGATTTGTAGCTCTTTTTTTTTTAGCTTCTTTTCATTTTAAGGGGTTTTGTGTGATAATGTTTTGAATGAAATGATATTTTTTGAAATTATGATGCACACGGCGTTGGCGATTGCCAATTATATTAAGATAATCATGCACGTAAAACATAACTTACGAGCAAGGAATTGTGTTCACTTATTTGCATGAAATTGTAAAATACATCCGTATAATAATGTACAGCGTATTGGTGTTCAAAAATGAAAACGTTGAAATACTGTGACAGTGCAAACCTCCTTAATTATAATCATGGTGACCATTGCTGAGTGCTTATTATGAAATATTGCGCTTAACCCCCTGAGAATTACCTGACGATTGGGTAGAAAAATGGATACATCATTTATTGCACCAATCAGAGACATTGTCTAAATAATTGTATCCCTGATAAAGATTGGGGTGAAATAGTTTAAAAGCTGTATCGTAATTGGTTATTCAAATGAGTATATCTTGTAATTAACCAATCAGAAGCGCTGTTAGATAGACAGGTAGTGCCCAGGGGGTTAATTTTATGACTGACAAGGATTTGTAAAATTGAAATGTTCATAACTTATCATTTCCTGTTGGGTGTTAAACAAAACGCTTTTTTCTGTGAACATTTCGTGCTGTACAAAGTGTGGTTTCTTTTTGTAATTGGGACCATTTTCTTGGCTTCACATTACAAAAATTGATGCTTTCTATCTACAACAGTTTGCCATTATCGATTTGACCCCGGACCACAAATGGTGGTCAGAATCCCAGATGTGCATGTATGTGCCACTGCCACCTTCCTCATCTCTAAAGGCACAGTTCAGTAATTCCTACTATACATGTATAGTTGTTGTGACTCCCTATTCAATTGATATACTTTGGGTATGGTACCCAGAAACGGAACAGGTCAAATACCTATACTAGGGAACTGTGCCTTTGGGATTGAGACTATGTCGGCTTTTGATATACAATGTATTACGCTTCGTTCCGTTTCAGAAATATTTAGCCTAATAATGTAAATTCAATTCAAGCCTCAACACCTTGCTTTGTTAGTTCAGTATCCATTTTGCATTATTGTGATATCTCTGTCACTAGGCCTTGGATGTCACTCACATTTAACGCTTCACTACTTTCACCGTGGTAGAGATGAATTATTCTCTAGATCAGAACAGACTTAAGCATCATGGCGTGCTTATTTCTGCAAATTTTGTTAATCCATATTTTTCATTGTTTTTAATTATTATTCATCTTTAAATGTAATTGTGTCCATACTCAAAACTTTTGACACACTTAAAGGTATATTATGTGATCTTTCCAGGGAACGCCCTCAACATCGAAAAAAAATAGAAAGCAGATTTTCTTGCAGATTTACATTTCTGATCATAAATCATGCATACATTCCAAGTTACAGGGCGATACGATTCTTAATTACTTCAAAATCATGGTTTTAGAGTGAAAATAAACTGTCGGAATTCCGACAGTTTATATTTTTCACTCTAAATTCACTCTAAAACCTTGATTTTGAGGTAATTAGGAATCGTATCGCCCTGTAACTTGGAATGTATGTATGATTTATGATCGAAAATGTAAATCTGCAAGAAAATCTACTTTCTAAAAAAAATCATGAATAGAGGGCGCCCTCTGGAAAAGATCACATAATATGCCTTTAACTTAATTTATTCCATGTCCTGTGCAGTGTGATTTATGATGTGAATGAAAAAATAAATAAATTGTTAATTGTTGAAATTTTTTCTGTGTTTGAAAGAGAAATAAAACTATTCCCCATATTCTAACCATTGTGTTTTTGAGTGTATTTTTGTGAGGGTCTGATCATTTAGCAAATTAGATCATATTTGTTACTTGTTACTTATGTATAAGATACTCAAGTCTTGGCCAAATTATAATAAAACTAAAGCCAAACAAAGAAGATAGTCTGTCTCAGAAACATTGTGCAAAAAAGGTAAGTGCTGTGCGATTTTATTTTTTTAATTTTTTTTTAGAAAATAGGCTATGAGGTATGCATTTTTTTTTTTTTTTGCTTATCCACGCTTACGGAGAACTTTTTTAAAAATCAAGAAGAAAAGAGTTTTTTAGCCCAGCGCATAAACCTACGCGCCGTAGCTCATTTCACCTACCAATGCGGGCGGGCTTCTGAGACAGACCTTCTTTGTTTGGCCTAATTAGCACTTTTATATTTCAAATGATACCAAATTTAACAAAATTGGCTTAGCGGCATAATAAAGAGGTAAAAAAAAGTAAGTCCCACCCCTAATATTCGATCACATTTGTTTGCATAACTCCACACACAAATGTACGTTTTGAAAAATTGAAACGTTTGTGAAAGGGGAAACGCTGCTTGGCTACCCATCAAAGTGTTTTTATACTGTAACGGACGTCGGTTTTGCCACCTAATCCGTCCCCTGGGATCCTTAAATAGTTAAATTCAACACGTGGCAACACAACTTTATGACAACAACAGTACCATCAGGAATGTTTATTTAGTTTAACAAATGACCAAATCAACAGATATTAACCTTAAATTAACAGGTACCACTTGAGCACCTGCGGCTACAAAGCTATGGGCTTAATAGCACAATATTATTTTCGGTACATGCATAATAATAAGCTCACACACAATCATGGTCTATAAGGTACAATCAACAACCCAATTTCCCCAACTGGTTAGATCCCTATAATTACTTCGTACTTGAATCTGTACCCAAATTGGTACACATGCAGTACATTTTACCCAACACTTACTGGCTTGTCTGACTCACTTAGTCCTGGTAGCGCTTACTTACTCACTTAACTTTAATCAATACTTGGTAACGTGGGAGTACTTTCTCTGACGTTAAACTTGGCATGAGAAGTACTGACTTACTTTGACTCTACAGTCCTTTATTTCCGAACTTGCTCATACCCAGCACGGCACTAAACACTTAGTACGATACCCAGTACTTTCAATTAAAGACTTGATTATTAAAGTTGACCCTTCAAAGTGACGCGTTAAAACATGAACCTTGCATTCAACACGAGCCCTGTATAGTTACTGTGTGGAATAACCATTTACCCTGTACCCTATATTGGTACTGATTAAATAACCCTTATACTTATAAAACATCATAAATCACATGCAATAATTCTTTATGTCCGTACGTATCGTGGTGCCAAGTGCGTTCTTGTGAGTACTTGAGAGTGTATAGTAAAACGGCGCAAACCCCAAAAGTCACGCAGCATCAGTGTCTGTGTAATAATTGAACCCTACTCAGTCACACGCTCTGCACTTTCAACTGGACAGAAACAACATCATTATCAATAATAGAACACAATGTATGGGACACATTCATAACATTATTCAATAGTTATGCGCGCGCATTAGGACGACAAATCCTCCTGATGCATAGGCTATAGTTCAAGTTCATATCTTGAAGGGACATCTACGTACGCCATATCATACACACTTTACCATGTCCACATATGGAAGTTCAACATTGTTCACATCCATGTGGGGGTGTGTATTGTGAGCCCTTTCTGTCACTCACTGTGTGTTCATTCATCTTAGCGGGTCCCGTGCGAATCGCGGGCCCGCTGGTCATTTCACCAGTCTACATTCTATCGGATAGGCGGCATAGGCCTATCAATTCATCACTTCGCTACATTGCTACTACTTGCTTACGCTTCCATCCTATTTGGCGTAGGAAAGCATCATCCTATGCTCTACATCCTGTCCATATTGAGCCATAATGTTAGGTACATGTAGTAATCTGATCACTATCATCAATCATTCACTCACGACCTACATTCCATCAGCATCGTCACAATCACGATATTATCCGTTAACCATGTTAACCTGACCCACACACCAATAACGATGCCGTTAGAGCATCCACTTGTCTCTTGTCATATTTATTCCGAACACAACGTCAGAATATCACAGCTCTTGTCCATATATTCCTATGTAATCGACGAAGAAAGCCATAAGAATTCTTGAGACGTCATCTTGTCTCACGCAATCCTCTCCAACTTTACAACAACAAGTCACACGAGAAACATCGTTCCTTTTCGTGTTACAGTCTCCTCGTACCAGCGGAGAATCAACAGGTTTTCACGTGTAGCATGTCCCGTACACAAACGAGTCTATCCAATTAGTTTAATTAACTAATCCATTTGTATTCAGCTTAAACACTTTAGCCATGGCCAATAATATGATGAATACTATTCTGACGAACTGGTAATGTAATACATCTGAAAATGGGTCTCTATCATCCCATGCAGACAGTTATTTTGGTCACACGATAACAGTTTCGCAGCGAGGACCGTATGACCCCATGAGGTCACGAGCTGTCAAAATGTTCAAGGCTCGCAATCAGCTGATTGCTGTTGACATTACCGTGCACAGAACTCTTACGATGAAAATCCTATACAAGCAAGTATATGAGTGCATGTGAAGCAAGTAGCGGTAGCATTTTCACACCTGTATGGCTACTTTTATCAATGTTGGATGGCATTTGACAGCCAATGCAGCGATCGTCAATAAGGTATTTTTAGAGTTATGGGACTTTTGACAGTCGAGAAATGGTAAATAAACCAATAAGCATACTTGCGTTAATACATAGTAATCAAAAATACAGTTCCGTTACAATACCAATGGCATGTTTGCTTCTTCCGAAAGAATCACATTTTCAAATTCTTGTACTTTTGATGCAATATTTCACATATGAAGAGCTGTTTTGCAAAAGGGTTTACATCCACTTCTGCATGTTACTCATTTTGCATTATTGAATGGCTGGCTATTCATTATGTGAAATGTGGCTTGTACTAATCCAAGCCATAGAAACAGTAATGAACATAGCCATACAATAATTTGATTAATTCCATGGACTTGTCAATGCAAATTCACTAATGCAAAATGAGTAGCATGTGGGGTGGTCTGTAGGCCCTTTTGCAAAAAAACCTCTACATATAATTATGCTTCAAGTGACCTACTGTAAAAGTCAATATTTTCGCGATAAGATATTTTCACGAAAATGGTCATAACAGGCATTTCGCTATTTTTTATTTTCGCGCTTTTCAACATTTGTGAACAAAAGTCAATGGAAGTCAATAATTTTCGCTAGTTTATATTTTCACGGATGAGGATTGATTCGCGAAAATAAAAACCTCACAAAAATTTCTACTTTTACAGTATGTGACGGGGAAAAGAACCCTTGTTGTACAGGCAAATGGACCTCTCAGGTTGGGTTGGTCAGTCTGGCTATTTGTTCCTCTTGAAACTGACACAAAAAGTCAAATAAATATTATTACATTTTGACATTTTTGAATAAACTTTAAAAAATGAAAAATTCCCAAATATAGGTCTGAATTCATTTGTACAGGACAGAAATGGTCACACATTAAAAGAAATTGTGCCGGTCAGAGTTGTAGAGCAGGGTTTGGTTTTTTACCTGGTCTAGGTTGATGTTAAACCGTTGTCATTGATTTGAAGATGTTAACCCTAATCCGTTATGGGTGTTTTTAGCAATCAAGCTAACCAGGGGGAAAGACGGGACAAATAAACAGAAAAAACCTGTGTGTGCCGCCCGAGGATTGAACCCGGACTGCCGCGGCTGGAGTCCGGGTGATCGTGCATTACGCTACTGGGGAAAGGGCTACCGAAATTAAATTTTCAAAGCCCATGTGTACCTTTGCATGATTGCGTCATGACTGGGGAATGGAGGTGCACTGGCGCAGTGCTTGTTGGATTTAGCAGGATTGGGGTTATGGTACATTTACAAAGTATCAGAGGTGGCAAACATGGCTTGCGAGGACACAGCTTGTTCATTCACAGGCAAAATGAACAGGTTACCAATGCCTCGTCTCGCAAACGTAACTCAAAAAGGGTGTTGTTGTTTTTCGATCACATATTTTTCTGGTATTTAATGTTCTGTTCATATCAATGGAAAGCTGATGTGTTCACCTTTCAAATGATTCCAAGTGAGTCTCAATCTAATAAGTACCAAAAATCACCACTATTTTGTCCACAAAATTCAATAGAGCATCTCTCTATGGGCTCTTTACATTGTCAATATTACATGTCACTAATAGGGGGCGGTGTGAACTCTCGCGCATAGCCTCCGTAAAACTGCTGTAACTCCTTCATTATTCATTTAATCTATATAATAGTATACATTTTCTTGAAGAAAAGGGTTCAATGAATCCAACCATGAACATGAAATTGACCATTTTGGAGAAAAATTATAAAAAACATGGTTTTTGACCCATTATAAGGTTTTGTCAAGATAACTTAAAATATATTTTGTCAAATTTTGCCGTTTTTGTTTTATTATAATCCTAATAAAATTCTCAAAAAATGCCAACAAATCTCCAAAATCATGAAAATCACATTTTTGGCACTCTGGTCAATAATTCAACAAATAAATCAGATATTCAAAGTAAAAAACCCTGCCTAGAGAATTTTATTAAGATAAATTTGGTCCAATTTCAGCATTTTTTAACAAAAACTGAATTTGCTACGAATGCAGCAAAGTTTGAGCCAAAAAAAGTTATTTTTTGGTCACAAATTTAAAAATAAGCATTTTTGATTAAATTTGAAACCAAAAATGGATTCTCGGACTCATTTCCTTTCCAAAAATGTATACTTTTATATACATCATATTAATAGTTAAAAGGTTAGAGCGCTTGATAAATTTCATGTTGTGAGGGTTGACAGCCCCCTTAACAGACAACTTTGAGCACAAAATAGTGGTGAATTTGGCAGATTGAGACCTCGCCACATTCTCAAGAAAGTGGGCAGGCAGTGAAGCAAATCAAATGATTGCTACAAATATGGTATCACTGGAATCAAATTAACACATCTTTCCATGATAAGTAACATTGAAGTATAAAATATCCTAAATATAGGTAATTTAACAAAATGTCAGAACTTTTGTGAGAGTGTACTTTTTTGATTGGAAATCTTAAAAAATTCTGACTGCAAAACTTGAAATAAATCACAACTTGGAAACAAAGTGTTAAGAAAAAGTTGAGTTGATATTTATTTTGCTTGCACTTGTTATACAATAAAATCAATTAATACTGACTATTTCAGTTTTATACCTCCGGTCAAAGGTGACAGATGCACATCTGTAAAATAATATTGAACGAGAGGCATTTATAAATAATTAAATTATCCTTACCCAACAATTTAACTATCTACGAATACTAAACTATGAAAGCATTTGAATTATGCAAGTTTGTGTTTTTCGTGAAATGGGGACATTTTTAATATACCCTTAAATAAATATAAATACAAATCTGATTCCCGATGTAAAAATACATTTGTTGCATTAACTGATTGACGCTAAAAACTGCTATTTTGCTTTCTTTCAAAATCTTATTTAAAAGCCCCTGAAAAAGTGACTAACTCTAGACTTATCTCAGCCCATGTGTCATTTCAAACATCAACGATAAAAGATGTCAGAAGTTGTGAAAAAAATACTTCAATAGCTTTTGACACCAATTCCCTACATGTAGTAGATACCGCAACATATTTCAATGCTACACTATCATGCACTGGCGGTGCCGTGCAGCACTGGCGGTGCCGTGCAGTTGCTGCCAATCGTACATAGCCTCTTGAGCTTTGATGGGGTTTTAATTTTCTGTCTGAATGAAATGGGCAATTTTTTTCAGTTTTCTATTTTACTGATGAAGGCCCAAAGCAGGATATAATTACTACCCGGCTCTTCCCTATAAATTGGTACTTAACCCTTACCACGCGGCAGGCATCTGCCCATGGCATTCCAAAATGTCACAAAATGTTTTAAAAATGTCAAAATTGTTAAATGTCATCATCATATTTCGAATCACCATGAGAAATGCATTAAAATAAGTACAACTTGCAACAGTTTGCGCTCAATTCTCACAGCCCTAGTGCACGTAATACTGGAGCAATAATGATTGAACAGTACCCACAAGAAGCTGGTGTCCTAATGAACAATACCCATTGTTTGAAATGCTAATCACTTCATTATTTTAATTTTGAAATAAGTATAGGGATCAGCAACACATAAGAAATGTGATGCTTGAATAATTCCTTAAAATATATCTTTATCAATAACTTTGCCAAAACAATTAATCTCGTGTAGAATAGTGGCCACACTCCAGGGCTCCCACGCAGGAATCCCGGGTTCAATTCCTCGACCAACCTATATCATTATATCGAGGGTTGAGCGCCAGAAGGCCGTAACCCAAGATATGCTATTTTGAGATAATCGATTTTCAAATATTCGGGACTCATTACGATACACTGTAGCACCCAACTTATGACTCTAATTTTAGTCAAATTCAGAGTGTTTATGAGTTATCTCTTTATGGTTCTGAAAATAGAGGTTATATGGATTATTTTTGTATCAAAATATCAATTTGCCCAAAAGTTGAGTTACAGCTTTCTGGTGCTCAATCCTCGATATATGGCTGTTTTTTTGTAAAATACAAGTTCCTGCAACGTTCATGGTTTACCTCACCGGATCTGAACAAAAGGAACGTCCCAATCTATTATACATTTTGTAGTATTATGGGATAAACGCTTACGCTGTGTACCGTGTCAATTGTAAATGAAAGCGGTACCTTCGTCGATCAAGCATTATGGCGACAATAATTGTCAGAATACTGCTGTAATTCCATATTTACTCATTCGCAAGCAATTTCTGACAATTTTCATCTCAATTTGGAAAAGGTAATAGAAGGGATTCTCAACTGACGGCGCACGCACCAAATGTAGCGCTTGGATCAATATTGGTTGGTGCTTGGACTCATCAAAAATATAGAGAAATATTTAAGAAAATGGGTGCATTTGGCGCTTCATCATACATTTTATCTCAGAAGTGTGGCACTCCATTAAATAATGTTGAGAACTCCTGGTCTATAGAGTACAACTAGACTTGCAATGGTTCGAGGTCCTGGTAGAATACATGTCTTAATAACGTAGAGAAAACAATAACTTATTAAATATCAAAATATGTATGGGTAAATATTAGAGTTGGTAGTAAAAAGCGTATTTACATAACATCATCTTGATGTGCAGTATAGGTTATAGTTGCATAAAATACTTGAAGTAAATTTATCATATAATTATGTACATAATTATCAAGGTATCCATTTAAAAACATATCTTACAGACAATATGTAAAAATAAAGAACTTTCAGCCATTGTGGACAGAAATACTTTGGGATGTCCTACCAAACCTTCTTGGTAAATTATAAAAACCATAAAACACTATAATTTCACGAATTAAGAATTACTGCTTTGTTAACGGGCATTTAATTTCATGAATCTGGACATTTTACTGTTACTTTCAATTCAAAATTGTCAGTTTCGCATGTATTTAATTAGCGAAAATCCACACCCTCGCAAAATTCGTGAAATTAAATCCCTCGGAAATTAAGTGATTTCACAGTAACGGTATATGTTAACAGTGTATGGTTGATTTGTGAATGAGATGTTGACACTTATAGTGAATATAACAAATTACCATTCCCATATTTTTTAGCATTTGAGATTTTTCTTCCCAAAAATTTGCATTATGAATAAGAAATTGCATGAATAAAAATTGAAACAAAATATTGGAATAAACCCCATGAAATCTGATTATTTTGTCTCTCTTTTTTTTTTACAGTTTGAAAATGTTAATGAAAAACCAAAATGTTCAAGGACATTTTGGAAAAACAAAACACAGCAAAACAAAAGATTTTTGACCATCTAAAATAAAAGCTTCTAGGACATTTTTAATTGCTGTGAATTGTCATATCAAATGCCATACCAAGCTGCTGTGTGTGCCTATATGCGCCTACAGTCTGTGTGCAACAATTAGAGAATAAAAGATGGAACATGTTAGTTTGGTTGTCGGAATATGTGATGCGATCTGTGAAAACCCGCAAAATGTGAACTAGGGATTATGGGTAAAATTAAAATGTTTAAAAAATATATTTAAAAAATATTTATTTATTTTTAGATTTTTTTAAAGAAAATTAAATTCCAATACTTTGTGTCCTCATCTTTCATGAAATCTCACCTTCAAAACTTACTTCAGTCACTTTTATTATTAACCTTATAATGTTATTATATTGAATTATGTATCTTTTTTGGCCTGTTTTCATGATTTCTTGTTTTGTAGCTTTTTATGACATCACAATCATCATTCACTTATAGCTTTTTTTGTAGTGATAGTAGAAAAATGATCGAAACAGTTCTGTAATCAGCAGTTTCAGCTTTCTTATGATATAAATATCTCCAATATGAAAAATGCCACCATGTGGCAGGTTTTCACAGATCGCATCACATATGGTGTGATTATGGATGGGCAGATCTATATTTTGAGTAGTGGATGCCGACGTATGATGAAAACAATATTTCCATCTTTTATTCTCTTTCTTATGAATAATGTATCATAATTAGCCTATATCTCATTCCAAAATGAATTTGCATGTAAAATGTATTTTCGTAATTAAATCTTTAGCTAACAGAAATATTATCCATTTATAAAATAAATGAATCCAGCAAGTTGTTTACTTTGTGATACGCTGCTTTTGGGCACGGGGAATGAACTGCGCCAAACAAGCACCCACATCGCTGCTCGGTTGCGGCGCTTTGAAGTGAATGCATAACTCAGAAAACACGCAATTGCGCTTGATGACGACATTGCCGTCCAGCACGGCCTGGTGAAAGGCAGCAACAATTTAGAAGCGACCAATCAACGCTGTCTTATTGATGATTTACATATTAAACCACTCCCACTGCATAAGAAAGCAGAGTAAAAATACACCATTAGGCGACAAAAAAAAGAAACCCTGTTCTACGGGCCCGACCGACCCATTTTTTTAGATCTCGGTGGGAAAAATGCACATGCAAATGAATACTGACCCAAATAAAAATGTTGGCTTGTCAAAATACGGCAAGATTTTTCAAGATTTCTTTTGATTTTTACGATCATTTTTCAAGGGGAAAAAAGTTTAAAAAAACAAAACAAAAACCAGACCGACCGACCGAGGTCCATTTGCCTGTAGAACAGGGTTTATTTTTTCATGGCCTTACTCACATAGTGCGATACTTTACTAGGCAGGACATACAGTAAATGCAATTACGCACATACATACTGTAAAAAAGTCTTGGAACGCTTAATAAAGCGTGCAATGTTGAGGAATGTTAATGTCTTCAGCAGTTATTCAAGGTGTCCCAACATTGATCGATGGGGTGTGGGGAAGGGAACATTATTGTTTAAGATGTCCTATTCAGAGTTAAACAAAATACACATCATTTAAAGATCAGCATTCCAAGGACCTTTTTCCAAGATTGTCAAAAAAAGTAACTGACCAGATAATAATAAATGTGCTGATAATAACTCTATAAGTATAACTCCTACATAAACATTTTGAATTATAAAGTTATTAAGAAATTTCTACTCTTGAATTTGAGATTGGCATGCAAAGAATGAGTGATTATTTTCTTTTTTCAACAACTTTCAGGTGTTTTAGACAAGTCTCGGGCGTTTCATTCTGTGCCTGTGTAAATTTATGCCATCATCCCAGCGAACAAATGCAATGGAAATAAAGTACTGTAAAAACACTTAATTTTGCGAGGTATTTAATTTTGCAAATAACTTAAATTCGCGAAATTAAATCCCCATGTAATAAACCCATGGTATAAGCTTAAAACTGTAGTCAAATTTTGGAATCGCAAAAATTAAATCCTCGTGAAAATGTTGGGTTTTGGTAATTCGTGAAATAAAATACCAGCAAATTTTAAGTGTTTTACAGTACTCGCTGCTTTTTTACAGCCCTTTTATGGCATAAGGATGTATCTTACATGTACTTTCCTAATGATATAACTCCTTTTAACATGGATTGTATTAACTTGGTTCAATAATCCTCACTTAGGAAATGGTTGCAACTTGTAAAGACAATAAAAGTGATATACTGCCTTTTACCACTACATGTTTTATGGAGAAAAAAGCGAACTTTGATCATGTTAAAAGGAAGTATACTGTTAGGAAGCTACATATAAGATACATTCTTTTGCCATAAAAGCGACATACTACAATAATAACATACTTCTGTTGTTTTTTACAGACATATTTAATATGAAACAACAACAGGGCATAAAAGTTGTACTAATCATTCGCCAATAAAAACTATCTTTGTCACGTTACGAGTTTAATGTAGCATAAAAATATAGTATTTACAATATTCTTATTTTCATAATCCTTACAATTATTTTCTTACACTCTCTCAAACAAAAACACACAATGAGTGTTACAAAACTGAATGATAAATCAACTGGGTTGGGTTTGGGTTATACAGTCAAGGGTGACTTTGAGAAAAAAATATAAATTGTGGAAATTGTGGGGAGAAAAAAATATAAATTGTGGAAATTGTGGGGGATGAGTCACGAGCTACTTTGTTTCATTTTAAGTTGTAGCCTGCGCTCCATTAGTGCCATTGGAGTCAGTCAAGGGTGACTTTGAGAAGAAAATTATAAATAGTTCACAGAAATTAGTTCCATTAGTGCCAATGGAGTCATTATAAATAGTTTACAGAAATTGTGGGGGGTGAGTCGCGAGCTACTTTGTTTCATTTTTAGTCGTGGCCTGCGCTCCATTATTGGAGTCGTCTCCCTCATCATCGTCCTCCTTCACATCTTCATCTTCTTCACCCTTGATGGACAGGTATTTCCTGGAGGCTACCACCCAGTCCACCACATCTTCTATCCGCTGAGGTGCAGTGTTACGTGTGAAACCGGCTGATGGAATAGAATAGATTCAAAGGTATAACAATGTGTTGTGTTTAGGCTATTCCAGTTGAAATACATCACCCTCATGGAAGACATGATCTTAATATAGGGAGTGAATATTTCAAATGGTGTCACCCATGCGGGTAACCCCATTTAGAATTCACACTCCCTGTGTGGAAAATAGATTCAAAGGTAACTATGTGTTGCATTAAGGCTATTCCCGTTGAAATACATCACCCTCATGGAAGACATGATCTTAATCTAGGGACTGTAGATTTCAAATGGTGTCACCCATGCAAGTAACCCCATTTGGAATGTACACTCCCTGTGTCCCCCATGCAGGTAACCCCATTTGGAATGTACACTCCCTGTGTGAAAAAATAGATCCAAGGGTAACTATGTGCTGCATTCAGGCTATTCCTGTTGAAATACATACACCCCTTATGGAAGACATTATCTTAATCTAGGGGTGTAGATTTCAAATGGTGTCACCCATGCAGGTAAACCCATTTGGAATTCATACTCCCTGTGTGGAAAAATAGATTCAAAGATAACTGTGTGTTGCATTTAGGCTATTCCAGTTGAAATCCATACACCCCCTATGGAAGACATGATCTTAATCTCCCGGCACACAGGGGGTGTAGATTTCAAATGGGGTCACCCATGCAGGTAAACCCATTTAGAATTCACCTTCCCTGTGTGGAAAATTAAGATCATATCTTCCAAGACATGATCTTAATCTCCCCGATACACAGGGAGTGTAGATTTCAAATGGTGTCACCCATGCGGGTAACCCCATTTGAAATTCACACTCCCTGTGGGGAAGATTAAGATGATATCTTTTATAGGGTGTGTATGGAGTTTAACTGGAACAACCTGTTACTAGAGGACTTGTTTCAAGCCAAAAAAGACCCAATAACAAGTTGTCAGCTCCAGCGGTGTACCTATACAATCTTGACAACAAGACATTGTCAAATCTTCCATCCCCATTACCCATCAATGGACCCACGTCACATGAGGTTGAGCTCGCGTAAAGTACGCCTGCTCAACCTCACCCCAAAACGGTCCCCTGGATCTCTGTTGTGCGCACTACGTCATCTCGACCTCAAGGCTCTGATTGGTTGGTGTTCAAACGTGAGAACTGAAAAAACTCATGAGCTTTTCCACGCACCATCACGCGCCACTGCGTCGGTGGTTATGGCGCAGCGGGAGCACTGCGTTGGTGGATACGGCGCAGCGTGACGATCGTTAAAAAGGCGTCAGTTTAAATTTGACCAATCAGGTGCTTTGGTGTTGTTGGTTGGCAGTATTTTGTGAGTTAAACATGCGTGCGCAGCCTGATCGAAGTGCGCCCACGTATGTCGAACTGTGGCCAGGAGATTATGTGCCGAAGGTCCATTAACCTTGGACACTCTCTTTGAAAATGATTGCAATTTACGCTGCTAACATGCAACTGTTCCATATTGAATTCATGGGGTCACTTTTCGTATAGCGAAAAACATCCAAATCGATGCTGTGTACTGGTATAGGACGCATCTCAACCAACTGTGTGTCTACTGAGCTAACTTGAGCTGTGTATAACGTATGAATGCCATACACGTGTCCACATAAAGCTAAAGTAATTCTCTTTCTTAAAATCTATGTTTTATATTTTTAGAAAAATATATGCCCGCGTCATTTAATATTTTACTTTTCCATCCTATTATTTCACGATTCCCCACACAGTAAAGAATAACAACATTATTGTCAAATTCACCAAGTGCACGCGTTTTTACGGGGCATGTGTTCAGCTCGCTGTATCTCTGGAAATAAATAAGGTACACATCTCATACACACGCCATCGTACACTTGGTGTGTTTGAAACGTGTCCATGTTAAATACATTTTGATTGGTTGAGAAAAGCCCACGTCATTTGTACTTTTCCGAATTGACGAATTACGGAATCGGTACCAAAATCTTACGGTCGAGCGTAACCCCATTGACTATACATACAAACACGGAAAGCGAGCCGTGAGTTCATTACTCATCGTTCTATTGATAAAAATTCACTATTTTCATCTATTTTTGAACAGTATGACTTAACATGATGTTTATTAAAAATATAAAGATACTATTTGTCAAATATCAGTTGTCAGAGAGTGATGGAAAGGGAGTTAAATGGAGATATTATCAGGGAATTTCATGACTTTGGAAAAATAAAAATCTTACGTGTAGAAATCTACGTGAAGCTAATCGATATCCCCACAGACGGCCCGTAATAATTTGTTTACACAATGGCAAATAGGAAATAGCTAGTGATTTGCGTGTATTTAATAGGCTCTGTTAAGTGTGCTTTTTCAGCCAAACAAATCCATATGAAAGACATTTCTTCAGGATTCTGCAGACGACATTCCAGAGTGGCACAAAATGTTTCAAAAATGTCAGAATTATTGAATTTCATTACCATATTTGGAATCATCATGAGAAATGCATTAACACAATTAAGTACAAATATGCCTAATACTGGTTCAGTAATCCTTATATAAACTTTGAAAGTTGGGAAATGTTTCTGAAAAATCTGTTTTTTTATATTGTAAAGCTAATAGCCTCATGGAAAGTTTTAACCAAAGATGCAAATGTGATCATCAGAAAAAACTAGCAACGGACCGCCTATGTTTTACAAAACAACCCTCACCTTCTGGAGCTACTTGAGTGCTGCGTCTCCCCACAACATTCCGCAGCCATCCGCCTCCACCACCTCCTCCACCGCCTCCACCACCACCATTACCAAACATCTCCTCCGAAGTGGAGTCTCCCTCATCCAAATCTTCGTCTTCATTGATGTACTGTCTCGCTTGGGTACTGCACACTCGCCCTGCGGTAAGACAATTATATATTGATAATTTTAAGGCTATATTAAAAAATCTTTAGTCTCAAAGCTCTTCAGTTTTTCAAAACCTAATGCAGAATGCAGGTTTTTTTAAGGGTTTTGGGTTTTTTTAAATATAAAATATTGAAATCCTTGTAAAAGTGACTTATGTATTTAAAATGATGTGATCACTAAAAATCTGAAAAATCTGTGAAACTTTGGGATTTAAAAATTAATTAACATGTGCGGGAGCTTTGAGACAATTTTTTTTTTTAATATAGCCTCATATCAAATGCATTTCCAAATGTTCAAGGGTGCTACCAGGGGTGTGAAAAACTTACCAGTCGGAAGCCACAACATCCTGGAACTTTAACTTGTGGGTTCTCATGTCTTGGTGGCGCTGTTTATCATATGCTTTAGGTATTGACTTATATAGTTTACACAGAATTGTTGGGAAAATTCCCGCAAAATTGTGCCGTTTCGAAAATTATGATACAACTTATGGGCTGGATGGTTTTTGCAAGCCTGACATATGATAATTCTTGTTTCATTGCGTTTTTTCTTTTCATAATCGTTTCAACTTTTCGAAACGTCTAATTGTGTGTGAAGTTATGTAAACAAAAGTAATCTAATTTTAGGGGGGGGGGGGCTTATTTTTTTGACCCCTTTAGAAATATATTTACTTTTCTCTATGAAATGATCAGATTGTATTCCACTGATCACAATTAATATCGGGACCATGGTTCTTAAAATTAGACACCATTGCTTCTACTTCACAAAGAATGGTATTTTTCTTATTTGTACTCAAGAAAAGCATTTTACTGCTCAAAACATCTCCATTTTTTTTTAATTCTTGGTCAAAGAAATCTATGCATGCATATTGCCAGTCAGTGAATGAAGTCAGGGATTTGGGTTTTAGGTTTTTTGGTTTAGGTTTGGAGTTCTTGTTTGAAGGGTTATTGGTTTGGGTTTGGGTTTTAGGTTTCTAGCTCTTTCAGTTTTTGGTTCTGGGTTCTGGGTTGGTACTCAGTTCTTAGATTTGTCTTGTTGTTATTTTGTTTTTTATGTTTTCTTGGTTTTTAGGTTTTTGTGTTTTCAGGGGGGTTGGCTTTTTGATTGGTTTGGTTGTTTGTTGGGCACAAAATCAAACTTAATTCAATGCCTCAACCCTTATCCACTTTTCCTTGTCAATTTAAGGAAACATCTGACAACATATTTTCCTAATCCCAACCTAGTACCTAATCCCCATCTCAACACCTAATCCCCACCTAATCCCTTAACACCTAATCCACAGCCTAACACCTAATCCCACATAATCCCCCAGCTTACCTTTGTGTTTAAATGCTGCCTTAAGATACGTATACAGCTTGGTGAACAGATTGATAGGCGACGGTGTCGTGGACGATTTATTCATCTTTCTGATCAGCATAGCTCTGCCAAACTTCCACTCTATGTCCGACTGCTCCTGGATACGTTGATAAGTGTCACTCATCATAGCAATCAGTAGATTGATGAGTACAATCAACGTGACGATCAAATACGTGCCAAACACGATCCGAATCAGTATGTGGGTGAAGGCCGGATGTCTCGCCGTCGACGGCAGATCTATCGGTTCTACTAATCCGAACAAGGAAAAGAATAATATCGGAAACGTGTCCGCCGGAGATTGCACCATCTGATTGTCCGCTGTCGTGTTCGTTTTCGGATACACCGGTTGATAGACTGCGGCTAGATGCAGCATAAAACCCACTAAGAAGATGAACAAGATCACCATGAACTTGACCAAGTCCTTCATGAGATCCCTGATGATGATCGCCCACGGTCCGAACAGGTGGTGAAATATTAAGAACTCCAGTATCTGCGCAAAGGATAGCAGGAGGCACCACGCTAACAGTTGATTCCTTCCGTACACGAGATCCCGCCTTGCATTGTGATAGAAACCAAACGCTAGCATGTGTAGCGTACACGCACATGCGGCTAGCACTAAGATGACTACTCGTATCCACCCTAGACCGGCTCTATCTTCGGGGTTGGTGATTTCAGATAGTAGTATCCCCGATAGCCACGCTAGTAGTAGCCACTCGTACCATCTCGGTATCAGCGACAGGCTGATGATGAACTCTTCTATAAATGTCGTAACGACCGTTGTCATGCATAAAAATATGATAAGATAGATGTGCGAAACGATGAGAGACATAAACTTGATGATCGGCAGTTTGTTTAAACGCTGTTTGATCGGAAGAGAGAAGAACACCCAGACGGGCGGCAGAACGATGAACGTGAAAAATAACATCATGATTTTAAAACTGCTCCATTTGAGGTTACCTATCCAGACATCGGATAGATATCTTTGCACAGAGGGATGGGCGATCACCTCTTTCTGGTCACATTCTATAAGTACGTCTAAAAAAGTCACGCCTCGGTTGTCCACTGCTTTTAACAATTGCCCGGCACTAGTCATACTCGCTGCCACTGAGAGCAGATCCACGGCCATGGATTGACAGAAAGCAGCGGCTTCTAGCAATTCGCTGGCCCGTTCTTTCTCCTTCGTGGACTGTATGGTGTAGTTTTTGGAGAGTTTTCCGGCGGTGTCGATGGGCGCTTGGGATTTCAAGATAAATTCTTGGATTGATTTGTTGTTGTTGTATTTTCCGCTAACCATCAGATCAAATACAAACTGGGAACAAAGTAATTGGAAAAGAAATTGGTGAATTGTTACGTATGGAGACAGAAAACTCAATAATAAGGGGGGAAAAGTTACTATACGAGAGAATATCAAACATAATTTCAGGGGGAAAAATCTGTGGGAAATGTTGACATTTGCAAATGATTACAATTATTTTGGATTGGATTTTTTTTAAACTTTAAAACATGCAAAAATGGAAATCAAGTGAAAACATTGTTAACCAAGTATGATTTGAACCTTATTATAAGACAGGCCTAGTTTTTTTACTTTTAATAACATCTTTAAACAAAATTTAAAGTGGTCATTCACAATGACATGAATATGGTACAGCTTAAACATGAGATCATAGTGGATATATCAGCTACTATTCATTTCAGTCAGTTCCAAATATGCAAGCCTCGATCCTTATACAGCAGCGAATTAATACAGAAGAGCGTTGACACGTATGAGGCTCTCATTACGCAAAAGGGTGCACCGTGCATCATGTGTGTGCGTGTGCCAAAATTGCACGCATACGCTTAGATTATTTTGTGCACGGAGAGTCAAAAATACTTATATGCTTGCCAATTTGTAGTCTTTGTCTAAGCGAGGTTATCTTTGCCAAAGACACCGCTCAAAATTACCTGTCGAGCGTATGCCGACCTGTCGACTGCAAGGCGGGATGCCGAGCGGAGCGTCTTTGCGCAAATAGCTATTTTACCTAGTAAGCAGTATGTGTCGATCAAACACCGTCGTCATCGTAACACATTATTAGCTCCGCCTAATTCTATTAACAACAACGTTTAAATATAGCACTTGATATCGATAGCGTCTCCCGATATATAATGACATCATTATCAACCAATCAGCAAGCGCAATTTTTCCGGGATAAATCTTCCGTAAAAAACAATACAAAACATAACACCAAGATTGTTTGCTGAAAGGCGTTGTATTATACTATTTTCATAGAGGGCGCTTACACTGTTTAAAAGTGGTCACATACACACCACCACAACGCTAGCCAATTTGCAACTGACTATATAATTATAATTTCATTTTTCTTGTCTGGTTATAGGTAACTAAGTAAGAATGATTTGCAGCAGGCTGACATACCTTTTTATCTTCCATAAGATGATACGTATTGTGATCTTGTCTGGTTAAGTAACTAAGTACTACCTGGTGATTGGCGGCTGCTGCATAACAAATAGGAACCTTACCATCCTGTTAACAAATAAATCAATTAACAAACAAAGTCATTCATATATTTTATACTTTATGGATTCAGACACATTTTGATTATGATTAGTAAATAGCTGTACTTAGGCTTTATTAAAAAAATCATTTGTCTCAAAGCTCCCGCGCTAGGATTTGTTAATTGATGGGCAGTTGAAGAAGAAAAATTCCTTAATTTTTGATTGATTTTTTTTTTTAGCATTCAGCATTAGGGTTTGAAAAAAAACAACCTTCAAGAGGGTTAAGAGTTTAACGGGTTTGCCATGGAACAACAGCCTATAATTGTACTTATGTAAATGAGTGGTTACAAACAGATGGTATTCAATTGTATTCATTTTCTTTTAATTCCAACTACCATAAAACGGGGTGAACAGGGACATGCGGGTGAATAGGGACATGCGGGTGAATAGGGACAAAAATGGGAACAGTTTTTTAAATGTCACCCGGCCAGTTTGTGTACCGTAAAATGGGGTGAATAGGGACATGGGGCCCCCATGTCCCTATTCCCCCCGTTTTACGGTACTTATCTTTATTTTTTCCATAATTTTAACCTGAAGATGAATAATGTTTCTCAAAACAAAACTTAAACTTTCAAAAAAATATGCCATTTTCCCCCAAGTTCTAGAAAATATGAACATTTTATAACAGTCGCTGTGATGATCAAAAAAATGGAGATGGGCTGGCCATCTAGCCAGGAGGGAAGACAACAGATGGACTCATAAATTAACAGACTGGATCCCCAGAGCATTCACCAGAGGAAGAGGCAGGCCTAACAGACGGTGGATAGACGACATCAAAGAGTATGGCAACGTTACTTGGAAAAGGACAGCTCAGGACAGAGTGAAATGGAAAATTGATGAAGAGGCCTTCCTTCTGCAGTGGAGTGAAATAGGCTAGATATATAGGGATGATCTATCGTCCAATATGGGCCACTTCCCTGTGTGAATCCGATGACTGATGATCGATTGAATATCTTGAATTAGTCTCCACTTTAGCGATGATCGATCGTCCAAAGATAGATGGTCGGGAGGGTGTGAAAAAGCTCATTATTTCAGGCAGGATTGTAGATGGGTTTAGATTACTAACCTTGGTTTCAAACTTGGGTGAGGCTCCACTCTCTACTAATAATTTGACGACATTGAGAAACCCAGCTTTGGCTGCAAAATGTAATCCCGTCCATCCATTCTGTAAGTAAATTGATCAATGAGAGATAACGTTTGTTACCAATACAAATTGAATTTTAAACATCCTTTTTTTCCCCCTATGAAGAAGTTGATATAAAACTGATTACATTCAAAAATATTCAGTGTAGCTGCATTTGTAATTGAGACTGGTATATCAACTTGAGAATAGGGCACTTAACACTTTCCACGCGGCAGGCGTCTGCAGAGGACATACCAACATTTCACAAAATGTTTTAAAAATGTCAAAATAATTAATTTGGATCACCATATTTGGGATCACCACGTTCTCGTGGTAATCCCAAATATGGTGATCCAAATTAATGCACTAAAATGCACTAAAATAAGTACAAAAATGCCTAGTATTATTTCAGTAATCTTTGAGATAGACTTTGAAAGAATCTGTTTTGTTTGCTAAAACTGATAGCCGCCTGAAAAGTGTTAAGGGTAGGACAAGAGACGCGGTAAGGCGACAAAAAACCCACCCAAACTTTTCTATGGAACTTCATACCTCTCAGGTAGGGTAAGTCAGTCGGTAGTTGTTGTTGTTTTTATCTAAGTTAAAATTTTGGTGACCTTTTGAACGATTTGTTTTAAAAAAATCAATGATCAAAATTGTCTAAAACAATTTTTAAAACTTCAACAAATCTTTTTGTTATGCAACAAATTTCCACAAATGTTCACAAAAAAAATCAAAAATGTCTTTAAACAACTGTCAAATTCAAAAAAATATGGGTTGCTTAGCCAATAGCATAGAGTTTTTATGGCCTAATCTTAGATAAATAAAGCATTTAGGCAAAGAATTTTTTTTCTGGTTTATTCAGAATTCTGGTTTGTTGGAGTAGGTCTCAATTGTTCAATCCTTGATTGCAATTGAACAAATGCAGGCATTCAAACTTTACACCAGTTCCTTCAATAGATACAAAATATCTATTGCCAAGCATCAAATGCTTGAAATAATGTTATATCAACTTCAATTTTTTTCTCAAATTGATCTTGGATTTGAAGAAGTAGGATTTATTTGTGCATTTTAGAAGTATAATATGACAATGCTGGCAAAACTTGATTATCAAAATACTTTTAAACTATGGCCAAGAAAAATAATAAGTTGTGTTACTCTCAAAATTTCTTTTCAATTTTTTTTTTTTTCAATTTTTTTTCAATTTTTTTTGGCTGAAAAATATATGGTTTATGTCAAGACAAAATTGATAGAGGCCCATATGTCTATTTAACTAATGTTTCTAGTGTGACAATAGTCTAAAAAACATTTATTTAAGCTTACTTATTCATTTCAAGCAAGAAATGGCAACATTTAGACACTTTTAATCACACTTAAATTTTTAAAAAAATAAATAATAAATAAATAAATAAAATAAAAATGCGACCCTTGTTTTTACGATTTTAGGGTCGGTCGCTGAGGGCAACACAACTTATTAATTTTCTTGGCCTAATTCACCCTCACCCACATCTCCAAATAGAAACTCTAAGCATTTTAGATTTTCAACCTTCCAACAAAACTTACCTTATCAAACGTGTTGATATCGGATCCTTGTCCCAGCAACAATGCCACCATGTCTAAATGACCGTTTGCCGCTGCAAGGTGAAGACCGGTGCGCCCTCGCTTGTCCTTAACATGCAACTGCGTGGTGGATTTACTGAGTAGAAGACCGACGACTGCCGAGTGGCCACTTTGAGCGGCTAGATGAAGGGGTATCGTGCCCTGCAGATAAAATGGTTATCAGATGTCATGCCAATGATTTCATTTCATATTTTAATCCAAATTTTCAATTCAATATTTATTTTCCATTCAACAACTCCCCCATACCTTATAAGTACAGTAGCAAAGCGTTGTTGATTTGAGTTAAACAACGCTGCTATGGGCAACCATTGCGCCGATCGACCCGCACCACGCGGATACTGTATTCACGCGATACGCGATCGCAGTCGCAATGTGTATTGTTTTTTGGAATGACCATGCCAACTGTTTTCATCGAGTTTTGAAACTTACAGAAACTTAATTATAGGTTAGTTTCGTCATTTCAGTTTTTTGATAATTAAATGAAATTGTTAATAATGAAGTAGGCCTGTATTAAAATAATGTTGTAATTTGCATTATCTATTTATGAAATGGCGTTCAAATCCCTAGTCGTTGTTGAACGGGGTTAAATCATGTTTCAGCGTATGTGCATCACCAATCGACAACTAGCGTTCTGCGCGTGCTGCGTGTTTATTTCACTCGGGCGTTTCCCTTATGAAATAAACCACGCAGACTCGCGAACACCGTTATCAATTGGTGATGCACAATGCTGAAACATGATTTAATCCCTTATCATAATCATACCAACAAAGCCAGAACACAAAGACACTATAACCATTGATATGATGGGGGAGGAACTCTATTATTAGTTAGCAATTTCATTGCAGATACATGGGGGGAAATTACTTGATGAAATACAAGGCTGTCGTCTGATTTTTGAATACTTAAAACCAGTATTACATTATTTTCTATTAAAGTCTATTGGGATGTGAAATACATCCTAAACGGAAGATGTACAAACATGTACGGTAATACTATTTCCAGTGAATGTAGGCAAACACTTGCTTCAGGAATATAGCTGCAAGACACCACCATTGTAAGGTCCACGATTTTCCCCTACCCCCAGGCCCCCCTCTCATCTTTTGCAATTGAGATTTCATACCTAGACTATGGTGGGTACATCTGGCTGGACACCAGGGTAAATTGAACAAGAGTCGAACCAGCCTGTCATGCTCTGACTGAGCTAGTCCTCCTTTTTATGAACAATTTAATCATCCTGACATTTTTCATTCCACAAACCAATCTTCTAGGGGGTTACGGTTAATATCTGATCATACCTGGACTATGGTGGGTACATCTGGCTGGACACCAGGGGAGTTGAGCAAGAGTCGAACCAGCCCTTCATGCCCTGACTGCGCTGCAAGATGAAGTGGTGTGAACCCATGCTGTGAACAAATAGTAAAATATATAGAATGAGATCATTTTCATATCATACATCTATACTATACTCACCCTTACTTTCCCTCTCTCTTACTCTTGTGTCTTCAGGCAGACAGATATCTCTCCTTGTGGGTCTATTTTACCGATCATGCAGTAAAGCAATTCATAAATTGGTTTGAGTTACTTGCATGACAATGCTAGCGATATTGGAGGCACCGTGGATGTGGGAGTAGGCCAACAATTGTGTGTGTGTGGCCATAATCACACGCATACGCTTGGATTACTTTTGGGCGCAGAGAGATAAAAAACGAATATTTCTCACCAATTTGGAACTGAAGTACCATCAATCTTCTCTTTGTGTTTCATAATATCATAATATATGATCACAACTATAGACAAAACTGATAACACTAACATCATAGTGTATTAAAGATAATATTAGTTTTAGGTTATTAATTCAAAATTTGGCCCAATAATACCTAAATCTTTCCTTTATATGACGTGATTGATGAACCTAATCGTTTTATACTACATCTGGGTAAATTTGAATAATATACAACACACATATTATAGTTATATGCAACTTGGCTAAAACGATCTAAAACCATCATTATTTCATTATTCAAGATATTTAAACTATGCTTAGTTGAGATTACATAGGTTAAACTGACTGTCTATTTCAACAGCCAGACCAATTAACTAGGCAGAACAATAAAGAGTTGCAGAGCAGCTATCGATAATGTGTCACTCATGCAGGGGGCAGGGGACACAAGTTTACAAAGGTAGATATAACATGCTTGGGTATGAACTGTCAGAACAAGTCACAAAATAGGATTTCTGCAGATTGTTCTTACCATTTTCATACCCTAAAACTTTATGATCTGAAAGATGCCCTTTAACACTTTCCTCACGGCTATTAGTTTTACCATACAAAACAGATTTGTCAGAAACTTTTCCCAACTTTCAAGGTCTATCTCAAGGATTACAGAACCAATACTGGGCAAGTTTGTACTTATTTCAATTCATTTCTCATGGTAATTCCAAATATGGTAATGAAATTCAATAATGTTGACATTTTTTAAACATTTTGTGAAATTTTGGAATGTCGTCTGCAGACGCCTGCCGCATGGAAAGTGTTAAGTGACAAAAAATACCCTGTTCAATGGGCCCTGACTGATTCATTTTTATTTAATTTTTGGACATTTGTTTTAAGTGACTTTTTTGGAAAACATTTTAAAAAACTTTTGAATTTTTTTAAAATCCACCAACCTTTCGTCACCTTATTTATACAGATCGTTCCTATCATGACTCACTAGAAGTTAGGCCAAAAAAAAAAAATTGTTATATTGGCGTAACCCGCCCGACCCTAAAAATACGCCCGACCCTACACTTTTTTTGTTTTTTTCAGTGAAAAAAAAAAAAAAAAACCAACCGACCGACCCTAAAAAATAAAAAAAATGAAAAAAATAAATGTTTTTTCTCGAACGAAATACGACGGTGCTCCTCGAATAAACGGAAATTCCTTCCGAAAATATGGTTTATTGTGTTTTATTTGTATATAGACTTGTACTGAGGGGTACTTCTAACAAACAATAGGGAATGTTTAAACTCGGTTAACATTGTTCAAAAACAGCTGCTAAAAAAAAAAAAAAAAAAAAAAAATCCCTACCTACCTACCCTATTTTTGTTCAGCCCGTTACGCCAATATAACAACAACAAAAATTGGGCCTTATGCCTTATAAATCGCCATTCCATGAATAACTACCCTTTTTTATGCACTCTATGTCCTACCCAGGTCCTGCAGGTAAAAATGAGGAGATTTTATGCATTGTGCATATTCTTGGTTTGGGGATTCAGGTTTGCTTTCCCATTTGCAGGAAAATTACCCAGAATTGACTATTCATTGCTATATCACACTGTAGACTATTCCATTTGAAATCCATAAACCCCCTACAGGGAGTGTAGATTTCATGCAAGTAACTCCATTTCACACGTACTGTAGGAGGGAAAAAGGAATGTCGTCCGTAGGGGGTGTATCAATTTCAAATGGAATAGCCCATTATGTTACACATGCACATCACACTTGTTTTCAGTGTGTTTCCTTTTAGGAATTTTGTTGTGACAGAAGCCAAACACTGATACAGGCAAGTTTTAAGTTATGATAAGGCAACGACACACACAAAACACCCTGTTCTACAGGCAAACAAACCTCCGAGGTAGAGTCAATAAGTCAGGCGTTGTTTGTTTGGCTTATTTAAATTTCAGGAATTTTTGGCGAATTTTAAAAAAACTTTTAAAAGAAATTTGTTGTACAAATAAGTTTAAAAAAATAAAATAAAAAAGGGTTTGTCGGGCACATAGAACAGGGGGTTCTTTTATCGCCTCATGCAAACTTGAAGGGCGCATCATGCAACATTAGCACATGCAAATGTTACCTATCCAACATTGCGTATAATTATTAGAAAAAGAGACAGATGCGATAGACACAAACAAAAATAACTTATCACAGACCATTCTATAGTTAGAATAGACATGTACTGAATTGGACTTAAATAAACTATTCTTAAAAAGCTAAGAAAGTTTAAGCAATCTCATTGGTTCTCAGAGAAATCGGCGACATCTAGATGAGACAACTTAACACGGGGAGGTGGGGCCTACGTTTTAACAGTGCGCCCGACCTTCACAATGCGTGGTTTGCTCCATAACGCGCACTTCTGCAGTGCGTCTTTAGCGCTTTTCCTGCGCTTATGCCGGCGCCGCGACGCTTACGCATGGTTTACTCATCGCATGTGATTGGATGGAATGTTTGTGGGTTATTCGATCCTAGCAGGGGTAAAAGTTGTCAAATGTGGACAATAAAATGCACTTATTTCTTTGATAAATGTCTAAAGTATGATTGTTTAAGAATGAGAATAAAGGTATTGTTTTTAGACCGTACCCGTGTTATATTGTCTGACATAAATACGGACGATAGTATTATTTTAAGTAGAACAACAACGCCGTTTATTCTCTAATTTAAAGTCTGTTAGTATGCAGTTAAATAGGAATTGTTTTAGTACATGCTTATATAAACTGCTCACAAAAAGTATCGAAACACTTAGAAATGATCCAATATATAACGGCTCGAAAGGGTATGCATTAATCGAAGCAAATAACCAAGTGCATAATTTTGTTCTACATATTTTGACACCTCGATCGTTGAGATACGATGTTGCGGAGCGGAGTTATTGTCATTTCAATGATCGTGGGTCCAGTTTCAAATGTGACAATCATCCTATAGAAAGAGGTTTGTGTTACTGTTTAGAATGATCAGATTCGTGCTTTTCAATAGGGATGAGTGTCACTTTTGAAATTGGACCCACGATCATTGAAATGACAATAACTCCGCTCCGCAACATCGTATCTCATCGATCGAGGTGTCAAAATACGCAGAACAAAATTATGCACTTGGTTATTTGCTTCGATTAATGCATACCCTTTCGAGCCATTATATATTGGATCATTTCTAAGGGTTTCGATACTTTTTGTGAGCAGTTTACTACTTTATACTGTCATACATGCAAAGGCATACCTCTTGGCTCTGTAGCATCCAAAATGGTTGAAAAATAACACAATATTTAGATATGCAATGATCATATTATATGACAATTGTTGCATGCAAGCTTATTTTCTTGTTAGTTTGAAAATGTTGCGGTCAACAAATGTTTGCAGTATGACAATCCAGGCCTGATTCATTAATATAACCTTTATGGCCCTGAATGCTAAGAATACTTCTCTACCATGTGCCGGTAGCCTGTGGTTCCCCAGTCTATCTCCGGCTGCACCCACACAGGCTATCATATGAGCAGCAAAAAAAAAGTGTTTGCAAGCTTGCCCCCCCCCCCCCCCCCCCCCCCCCCCCCCTAGCTCAGTTGGATAGGCGGGCGGATAAACACCCAGGCCGTACCGTTGCAGCGGCCCTGTGAATCTCGTACCAAGATCAGCGCGGAGTTCAACTTGTGAAACGTTTTTTTAACCTCACCCGTGTTGCTCAGTTGGTAGAGCATCAGACTTGCACGCACACGGCCCGGAGACTGATTTTCCCCTCAAATTTGACCCGTTTTTCTCCCCTGATAGTTTAATTCACAAAAACACACCCGGGGAGTTAGGGTTAATAAAAATCTAACCCGACTTGTATTAATGTGCAAAACCTACAGCCTGCAAAATTATTAAGTTCATATTCAGCAGGTGGGCCATTTGATACCTGACCCAAGTGATCAAATATCATTCATGCAAGATCACAGAGGTCAATAAATTCAAAGTTTAGGATTTATATGAATTTTTCATTTTTCAGGATTTTATTGTTTACAATATATCAGAACTTTTGTAAATCTGTTTTGTATATTTATAATGTATTCTCTTGTTTGAAGAAAAATCCAGTAAAAATTGATTAAGTTTTTCCATCAGATCATAGAAGATACATCAAACAAATTGAAATACTTACATCATGCATGGGTAAATCCTTCATATCAGACGGTATGACCGATGGCGTTTCACTGCGTATCGTAGCGGGAACCTTGGTGAGCATCTCTCGCACAAAGTCCACCTGTCCGTAGTGAGCCGATATGTGCAGAGCGGCCAGGCCCGTCTTGATGCTGGTGGCTTTCAGGGAGACCTTGCTCTTGAGTACGTCCATGACACCAACATGCCCGTTCTTTGCCGACAGATGAATGGCCGTCATACCATCCTGTGAAATGTGAGGTGCATAGGTTAAAGGTCAGATGTAAATCAAAGATATTGGGCTATTTCATTTGAGTGTACATTTCAAATGGAGTCACCCATGCAGGTAACCCCATTTGAGATCCACACTCCCTGTGGGGAAGATTAAGGTAATTATTTCCATAGAAAAAAAATGATTTTGGTGCAATTTTGGCATTTTTTACCAAAAAAACTGATTTTGTTACGTTGTCCGAAAAATGTTGAGCCAAAAAAGGATTCTCTAAGTCATTTCCCTTCCAAACATGTATACTTTTAGTGATTCAAAAGTTACAGCACTTGATGAATTTCATATTTTTATGGCTAACATAACAACCCCCTTCAGAGGATAACTGTATCTTACCGCATTTTCTTCAGTGACAGATGCTCCCGCATCGATAAGAACTGATACCACTTCTTTGTGTCCTCCTCCTGCTGCTAGATGTAAAGATGTCGAGTCATTGGTCTAAAATAAAGATAAGAATCATTCAATAAGTTCAACCTCCTATCTCGTAACTCTGCTATTATATAAGCCAGTGAAATTTTCCAACATTGTAACTTTGAATCTCAGCTGCAAATTCATAGTAAAATTATAAATTAGTCTGAGTACTGCTGGTTGTACTTTTCTGGAGATGCTTTGAAAATTGATCGTCCATTGATGAAAAACCGAAAAAATATCTCCAAAGTGCTGATCATTTGGCCAATTCTAAGAGACAGAACATAACTTTAACTTATATCTTTATCTTTTATGCGATAATATTTGTTATCCCCTGTTTGATAATGCAATATGGACAATACATATGGTTGGGTGCCATATCACATGAGGCTGAAGGCCACAGTGTGAAAACATCCATACACCCACATTCTATATGAGAAGCTGATCAGTACATAACCGCCTTACTGGGGAGTTGCTTTAAATTGTGGAACAACTCCACAGTTAGAAGGTGCGTAAACATATGCCCCTCCACAGTTGTGGCCATTTACAAACGCATACATATAATACACAGACACCCCCCCGACACACACACCCCTACCCACAGGAGGCAGCCTCACCCCACCCATGCACCCCACCCACCACCAACAGACACTCTCATCCTCACCCACATGCACAAACACCCACAGGAAATCCCCTACTATATACCACCACACTCATAGGCAACCCTCACACCCTCTGCCCTCCCCATCTCCCTCCTAGATAACACACTGACCTTGTTCTTAGCAGTACACACTCCTATCTTATCAAATCTTAGTAGTTCCTTGATGACAGCAACGCTCCCCTTGGAGGCAGCAATATGGGCACATGTAGATCCATCCTATATGATCAAATGGAAAGAGAAAAATATTGGATATAAGGAATTATACTAGTGATTACACCTGCCCATTCCTCTATAACATTTGGAAACATTTAGGCCTGTTTTGTCTCATACAATAAATTGCCACTCGTACAACGTTCAAAGCTCAATACAATGGCTCGGGTCAATACACACACTACCCGTTATTGACGATGCATTGTAAATTCGCCTTGAGTCGCTGATCAGAATGACCTCTCTTAGACTACATGTGATTAGATCATGTAGAAAAAAAATCAGTCCGACGAAAGTATTTGACCAATCAGAGAAAGTTTTATATCATTTTTTAACTTTGGACAGTGTAAAAACAAACCACTACGGCCTGAACCAGTCTGAAATCGTGAGGGCACATTTGAGAGCGCATTTTTAGGGCACATTTTAGAGAAACTTAATAACTTTTACAATCTTTTTTCCACATTTATACGGAAGAATAGTTATTTAATGGAACTGTAAGCTGCCCAATGGTTGCATTTGAATAGCTAGTGTATGAAAAGTCCATTTTCCGAGACTGCGGTCGCATTATCCCATGTTAAAACGTGATTATTTTGGTCAGGTGAGCAAATCAGACAACGTTTCTAAAATGAATGGGCTGTGTCAACCATTTGTAATACAGATTTCAGTTCAAATCAATTCTATCTGTCATTATGGTTATTCACTAATCAATTGCAACCCTGGCCCCCGGGAGGACCACATAATCCAGTAAATCACCTCCACCTCAAGAACATATAAACATTTGTTGATGCAAAATAGTTTAAAATGTTTGTCTTATCCTATAAATTATAGTTTAATCAGTTCCAAATTGGCGAATTAAACAATTGTTGATGCAAAATAGTTTTAAAAAGTCTGTCTTATCCTATAAATTATAGTTAAATTAGTTCAAAATTGGAGAATATTGAGTGGCTAGTATTTATCCGCAGGCACAAATAGAATCCCTACTGACGCAAATCCATTGGCGTGAATGTGCAACACGCTCATCATATATGCTTGCCCACTGCGCTGATATCTGCTTATGATGCATGAACACACACTTTAACAAATAGATATAGGCGATAGCAAGGATATTTTTGGCCGCGGATAAATACAAGCTTCACATTTCGCACCAATTTGGAAGTTAGTCAACTCTTTAACACTTTCCACATACCATATACCATACAAAGCAGATTTTTCAGAAACCTTTCACACATTTCAAGGTCTATCTCAAGGATTACAGAACCAATACTAGGCATGTTTGTACTTATTTAAATTCATTTCTCACAGCGATTCCAAATATGGTAATAACAATCAATAATCTTGACATTTTTGAAACATTTTGAAGTATTGGAATGTCGTCTGTAGACGCCTGCCGCGTGAAGTGTTAAAGATACATTGGTACTTACCGCATTTGCGAGTGTGACAATTTCTGGTTTGTGTTTCAAGAAGAATTTGACGATCTCAGCATGGTCGTTCTCTGCAGCCAGATGGAGGGGTGTCTGTCCATGCTGTGAAGAAAAACAAGTTATAACAGATAAGTATTCAGTAGAATTGACTTCTTTTCACTCAAGATTATAAAGCAACCATGAGTGTTCAAAAATAGTGGATTTCTGGGTGTCCTGACACCCCTAAATCTTTACCTGACATCCAAATTTAAGTTCATGGATGTCCATCGAACTTCCACATTCTTTCGATGTAGAACAATTTCTTGTGTAGAAGTTTATGGATATTTTATTAAAATTCAATTCCTACACTCTCTGATTAAAATACAGTATTAATCATCCTTTTAAAATACATAGCAAAAACTCAATGTTCTTAATTATTTAACAATGACCACAGTTTTAAAATACATAATTTGTGATTTGTTAGTGAACAGCTATATTTTCTAGTGGAAATCCACAAGTCTAGCATGGATGTCCGCCGGTCATCCTTTTTATTTCACTAAATTCTATAACACTGTAAACAACACAAATAAGGTATAAAACAAGATATCAGAATTGTATACACAGGTCTGACAAAACATTACTGCGTTTGACCCTTTAGCAGCGCTACCACAAACAATTTGACTGGGGGACGCAGCATCCAAATTTTGATGTTTAACTTTGTGACTTTCATGCAGGAATCGAACTATGGTTGTGCGGTTAAAAAAATACCCTGTTCAGGGACACCACAGGAAATCGGCGGTGTTACCATCATTTTGCTGGCAGTGGTATTCATATGCAGCGATGGAAATACCCACATGACTTTCCACCCGGGGTAGACCGGCCCGGGTGGACTAGGTAGGAACTACACACTTTGTGGACATTTCTAACCCTAACTTTTACAAAAGGAAATAAAATCTGTTAAAAAAAGTGGTCCTAGTGGGAATCGAACCCTGGACCTCTGCATTGTAAGTCATGTATCTCAACCACTAGACTAGCGAGAGGTGAACTGGCCAGGACATTATTTTTATCCATCTTAATATTATTACGGAATAAAGCAATACTTCTATTAAGAACAGTAGACACAATATTATTAATAGAGCTGGGACACACATGATGGTCAACCCCGGGTTAATAGTCGTCAACCCGGGTCAACCCCGGGTTGACAGTCATGTGGGTATTTCCATTACTGTGTATTCATGGCAATATTTTATGTTCATCTGGGCTGCAGTATAGAAGGGTAGAAATAAAAGGAAAGGACGTGTTGTATCATACTCTCTCTCTGTCATTCACCATTCTACGCCTATTCATCAGATAGATATTGTCTTTAGGCTCTAATATAATGTAAACTATCAGTCAATGTACCTACCATCCGGATTACAATGCTAATCAAATTAATTTACCCGACGCAACTATACTATTCATTCTAATCTGATCTGTATAACGCATTACTGACTATACAAGTATTCCTATACAGTTATGGTACAACATCATTGAAAGTCACCTATGCGGCAAAACGGTCTACTTTTAAGTGACAATTTAGTCAATTTCAAACAATATTGAATTTCAAATTGGAATTAACACCAATTTATACACTCTTAGTAGTATCGAACTAATCAGAAAGCAGGAAACTAGAATACGTAGAGTGTTTTGAAGTTTCTAATTGCACTCCGCGTGCGTGCCATACAATTTGTGCACCACATGCATTATTTTGGTTTGTTGTTCAGGCAGCCCGGGTTCGCCGATATTTACTGCGGGTATTTGCAAACTTGTTAACATGTTTTATTCGTTAATAAAGAGATTGAAAGTGTGCACAGAATTGTGCATTTTCATTTGTATACTGTTGTGTATGAATTAGGTCAATACACTCCCCCTACTGGGTGGTGCCGTTATTCACACATCAACATCAGCACAAGTCCATTGATTTGTCTAATTTCTCGCGAAACAAAACATACGCATTTATTGACCTATAATTCATCAATTTTCAAACACCAAACTCAATTTTTGCATTTTGAATTTTGATTAATGATGTAATGGTGATACACACAATGATGATGTTTTTAACAGATATTTATATAAACAAATTTATTTAAAATTTATTTAAAAAATGATAGTGGAGAAAAAAAATGTTAACCTTATATTATACTTACTATGTCCACCATTTTCATCTGAATGCAAAAGGGTTTTTAAACAACAAATAACATGATCAACATTCAATGAGTAGATTAGTAAGTGCATTTTGTATTAAAATGGTGTGTTAATGTGTTTCACATACGTTAGTGTGGATGAACAATATGCAGATTATCATTAACAATTCCCCACTCCATTCAAATAGTGCTGCATAAAACATTATGAACAGTTGATATCTGTTAATTTTGTATTGGAAATTAAAGGAGGACACAGCCAATTATCTGCATAACATTTAAATTGAACTTTGTGCCGAACATGGTCAATGATTTATGAGCATCAAAGAGGTAGTTTTTGTCAAACTTGGAATCTACCATTTTTTCAAATGAGTCCATAATATCTGTCAGAAATGTCCAATTTTTTAAAATTCAAAATTCCTAAGAAAGCTAAATGATGTAGATGTTAGGCTATATTAAAAAATCTTTTGTCTCAAAGCTCTTCAGTTTTTCAAAATCTAATGCGGAATGCATGTTTTTTTAAAGGTTTTTTTATTTATTTTTTTTAAATATAAAATATTGAAATCTTTGTAATAGTGACCTTTTGTATTTAAAATGATGTGATCAATGAAAATCTAAAAAATCAGTGAAATTTTGGGATTTTTTTTAATTTTATTTTTAAAAGAAATTAAAAAAAGATATTTCCTAACGCGCATCAATTAACTAACGCGTGCAGGAGCTTTAAGACAGCCTTAGTAGACAGCCTTTTTTAATATAGCCTTAGAATCATAAGTACTTTGGCCAATTACAATGGTATTCATAGCTAAATAAGTGCATCTTTCCCGGTATAAATAATTCTGGGACACCCTGTGTTGGTGGAAATCGCTCATGATTCATGTCGCAATGACAATTAACATTGAACTTGTTACTTATTATACAGGGTGAGTCAAAAAAAAGTTTACCCTAATTGAAAAAATCAAAACAAATATTTTTGACCACAAATCAAGGCAAACCAAACTTTAAATGATTGCTCCATTTATTTGCTACCATCTGGGGAAAAAATCACACTATTTGATGATACCGTTAAGTAAATATGACTATTTCTGTACAGGAGCTGTTATTTCACCAAAAACACGGTTTTTAATTTCAAGCTTAACAAGCTTAATAATGTTTACTAGGATTATGATGTAAAGCATTACACATCTTGTTTATTAAAAGAATTAAGTAGACAATAGACTTGTTCAAAATTGTCTCCTAATAGATTAAAACATGAAATATGGATTAAATCGTATTACCACACTCTAATCATTTCATAACAAAGGAATTGATCCTTTCGCTGTCGATATTGTAATTTTTTATTGGTCGTATCTTATGAAATATAATGGTCAAGATCTGGAAGCATGTTCGGACGTTAAATTGGTCACTTTTATTCAAAACAGGGTAAAATAAGTTTCCCTCAACTAATCTAAACCAAATAAAATTCATATTAAAGGTAATTGATTTGTCATTATAGCGTAGTAAATTGTTTTGAAAACAAACGAATACTTTTTTCTACAAAAATCGCTGAAGTTGAGTAAACTTTTTTTTGACTCACCCTGTATTACTTAGAAGACAGAAACTTAAGGGAAGTCAAATATATTTGGGAAATTCTGGAGAAAAGAAGAGTGCAGGAAAAAAACCATGAATATCATATACCATGTAAATGATCACCGTGCTATGTTAGATTCTGGAAGGCAGCATGCATAAATATTTATCAAATATTAAACATTTCCATTTGACTTTAATTTAATCAAATTTATTAAATATATTAAATATTTGAGTAGTTTCAATCTTCATGCCCAATCTCTGTGCATTAGTCCAAAAATATAATATGTTTGGTTGCCCTCCGGAGAGAAAAAAATTGTTGGTCGGTCGGTAGGTAGGTTTTTTCTTCTTTCCCCCCTATACCGGGCTTCGACAAAAAGTGCAATTTATACATGGAATGTATAAACAAAATATTTTTGACTTACATTTGATAAATTTGACTTCAAAACATTTCATAGAATTTATTTCTACATCTTTGGGACAAAATATGTCCAAAATCGTGAAATTTTCGGTGTTAAATATTTAAGATTAAAAAAAAAAACGTAACCGTTTTTTCATGGTTTTTTTGGTCGGTCGTGGAGGGCAACCAACATTTATTCTTTTTGGCCTTACTTGCACATTTCAAAATTATAATTTGGATGAGAAACTTATGAATTTCTTGTGATGATTTACAATGGTGCGGTGCGGTACTTACAATGTCGGTAGCGTTTGAGTCGGCATTCATCTTCAGCAGCGTCTCACAAACTTCAAGTTTGCCGTTTTGTGCTGCCATGTGAAGCGGTGTCTTCTTGACCTGAGGGGTTAAAGGTTATGAGGGCAAAGGTCACATATCAAATGCTAATAAGGGTCAAGTGTTATAAGATAGTGGTAACAAGTTTTAGTATATACAGGGTGAGTCAAAAAGAAGTTTACCCTAATTGAAAAAATTCAAAAAAAAATTTCTGACCACAAAATCAAGGCAAACAAAACTTTCAATGATTGCGCCATTTCTTTGCTATCATCTGGAAAAACAATCACGCTATTTGATGATACCATTAAGTAAATATGACTATTTCTGTACAGGAGCTGTTTTTTCACCAAAAACACGGTTTTTAATTTTAAGCTTAACGAGCTTAATAATGTTTACTAGGATTATGATGTAAAGCATTACACATCTTGTTTATTAAAAGAATTAAGTAGACAATAGACTTGTTCAAAATTGTCTCCAAATAGATTAAAACATGAAATATGGATTAAATCGTATCACCACTGTCAGTTAATAAATAATAATTGCAAGGATTAAATAGTCCGCAAGGGATATTCATAAACATGATAAAACTAGATGAGGATATTGAATAAAAATTGTCACCAGTGAATATCTGATAATGTGAATAATAAACGATATAGTATTTTGATAAAATCAATAAACATAATATTGCACTTATTTTTCATAAATATGTCCGATTAGGTAAACATTATCCTTGAACCAATCAAAAATTGTCAATGTCCACAGTAAGACTAGTAAGTAATAGTCTCTTCCTCTCTCTAGATGTAAAATGTATTCCTGTTAATGAATAGAAACCCACTTGATAATCCAGCATCTTGTTTGGTCTTTCTCCTGATCTTTGAGAGTGTGCTTAGGATGGTTGCACTGAGGGACAATAGACAGCTTTAAGGCCTATTTATGACACAATTACCACACTTTAATCATTTCAAAACAAAGGAATTGATCCTTTCGCTGTCGGTATTGTAATTGTTTATTGGTCGTATCTTATGAAATTATAATGGTCAAGATCTGGAAGCGTGTTCGGACGTTAAATTGGTCACTTTCATTCAAAACGGCGTAAAATAAGTTTCCTTCAACCAATCTAAACCAGATAAAATTCATATTAAAGCTAATTAATTTGTCTTTATACCGTAGTAAATTGTTTTGAAAACAAACGAATACTTTTTTCTGCTGAAGTTGAGTAAACTTTTTTTTGACTCACCCTGTATATCATGTTTCAATACCTGTGAACAAATTCAATTTTAGTCCTTGTATGGCTCATATATGACCATTAGTTGTCTTTATTGTGTGTAAAAATGATCAATTATTGAACAAAAATACTTGCAGATTACAATGTTTGTTATTACCACCACTGTTAAAAGTGTTCAAATCACAAAATGTGCTAACCTCAATCTTAATGACTGAATGACTACATTTTCATAATTTGTATGTCATGCAAAACATCTTGAAAAAATACATATCTTATTTGTTCTGATTGCTGGCCCGATTTTCTACTTGATGTTTTCTATTTTACATGAAAGGTCATCCCTAAAATTGAGCCCATTGAGTAGTACACAGACTGGCTGGTGGTTAACCTCCTTTTGACCACCTTCTGGCCCATAAGATTTTATAGACGTAATGAGAAAAATATGGGGATTCTTCTGATATCAAAATATCATGATGTGAAGAAAAAAATCATAGGTAAAAAAAAGTGATCGGAACATACATCTTTGAATTTACCTCAAAGACACAAAAATCATCTTTTAAACTCACCAATGACAGAGCGTCAATTGTTGCCTTGTGTCTTTGTATCAGTAGCTTGACCAACTCATTATGACCATTCTGGGCTCCCAGATGAAGCGGGGTGACACCAAGCTTTGACTTGGCGTTAACGAATGCCTTGTGCCATAATAGAATGTCTGCGACTTCCAGATGACCATTCTCTGCTGCAAGATGGAGGGCGGCTTTGCCGTGCTGTCATGGGGAGATGCGATGAAGAGAATGTTAACACTTTCAACACGGCTGTTAGTTTTACCATATACAAAACCGAATTTTCAGAAACTTTTCCCAACTTTTAAAATCTATCTCAAGATTTACTGAACCAATACTAGGCATGTTTATACTTATTTTAATGCATTTCTCATGGTGATTCCAAATATGGTAATGCATTTCATTAATTTTGACCTTTTTGAAACATTGACAAAAATGGGCAAATGTCTAGATATTGGACACCATTCATTTACCAAAAATAGGTTTCAATTCAAAAGGTTATATTCGTTTACAGGTAAAAAAACAGGACCCTATTTGGTGGCGCATCCCTGTAACCTAAGGTCACAAATTTTCTGCTTTGTAACTGTCAAATTCCACGTTTTTCCGCTTTTTAAATTTTGCATTTTTCTGTGATGTAATTTTCCCCAAGAAAGCTTAAAATGTACGATCTATAAAACCAAAATTAACACACTTTACAGAAAAACACACCATTTTAGATTTTTTAGGCTTACCTTATTACTGTAGCGGTAGCCGACCCTCTAGTTTTATATCCGGAGTTTTATATTTAAATATTGTTCGTTTTGTTTTATTACATATCGTTTTTTAATATTTATATTGTTTTATTCAAGACTATTTATACATTTTGTGTTTTTGGACTTTTTTTGTGCATTTTTCCCCTTCTTTTCATCAAAATGTCGTTTTCCGCGTTTAACCTCAATTCTGTGATTTTCGCGGAAATTCTGCAACGCGGAAAATTCGTGACCTTACTGTAACCTCCCCACCCCCCACCCCTGTGAAGTACTATAACTCTTGACAGAACAATATACACACCTCATCAAAGACATCCACCCTGGCGTTGTGTTGGAGCAATATCTTCACAATCTCTACATGTCCTTGTTCGCTGGCAACTAATAATGGGGACCAGCCATTCTATAAAGTCAAAGAAAATAAGGGAACGGATTGTTAAAGATACATATACGGTAGGTATCAATAAAAATTCATGAACATCGACATTATTTCATGGTTAGACTTTCCTTTGAATAAAGTGCTCAATGCCGAAAACGGCAGAGTGTAATAAAAATTTCGGAAGTATAGACCTTCTGGAAAAGAAGTTGTTACTCTGAGTTTCACGCCGATAAGGCAATCGGCAGACGATTGCCTTATCCGGAAGGTCTATACTTCTGATTTTTTATTTGTTAAAAATCATAAATACTGTTAGATAATGCAATCATAAGTACCAAAGGGAGAAGAAAATAGATACCAAAGGGAAACGGAAATAAATACCAAAGCGAGACGAAAATAAATGTTTTCATGAGAATGTGCAAATGTTGAGGTGAGACATAAATATGTTGAGCATGGTTTTGAGCACATAAACCAGGCTTATTTCCACTGCTTGTCAGCATTCAATGTATGATGGATTGTACACTACCCTGTACATGCACAGTTGTATTTCAGATGATATTTTAAGAACTATCCAAACCCTCTTCCTTCCTAACCACATGTTCTTCCCCTCCCCTCCCCTACCTCTTCCCTCCTTCATAATCTCTCCTTCTCCACTCCTCTCTATACCTTCCCTCCCCTGTGCCTCTCAGGGATGCAAGTGGGTGATTGATCCATTTACTGAACCTTTTACACGAGCTTGGCCAGACGGCCCAAGCATTTGCGCACAGCATCACACTTTTATGGGGGCTCGTCTGGAGAATAGGCTACAGGGTATCACCCCCAAAAAACACCATCTTTGCCTCTTTTCATGCTGATAAATCATCATCCGATTCCGGAAATGCACAAAAACTAAATTCTTCCAAAAATCCAGAGGGTTTTTTTGGGGGGCCTTATTTCCGGAATACGGAATTCCAGATATTTCCGGAAAGTCTTGCATCCCTGTTTTATCTACTCACAGCCAACTGTGTCTTGTTTTGTCCCTCCCCTCCTCTTCCACCATCTCTACTCCCCTGCCCCTCTTACATTAACCCCCACCCCTCCTCTGCACTTCCCTTCCACCTCCCCTTCCCCATTCTTTCCTATCCTCACCCCTTGATTGCAAACATGTTAATCCTGACCTACTAACCTTGCTCTGTCTATTTACAGCCAACTGTGTCCTATTTGGTCCCAGATGTTTCACCATCTGCATCAGGATATCAGAGTTACCAGCCCTGGCACAATAGTGAAGGGGGGTCTCTTGAGTCTGGTGGAGAAAGCAATGCACAAACAAACAAACAAACAAAATGAAAACTATGTCAGTTTGTATGACATAAATCTAATTTATGGAGGCCTAAAAACTTTGCATTAAATTGTAACGAATAATCAGATGAAGTGAACACTCACAGTAATATAAATGCAAATAACCAGACAGGATTGAACCTGTGACCTTCAAAAGTGTATAACGGATTTTCTTTTGTATGTAAAGAGCAAATCTGAACAAAAGCCCAACAGACATTAACCAAGGTTAATGAACTGAGTGATTAGAAATCAAACTGGTGACTCTACAATCCGGGGGGTACTCAGATATTTTTTGGTAGGAATGTGCCGCCAGCATAATGAAAAAACTGACCCATACATTTACCAAATTTCGGGGAGAAATGGACCCATACGTTTACCGGAGACCCATAATTTTCCTACATATTTGACAGATTTTGCTAACATTTCTGTAAAAACAACCAAATTAAGTATTTTAGACCCATACATTTACAAAAAATGGCTTTGAAAAGGGGTCATTCATTTACCAGAGGGTGAAAAATGGGACCCTATTT
Organism: Ophiura sarsii; assembly: GCA_035610835.1. Classification (NCBI taxonomy): domain Eukaryota; kingdom Metazoa; phylum Echinodermata; class Ophiuroidea; order Amphilepidida; family Ophiuridae; genus Ophiura; species Ophiura sarsii. The sequence goes on from CM069448.1 coordinate 64,930,571, forward strand.
GGTGCCACATCCCCGTAACCTCATAACCCCCCCCCCCCCCCCCCCCCCCCCAGGGCTCTACAAGAGTTCTGATGGGCCAATTCAATTGGTTCACTGCTACTCAGATAACTTGCATACAAGAAACACAAATGGGGAGGGTTACTATACTACAAATGCCAATGAAAGTGAAGTGACATATTTAGATGATATTCTGAAAATCTAATCATCGATATAAGAATTATTATGTAGTACTCTAGGTCAATGACTTGCAATACTCCATGAATTGTTGCCAGTACTATGTATTTTTATCAGCCATTGCGAAACGCAGATATGGTCTTATTTTACTATACACTTAAAATGTTTTGGTACATACCAGTTTTGTTATTATGTTAATATCGGCGTCATATTTCAGCATGGTATTGATGATATCTATGTCTTCATTGAGAGAATGCGACATATCCTTGGTGATCTCGGCCGCATAGTGGAGAGGCGTTTCACCTTCCTAAAAACAAACAAACAATATGGAATCAATGTTGATAGTCTGCTTATATCGACTACAGATCTATAAGAATTGACTTAGCAAATGAATTTGGGTCTCGAGAGGTGGGTTGGTCCAGTCAAAGAATTAAAAGGTTGATGCTCAAAATGTTAATCACGCATGTGGAGTACCTAGAAATGGAGCGAGGTATGTACTTCAACCCTCAAAATACTAAAACAATAATATGCTGGTAGCCCTTGTTCCTCCATTGCATGCTTACAGCAGGCTATGGGTATATGAGACTGCTGGCGCACTGCAGCCACCAAATATATAGATGAGGTGACCGTTGTTTACATCAGTAGTGTTTACAAATTGATTAGCGCCTGGTCTAAAGACATGTTAGAGGTACTAGTCCATGACTACTGCATATATACTATTCGAAAGCAAAACACACATCACTGAGCGCCAATTTTAAAAGCACATGCCCTTATGGTGCGCACGCATACTGCCGAATGTCTTAACACTTTCTACACTGCTATTGGTTTTACCATATGCAAAAGCGATCTTTCAGACACCTTTCAAGGTCTATATTTCAAGGATTACTGAATTAGTACTAGGCATGTTTGTTCTTATTTCAATGCATTTCTCATGGTGATTCCAAATATGGTAATGATCGAATTTTAATAATTTTGAAATATTTGAAACATTTTGTGAAATTTTTAAATGTCGTCTGCACACACCTGTCGCGTGGAAAGTGTTAAGTCTGCCATGTACATAGTGATATAAAGGTCAGAGGTCAACTCACCTGGCTCTGTGCATTGACAGCAAGAACAGCATCCATCATTGACATCTCATTGTGCAGAAAATTGATAAGTTCCTTGACAATCGGTAGATGGCAATGTCTTATTGCTATATGGAGTGGATTTTCACCAGCCTACATGTAGAGATGTGAATATTAGACATAAATAATATATAGACTCGGACAAACCAGGCTGAATTATTAACAAAGACCTTAAAATACACGGTCTCGAACCTGGTCCCTCTTCATTATCGCGGCGAAGAATTACCCACCAAACCACAAAGGCTCTGTTTACCAGATACACGAGCGCTAATATATACATGTAGTAAATATTAACTACAGTCCTCAAATAAGTAACTGACCAGGTAATTTGAAAGAACATTTCTTCTCTTTAATTTGAGATATTACATGTGAAGATTGAAAGAATCGGCTTAGATGTCACAACTTTCAATTAATTCACAACACAACACAGAAAACTTGAATCTGACCACACTGAAACGCTTGAATCTCTAATTATTTGTTTTATTTTGGTTAAACTACAGTGTAACCTCCATGGAGTTTTCAATGGGAACTTTTAAAGAATGACGCAATTTCAGAAACACAATGAACAGTAAAAATGGTGGGTATTCTATGGTTAAGCCAACTGTAAAAGTTGAAAAATTTTGCACTACATTTATTTTCGCGCTTCTCGCGATCGAACCGGCTACCACAAAAATAATAACATGTGAATATAGTTCTTTTGCGTAAAGGTTTATGTGAAGAAGCTACAAATTTCTAATTTGTTAAAACAATCGAAACAGTTGAAAATCTACAAATTGCAAAAAATGTATCTCGCGAAAATTAACCATTTTTAATGTATCTCCACTTTTTACATTTAAGTTGTATTTGGACGTACCTTAGATAAACACACAGGATCAGACCCTTCTTCGAGCAACTCTTGTACCATCTTAAGATATCCATGTCTGGATGATATATGAATTGCTGTCTCGCCGTTCTGGATCAAAAAGGGGAATAAATTGAGATTAAATTTATGGTCAATTATCTTTTAAATATCACATACACAACATGGGAGATTGGGAGGAGGTAAATGAAAGTAATTAAGACAAAATTATAACCGAATATATTTACTTTTCAAAACAGTTTCATATTTGTTATTTTCATATCACAGTACCCACTCTTTCAATCCCTTCCCCTGATTTTAACAGAAGTAGAAATAGTGTTGATTAATTCCCCTGGCCAGCTGCCTCAAAACTGTATAATCCAACAGAGTTAAGTTAACACCTTCCATATGGCTATCAGTTTTAACATATTATAAAACAGATTTTTTTTCCAGAAACCTTTCCCAGCTTTCAAAGTCGTAATCTCTCTCAATAATTACTGAACCAATGCCAGGCATGTTTGTACTCCCTACTTTTAATGCATTTCTTTTGGTGATTCCAAATATGGGGATGAAATTCAATAATTTTAACATTTTTGAAACATTTTGTGAAATTTTGGAACTGTCGTCTGCTGCATGGAAAAGCCTGGTGGAAAGTGTTAACAAAAGTACACATTTCAATACTACTAGTATTGTAATTCAGTCTCTATTGAGTCATCACAACTATGCCGACAGAGGAGACTAGTGACTACAATGTTAGAAAATATTGTAGGTATAATGTGAAGTGTTTCCCCATCTCACTGTTGAATCCCACAATTTGTCCACCGTCTGCACATGGCCTCGCAACATTGATCGATGGGGAAGGGGGAGGAGTATGTGGAAGGGGGTTCTTCAGGCTACCATAAACAAGTTTTCATGTGCCGCAAATAGTGTGCATGTTTTGGTACAGACAGCATGTCAATTAAGGTCCGTGTTCATTCTCTCATATTTGGGCATTGCCCGGGTCGACACATATTGGAACACATTAAGGGGGGTGTTAACCCTAAAAAGATGACATTTATCAAGCGCTGTAACTTTTGAACTATTAATGTGATGCATGTGCACATAAAAGTATACATTTTTGGAAAGCAAATGAGTCAACGAATCCAATTTCTGAATTATTTTTAAAACAAATTTGACCAATAAATCACGTTTTTGGCTCACAAATCTTCTGACAAAGTAGCTAAATCAGTTTTTGGTAAAAATGCATTTAAATCATCTAAAGACACTTCTCTTGGAATGCATTTTTTATTTTTGTTCAAATATTGCATTTTTAGGTAAAAATGTATACTTTTATAATAAATACATCAAATTAATAGTTCAAAACTTACAGCACTCGATAAATTTCATATTTGTTAGGGTTAACACCCCTTAAAGAAAAGGTCACACCACTTAGAAAAGGTCAACTATCATCCATCAGCATTGACAGTCACCTAACCGATGGAGGTTGGCAGAACTAAAACTCTTATATCACTTACACTCATGGATACATTAACATCGGCGCCACTTTTCAACAACATCTCCGCCACTTTCTCTCCATCTTTTATCCTTGCGGCTATGTGGAGAGCCGTCTCTTGATTCTGAGGATGGATAGCAAACAGATATCATTCATCATGACTTAGAATTAACTGATAAGGCTATATTTTAAAAAAATCATTTGTCTCACAGCTCCCGCGCGCGTTAGTTTATTAATGCGCATTAGAAAACAAAAATCTTAAAAAATCTTTTTTTTAAACTTTATTAAAACTTTTTTTTTTTTTCAAAAAAAAAAAAAATCCCAAAATTTCACTGATTTTTCAGATTTTCATTGATCACATCATTTTAAATACAAAAGGTCACTTTTACAAGGATTTCAATATTTTATATTTTAAAAATAAAAAAACTTAAAAAACTGCATTCCGCAGTAGGTTTTGAAAAACTGAGGAGCTTTGAGACAAAACAATTTTTGAATATAGCATAAGGTATTGTCATTCAGCAACAGCTCTGCTACTTCCTCACCATCATTTACTCTTGCAGCAATGTGCAGAGCTGTCTCACGATTCTAAGGACATCTTACCACCCCCTCTTCAGTTGACATCTTACCAACCCCTTCTCAGTTGACATCTTACTACTCCCTCCCCAGTTGATATCTTACCACCCCTCCCCGGTTTACATCTTACCACCCCTCCCCAGTTGACATCTTACCAACCCCTCCCCAGGTTGACATCTTACCACCCCTCCCCAAGTTTACATCTTGCCACCCCTCCCCGGTTTACATCTTACCACCCCCTCTCCAGGTTGACATCTTACCACCCCTCCCCAGATTGAAATCTTACCACCACCTCCCTGGTTTACATCTTACCACCCCTCCCCAGGTTTACATCTTACCACCCACACCTCTTGCCATCCTTTACTCTTGCAGCTATGTGCAGAGCTGTCTCGCGATTCTAAGGACATCTTACCACCCTCTCATCAGTTGACATCGTACCACCCCCTCCCCAGTTGACATCTTATAAACCCCCTCCCCACTTGACATCTTACCACCTCCTCCCCAGTTGACATCTTACCACTCCCTCCCCAGTTTACATCTTACCACCCCGCGATTCTACAGACATCTTACCACCCTCTCCTCAGTTGACATCTTATCACCTTCCCCAGTTGACATCTTATAGACCCCCTCCCCAGTTGACATCTAACCACCTCCTCTCCAGTTGACATCTTACCAATCCCTCCCCAGTTGATATCTTACCACCCCTCCCCAGTCAACATCGTATAAATCCCCTCACCAGTTTACATCTAACCACCCTCCGCGATTCTAAGGACATCTTACCACCCTCTCATCAGTTGACATCGTACTACCCCCTCCCCAGATGACATCTTATAAACCCCCTCCCCAGTTGACATCTTACCACCTCCCCAGTTGACATCTTACCACCCCGAGATTCTACAGACATCTTACCACCCCTCCCCAGTCAACATCGTATAAACCCCCTCACCAGTTTACATCTAACCACCCTCCGCGATTCTAAGGACATCTTACCACCCTCTCATCAGTTGACATCGTACCACCCCCTCCCCAGTTGACATCTTATAAACCCCCTCCCCAGTTGACATCTTACCACCTCCTCCCCAGTTGACATCTTACCACTCCCTCCCCAGTTTACATCTTACCACCCCGAGATTCTACAGATATCTTACCACCCCTCCCCAGTCAACATCGTATAAACCCCTCCCCAATTTACATTTAACCACCCCTCCCCAGTTGACATCTTACCACTCCCTTCCCAGTTGATGACATCTTACCACCCCTCCGGTTTACATCTTACCACCCCCTACCTAGGTTGACATCTTACCACCCCCTCCCCAGTTGACATCTTACCACCCCTCCCCAGTTGACATCTTACCACCCCTCCCCAGTTGACATCTTTCCACACCATCACCAGTTGAAATCTCCCCACCCCTCCCCCAGTTGACATCTTACCACCCCTCCCCAGTTTACATCTTACCCCCTCCCCAGTTGAAATCTCTCCACCCCTCCCCAGTTGACATCTCCCCACCCCCTCCCCCGGTTGACATCTTACCTTTCCTCCTTTAAGCTGTACTTGCGCTCCATGACCTAATAAAGTCTGGACCACTAAGGGCTAACAGTGTTCTACAGCTCCCTCCCCAGTTGACATCTCCCCACCCCCTCCCCCGGTTGACACCTTACCTTGCCTCCTTTGACCTGTACTTGCGCTCCATGACCTAATAAAGTCTGGACCACTAAGGGCTAACAGTGTTCTACTGCTCCCTCCCCAGTTGAAATCTCCCCACCCCTCCCCCGGTTGACACCTTACCTTGCCTCCTTTGAGCTGTACTTGCGCTCCATGACCTAATAAAGTCTGGACCACTAAGGGCTAACAGTGTTCTACAGCTCCCTCCCCAGTTGACATCTCCCCACCCCCTCCCCCGGTTGACATCTTACCTTGCCTCCTTTAAGCTGTACTTGCGCTCCATGACCTAATAAAGTCTGGACCACTAAGGGCTTACAGTGTTCTACCGCTCCCTCCCCAGTTGAAATCTCCCCACCCCTCCCCCGGTTGACACCTTACCTTGCCTCATTTGAGCTGTACTTGCGCTCCATGACCTAATAAAGTCTGGACCACTAAGGGCTAACAGTGTTCTACAGCTCCCTCCCCAGTTAACATCTCCCCACCCCCTCCCCCGGTTGACATCTTACCTTGCCTCCTTTAAGCTGTACTTGCGCTCCATGACCTAATAAAGTCTGGACCACTAAGGGCCAACAGTGTTCTACAGCTCCCTCCCCAGTTGACATCTCCCCACCCCCTCACCCGGTTGACATCTTACCTTTCCTCCTTTAAGCTGTACTTGCGCTCCATGACCTAATAAAGTCTGGACCACTAAGGGCTTACAGTGTTCTACCGATAGGTGAAGAGCTGTGTAGTTATCCTGTAAAAAATTAAAACATTGAAATGGTTTGGTTTAACCCCCTGAGAACTACCGGCCGCTTGGTCAGAAAGATAGATACATCATTTATTGCACCAATCAGAGACAGTGTTAGAATAATTGTATCTCTGATAGAGACTGGAGTGAACTATTTTAGAAGCAGTATTTCAATTGGTTATTTAAATGAGTATATCTGGAAATTAACCAATCATAAGCATTGTTAAATAGGCAGGTAGACCCCAGGGGTTAAAGGCTAAAGAATGATTTGTGCTGGATGGGATTTATTATTATCTTGATATTTGCCATTGCCAACAATTTGACCTTTTTTTCCCAAAAATTGTGATGGATTGTAAATGTCAATTCATGGTGTTTTTAAGATTATTATGTCAGACATGAAAAGCTGAAATACTCCAAAACCTCAAAAGACCTGAAACAAGGCGGTTCTCGAACAGCCCGTCTCGCCTGCTTTTACAATTCAATGAGTAGATCAGTAATTTTGGTAATAGAGGAGTTGAGAGGATATCACAGTTGCACCATGCTGGCATATTTTGACCCCAAGAACTACCTGCCGATTGGTCAGAAAGATGGACACATCATTTATTGCACCAATGAGAGACATTGTTAGAATAATTGTATCCCTGATATAGATTGGGGTGAAATAGTTTAAAAGCTGTATCGTAATTGGTTATTCAAATGAGTATATCTTGTAATTAACCAATCAGAAACACTGTTGGTCAGGCAGGTGATGCGCAGGGGGTTAAGTGATATGATAGAATATCAAGGCCTTATTACTAATGCTGTACCTCATGAATATTCATCATGTACCTCAAGAATATTCATCATGTACCTCATGAATATTCATCATGTACCTCATGAATATTCATCATGTACCTCATAAATATTCACCATGTACCTCATGAATATTCACCATGTACCTCATGAATATTCATCACGTACCTCATGAATATTCATCATGTACCTCATGAATATTCATCATGTACCTCATGAATATTCATAATGTACCTCATGAATATACATCATGTACCTCATGAATATTCATCATGTACCTCATGAATATTCTTCATGTACATCATGAATATTCATCATGTACCTCATGAATATCCAATATGTACCTCATGAATATCTATCATGTACCTCATGAATATTCAATGTGTAGCTCATGAATATCCAATATGTAGCTCATGAATATCCAATATGTCCCTCATGAATATCCATCACGCATCTCATGAATATTCATCACGTACCTCATTAATAATCATCACGTACCTCTTGAATATTCATCACCTACCTCATGAATATTCATCATGTACCTCATGAATATTCAATATGTGCCACATGAATATTCAATATGTACCTCATGAATATTCATCATGTACCTCATGAATATTCATCATGTACCTCATGAATATTCATCATGTACCTCATGAATATTCATCATGTACCTCATGAATATTCATCATGTACCTCATGAATATTCATCATGTACCTCATGAATATTCATCAAATACCTCATGAATATTCATTGTGTACCTCATGAATATCCAATATGTACCTCATGAATATCCATCGTGTACCTCATGAATATTCATTGTGTACCTCATGAATATTCATCATGTACCTCATGAATATTCATCATGAATATTCATCAAATACCTCATGAATATTCATCGTGTACCTCATGAATATTCATCATGTACCTCATGAATATTCATCGTGTACCTCATGAATATTCAAAGTGTACCTCATGAATATTCAAAGTGTACCTCATGAATATTCATCGTGTACCTCATGAATATTCATCGTGTACCTCATGAATACTCATCATGAACCTCATGAATATTCATCAAATACCTCATGAATATTCATCAAATACCTCATGAATATTCATCGTGTACCTCATGAATATTCATCATGTACCTCATGAATATTCATCATGTACCTCATGAATATTCATCATGTACCTCATGAATATTCACCATGTACCTCATGAATATTCACCATGTACCTCATGAATATTCACCATGTACCTCATGAATATTCATCAAATACCTCATGAATATTTATTGTGTACCTCATGAATATCCAATATGTACCTCATGAATATCCATCGTGTACCTCATGAATATTCATCATGAACCTCATGAATATTCATCAAATACCTCATGAATATTCATCAAATACCTCATGAATATTCATCAAATACCTCATGAATATTCATCGTGTACCTCATGAATATTCATCGTGTACCTCATGAATATTCAAAGTGTACCTCATGAATATTCAAAGTGTACCTCATGAATATTCAAAGTGTACCTCATGAATATTCATCGTGTACCTCATGAATATTCATCGTGTACCTCATGAATATTCATCGTGTACCTCATGAATATTCATCGTGTACCTCATGAATATTCATCGTGTACCTCATGAATATTCATCGTGTACCTCATGAATATTCATCGTGTACCTCATGAATATTCATCGTGTACCTCATGAATATTCATCGTGTACCTCATGAATATTCATCGTGTACCTCATGAATATTCATCGTGTACCTCATGAATATTCATCGTGTACCTCATGAATATTCATCGTGTACCTCATGAATATTCATCGTGTACCTCATGAATATTCAAAGTGTACCTCATGAATATTCAAAGTGTACCTCATGAATATTCAAAGTGTACCTCATGAATATTCATCGTGTACCTCATGAATATTCATCGTGTACCTCATGAATATTCATAGTGTACCTCATGAATATTCATTGTGTACCTCATGAATATTCATCATGTACCTCATGAATATTCATCTTGTACCTTATGAATAATCATGTACCTCATGAATATTCATCATGTACCTCATGAATATCCAACCATGTACTTCATGAATATTTATCATTCACTTAATGAATATTCATTATAGTTTATAAATTGGCCTTGTGAACATTCAATAGGTTCTTGATAAATATTCATTATGTACTTATTTTTGTTCACATTATGATTAAGTACCTATGCATAGTCTTTGTTCTTAATTAATACCAATCCAGCGTAGTAACAAAGACTATTCATGCAAATTAATCTTGGTATCAATTAAGAATTACAAAGGAATATGATTTAGGTTCTTGATATTCACAATGCACTTATTTGTTTAATGATAATTCAAATTCATTTATGCAGATCATTTAATATGACTGGTTGAAATTGATGGTAAAATCAATGTTCAGAAAATTTGGTATGCATTCTTTTGGGGAATGCAGTAAGTGGCAGTAAGTTAACTCGTTCGAAGAATGAAAAACAAAAATCAATCTTGGCACATCGTCTTTATGCAAATCTATTGATGTGATTCGCATCACTTGTGTTATTCGGATAGCTCAGAAAAGGGAACAAGTTTTGGCATTAAAATAATTCTATAAGTTTTCTCTATCCAAGTATGCTTTCTGTTGTATTCTACGAATGATTTTATCGGAGATACAAAGCTTTAAAAAAGGTATCAACATGTTTGAGACACCCCATATGAATTGCCACAATTACCATTTACTGCATTTGCTGGAGTATTTGTAATGCAAATGGCTCAGAAAACATCATATAAGTGGAAAGGAATATGAATCCCCCCCCCCCCCCCCCCCCCCGATAAGTAGGTGATCAAATACAGTTTTAGAGATGGAGTGGTGCCTTTCATTCTTCCGATACGTCTTACATGCTACATGTAGCATCACCATTAATGCAAATATTCACACAAAAACAATAGTCATATATTATGAAAATGATTCTTGATAAATGAATTACAAACATCATAAACTTTGTGAACATTGTGACCAAAGCATCAACATATAGCGGCAATATCCCTTTCATGTGTGTGTTATCATTAGCCAAACAAGGCGGTTCTCGAACGGCGCGTCTCGCCTGTTCATCAAAAGTGACTTGAAAGAAATGCTGATGAAACATATGATACAATGTAGCACTGTCACAGAGGTATGCATTGTAGTTAATGCAAGGGATGTAATACCTTGAAAAATTTAATCAACAAAAAGAACACACCAACCCCCTTCCCTACACCAAATCACATCAAGATAGGCCTTACAGATCTTATTAGACCCCAGATGACCTCTGATGACCTTGAAAATTTAATCAGCAAAAAGAACACACCAACCCCCTTCCCTCCACCAAATCACATCAAGATAGGCCTTACCGATCTTATTTGACCCCAGATGACCTCTGATGACCTCGAAAAATTAATCAACAAAAAGAACACACCATCCCTCTTCCGTCCACCAAATCCCATCAAGATAGGCCTTACGGATCTTATTTGACCCCAGATGACCTTGAATGACCTCCGATGACCTTGAAAATTTAATCAGCAAAAAGAATACACCACCCCCCTTCCCTCCACCAAATCCAATCAAGATAGGCCTTACTGATCTATTTGACCCCATATTTGACCCCAATGACCCCGAAAAATTAATCAACAAAAAGAACACACCACCCCCTTCCCTCCACCAAATCCCATCAAGATAGGCCTTACTGATCTATTTGACCCCCGATGACCCCGAAAAATTAATCAACCAAAAGAACACACCACCCCCCTTCCCTCCACCAAATCCCATCAAGATAGGCCTTACTGATCTATTTGACCCCCGATGACCCCGAAAAATTAATCAACAAAAAGAACACACCACCCCCCTTCCCTCCACCAAATCCCATCAAGATAGGCCTTACTGATCTATTTGACCCCATATTTGACCCCGATAACCCCGAAAAATTAATCAACAAAAAGAACACACCATCCCTCTTCCGTCCACCAAATCCCATCAAGATAGGCCTTACTGATCTATTTGACCCCCGATGACCCCGAAAAATTAATCAACCAAAAGAACACACCACCCCCCTTCCCTCCACCAAATCCCATCAAGATAGGCCTTACTGATCTATTTGACCCCCGATGACCCCGAAAAATTAATCAACAAAAAGAACACACCACCCCCCTTCCCTCCACCAAATCCCATCAAGATAGGCCTTACTGATCTATTTGACCCCATATTTGACCCCGATAACCCCGAAAAATTAATCAACAAAAAGAACACACCATCCCTCTTCCGTCCACCAAATCCCATCAAGATAGGCCTTACGGATCTTATTTGACCCCAGATGACCTTGAATGACCTCCGATGACCTCGAAAATTTAATCAGCAAAAAGAATACACCACCCCCCTTCCCTCCACCAAATCCAATCAAGATAGGCCTTACTGATCTATTTGACCCCATATTTGACCCCAATGACCCCGAAAAATTAATCAACAAAAAGAACACACCATCCCTCTTCCATCCACCAAATCCCATCAAGATAGGCCTTACTGATCTATTTGACCCCATATTTGACCCCCGATGACCCCGAAAAATTAATCAACAAAAAGAACACCCCATCCCTCTTCCGTCCACCAAATCCCATCAAGATAGGCCTTACTGATCTATTTGACCCCCGATGACCCCGAAAAATTAATCAACAAAAAGAACACACCACCCCCTTCCCTCCACCAAATCCCATCAAGATAGGCCTTACTGATCTATTTGACCCCATATTTGACCCCAATGACCCCGAAAAATTAATCAACAAAAAGAACACACCATCCCTCTTCCGTCCACCAAATCCCATCAAGATAGGCCTTACTGATCTATTTGACCCCATATTTGACCCCCGATGACCCCGAAAAATAAATCAACAAAAAGAACACACCACCCCCCTTCCCTCCACCAAATCCCATCAAGATAGGCCTTACTGATCTATTTGACCCCATATTTGACCCCCGATGAGCTCGAAAAATTAATCAACAAAAAGAACACACCACCCCCCTTCCCTCCACCAAATCCCATCAAGATATGCCTTACTGATCTATTTGACCCCATATTTGACCCCCGATGACCCCGAAAAATTAATCAACAAAAAGAACACACCATCCCTCTTCCGTCCACCAAATCCCATCAAGATAGGCCTTACTGATCTATTTGACCCCATATTTGACCCCCGATGACCCCGAAAAAATAATCAACAAAAAGAACACCCCATCCCTCTTCCGTCCACCAAATCCCATCAAGATAGGCCTTACTGATCTATTTGACCCCATATTTGACCCCCGATGACCCCGAAAAATTAATCAACAAAAAGAACACACCATCCCCCTTCCGTCCACCAAATCCCATCAAGATAGGCCTTACTGATCTATTTGACCCCATACTTGACCCCCGATGACCCCGAAAAATTAATCAACAAAAAGAACACACCACCCCCCTTCCCTCCACCAAATCCCATCACGATAGGCCTTACTGATCTATTTGACCCCATACTTGACCCCCGATGACCCCAAAAAATTAATCAACAAAAAGAACACACCACCCCCCTTCCCTCCACCAAATCCCATCAAGATAGGCCTTACTGATCTATTTGACCCCATACTTGACCCCCGATGACCCCGAAAAATTAATCAACAAAAAGAACACACCACCCCCCTTCCCTCCACCAAATCCCATCAAGATAGGCCTTACTGATCTATTTGACCCCATATTTGACCCCCAATGACCCCGAAAAATTAATCAACAAAAAGAACACACCACCCCCCTTCCCTCCACCAAATCCCATCAAGATAGGCCTTACTGATCTATTTGACCCCATATTTGACCCCCAATGACCCCGACAAATTAATCAACAAAAAGAACACACCATCCCTCTTCCGTCCACCAAATCCCATCAAGATAGGCCTTACTGATCTATTTGACCCCATATTTGACCCCCGATGACCCCGAAAAATTAATCAACAAAAAGAACACAACCCCCCTTCCCTCCACCAAATCCCATCAAGATAGGCCTTACTGATCTATTTGACCCCATATTTGACCCCGATGACCTCTGGTGACCTTGAAAATTTAGTCAGCAAAAAGAACACACCACCCCCCTTCCCTCCACCAAATCCCATCAAGATAGGCCTTACTGATCTATTTGACCCCATATTTGACCCCCGATGACCTTGAATGACCTCCGATGACCTTGAAAATTTAATCAGCAAAAAGAACACACCACCCCCTTCCCTCCGCCAAATCCCATCAAGATCGGCCTTACGGATCTTATTTGACCCCATATTTGACCCCGATGACCTTGAATGACCTCCAATGACCTTGAAAATCTAATCAGCAAAAGAACACCCCACCCCCTTCCCTGACATCAAGTCCCATCAAGATAGGCCTTACGGATCTCTAGATATCGCGTCACAACGCGTCTCAAAAGTTTTAAGCATATTTGACCTTGATGACCTTGTATGACCCCCGATGACCTTGAAAAATCAATCAGCAACAGAACGCACCACCCCCCTTCCCTCCACCAAGTCCCATCACGATAGGCCTTACGGATCTCCAGATATCGCGTCACAAAGGTATTTCTAAGCACACGGCTGACGGCGGACGGCATACGGCGGACGGCGGACGGCGGACGGCGGACGGCGGACGGCGGACGGCGGACAGAAATAGTGATAACATAGTCTCTTTCTGATTACATCAGGCGAGACAAAAAAGGTTTTTTTTGGCCCAAACACGACCGATCCATAAAATCTCAAAAAACCATGCCTTTCTTTTTTTCCAAAATATTTTTTATGGTGAAAATGTCTGTTTTAAATGATATTTTTATCTAAACTTGCCAAATAGATGAACAAACTGTCCTAGACTTCATTTACACCCATATCCTCCCTTGTAAACACCAAGGAGGTGCAAATTTAATATTCTAGCAAAAAATAGGATATCATCAAACATGGTTTGAGGGTTTGTACTACAGGCTGCAAGCCTCTCACCCTTGCATTCAACACACATGCTTCATCACTGAGATTTTAGACTTTTCACATTTTTTTTGGTATGGCGCTATTAAAATAAATGTATAATAACATTACCTTTTTTGCCTCTAAAAGTGCTGGGTACTTGTCTATGTTTATAGCAACAACAACAACAAAAAGAGAGAAAAAGTAATTGACCGTCCCGACCCACTATTTTTTTACTTGTTTGGAAAACAACCCTTTTTTGCCTGACAGAGAATAGATTACCCTAGATTATATAGATTTGGTTTTTAAAACACAATACCCCATTAACCCTAACTCCCGGGCATGTTTTTGCAATAAACTATCAGAAGAAAAAAAATGGGTCACATTTTTGGTGTTGAAAATCAGTATCTGCATGTGCCGAGGATCGAACTCGGGCCACATGGGTGCACGTCACACTCGCACGCTCTACTGATTGAGCCAAGGCCTAAAAAAATATGGTTTGATTGGCCTAACATGACAAAAACAAAATAGGGTAGGTCGGTCGGGGGGGGGGGTTGGTTTTTTATTTTTAAATCACTTAAAATAGCCGAAAATGAAAGCAATCAGTCAGAAACTTCAATACTTTGTTCAATTTTTATATTTTAATTTTTTTAAATTTTTTAAATATTTGCTTTAATTTTTTTTTTTCATCCCTCAAAATAATAAAAAATATTCAGGGTCGGCGATGTATTTAGGGTCGGTCGGGTTAGGCCAATCAAACTTCTTCTTTTTTAGGCCTAATGGGTCAGCTTCAAAAAGTTTGTCTAGCCATACGATAGCCCGGCATGGTACGGGATACACCATGTGGGGACCGGTGATCACACGACACCAGATTGTAGCAGCATAGGGATTTGCGGTATGAAGGAGGGTGAGGGTTAATAACAATGTCTCACTTCACGGTGAAGATTCCCATCCAACCAGAGGCTACCTAAAACAATTGATTCAGCATTATGTGTCAGGGTTTAATCCATGTTAGATGCTTTGTTCACAATATACATAAATAAGTAAATAACTACCACACTTGTACAAATAATCACACAACACTGGTAGAGGGGAAGGGAGGGGTGGGAACCACCAACACCTTTATGGTGGATGGTCCACTATTACTAGTTCTTATACAGGAGGGGTGAAAGAGGATCTGTTTTTTGTGGAACATGTGGTGATGAACAGAGGTTAACACTTTCCACGCGCTACCATATACAAAACAGAATTTTAAGAAACCTTTCCCAACTTTCAGGGTCTATCTCAAGGATAACTGGACCAATACTGGGCATGTTTGTACTTATTTCAATGCATTTCTCATGGTTATTCAAATTATGGTAATGAAATTCAAAAATTTTGACATTTTTGAAACATTTTGTGCAATTTTGGAATGTCGTCTGCAGCTGCCTGCCGCGTGGAAAGTGTTAAGTCACCACCAATTCTATGCCATCACTACCACCTTTTGGTTGTGATCACCACCAATAACCACTCAATTCATGTTTCTCTTTAGCACCTAAAGGTGGTGACACAGAAAAAGGTGGTGATGCCGGAAGCTCACCAAAATATGCGCAAGGCAAGTGTATCCAAGCAAACGGTCACGCTACGCGCCCATCTTGGTAACCTTCGTGTGGGCGCACCGAGAGAAATATTTTCATGCATGGCGGGCAAACATAACGTGGAATCTCATCACCACTATAATAATCGCCTCCTGTTTCTATTCAAGATCTCCACCAATAACCCAGAAATACTGGGTTATTTTGGTGGTGATTGAGGTGGTGAAAATGGTGGCGATTGCCTGCTTCTATTCAAGCCATCACCACCAATCACCACTAACCACCTTTTGGCAGGGCTGTCAACTCTCCCGCCTTAGGAGGGAGTCTCCCGCCTAGACACTCTTTCTCCCACACTCCCGCCTAGCATATGAAATCTCCCGCCTCAAAAATGTATCAATTAAAATGTTTATCAACACGTTATTTCCTTCGCGGGATGCTATTCAGTGCTTTACATTTTCCGATCACCAATGTACTTCTACGGAATCACACGGAATTTACGTCGCCTACGTTCATTTGCTGTACCTTTTGGACTGTGCAAATTTTGGACTGTTCATATTTTTTCCCCGACCGTGCGAAATTTGTTGACCTCACACCCCACTCCCCACACTTACTTGAAATTCACAAGGTGACTGCCAAAAAAATTGGGGCTACCTTTTACTATTTTTTTGTTGGTACACTTTGGCCATCATATTTGTAATATTGTATCTCTCCCTCCCAGCAAATCCCCAAAGTTGACAGCCCTGCCTTTTGGTTAGAATATAATTAGGTTTATATAGAGCTGTTGCTGTCTAAATATCATCTGTTAAGCTGAGGTTTGATCATCCATTATTGCGTTTTTCATCCATATCCCCTTGAAAAATAATATCACTTTCTAGACTTTCTCCGTATCTGGCAAACCTGCCCATGATTGGCATCATGTACATTGAAATGAAAAAAAGTTGGATAGAAATTATTTTTGATACTAAACAAGCTATTAAGAGTTTTTAGAGAGCACGTTATTTTAGGTGGGTACACGGCAATACCATTCCTGCACCCAGCGTGGTATCCTGTAAGAGCAATCTGAGAGTCCTTCCCATTGGATTAAAGGACTAAACGACCATGTATCCAAGTATCCAAGTAAGTATAGACGTCCCATAACCAAAGTGCACATGCTCAAACCAATTACAATGCGTAGAAGTAGTATACTGTTTATTCCGTACGGGACGTCTAGCAAGATAGCCGGGTACACCACAAGGAGAGCAGCATCGCCTATATTGTTGAATGTTACTGAAATTGATTGTCACAGATGGGTAGAGTAGAGACCAGACCATGTTTACCCATCATCTCGGACACATAGGGTAGGCTTTGTAGCCTATAACGCTCATCCATATTCATCATTACTTGACTGCACTAGAGTTTGTAATATTAATTTACTTTACATGTCATTTTCTCAGAGTGGTGCTGCCCATGTAGTCCTATTTGTTGATGTGCTTGCCCAGGAAACCATTGCCTTTACATGGACAATACACAGCTTGGGCACCTATCATCGATCACCAGGATATTATCACTGTATGCAGTACTTCTTATCCTTTTTCCGGTACAGTTCCAACTTTATAAACTTGAATACAAGAGCACTTGGTGGGATGTGATGCAAGCTGGCACGGCGTTATTAGATGAAAAACTACTTAATGACTGTTTCTGGAATGCAGTAAAGAGACGACCCTAGACAAAACAAAAAACAATAAATAAATAACAAAGTACATCCTAAGCGGGTTCTTTTACAAATAATTCAGGGTATTTAGAAAATCGTAATACACATGTGTATAACACTAGATTTGAGATAGTCACATACACAGGCTGAAAAAGTAGGCAATACGGAGGGAGAGCTCCTTGCGGGGAAATTTGAGCAATTGGAGGGACATTTTTGCATTTGGAGGGAAATGTTACTCTTTCATTAAAAAATGCATTCCATTTTGGAGGGAAATTTGGAATCTCTTGCGGGGGAAAAAAACATTTTTTCAGGCCATGGTCACATAATGATGAGGTCGTGCTACAAATTACTGTAAAAGCCAATATTTTCGCGTAAAGATATTTTTGCACATTTTGATATCATTGACATTTCGTGAATTGTTTTTTTTTGCGGGCGACCGTTTGGATTGGATGAATTGCATGAATGTTGAAAACAATATTTTTGGCGTGGTATAATTTTTGCGGAAAAATATTTTGTGCGAAAAAGCGCGAAAATAAAACCAGCGCGAAAATGTCAGCTTTTACAGTAAACTGAATGAAGATAATCAATTGGCCATCAACTATAACGATACTGTGTCAGAACTGGATCGCTGCACGTAACATGTATGAATAGTGCTTCTTATCCCTTTAGATATGTTTGTCTCAGCCAATGCCAATACTCTCTTACTTATAAAACCTACTCCCTAAAATTGATAGCTTGTGTTACCACTTTCTGTAGTTGATAAAGTTACGTTTTCTGGGGAAGGAGATGGTAAATCAAGCATGTCTTGAGGACGCACACAACAGCATAATAAAATGTAGGGTTGTACTTCCAACAAAAATTTGAGTATATAGCATAGCTCTAACACAAATGAACCCATTCATGGCCTATGTTATATTTGTTTATCAAGGGTTTTCCACCTATTTTAATGACATTTTGTCCAACATTTCTTTAATCATTCCAAGAACATGTAGCATCCATCTGGTTTTAAAGGGACATTAAGTGGTGTTGAAAATTTTAAATGTTTAAAAATTTACTTCAGAATTCAAGATGAATATTAAAAATTGCCATTATTGTTGTTACTACTAACAAAAACACAGCAAAACTTGATTAAAACAATATCATCGCTATTTATTGAAAAACGCCCTCTATGTAAATATGGTTCGCATGTATCACGCGTACTGCAGGGGGATACTGTCGGACGTAAAATGCTCGTTGCGGCTCTACGAGCATTTTTGAATCAACGTTTTCTTGTACAAAGAGGGCTGATTTTTCTTAATCCTTATAAGTGTAAGTTCATACATGTAATACAGTTTTTATCATAATTGAGGGCGCAGCCTCCAATACATCTCTAAGTGCCCCTTTAATGGCTTTTAATTTTTAATAAAAACATACGTAACCCATTGGGGTGGTTTGTAGCAATAAAGTTAACAGGGGAAACACTGGGAAATAATGACTAATAGATAAAAACACACCCGCAAAACACTTACCTAAAACTGCTAGAAGTCCACCATATTTCAATTCAATTATCGTAGGACTACTCCAACTTTGGAACCGGCATCATTCCACAGATTTGTAAATGTAGTCATGATTACAAACAATGAGCGTTGTTTTGTTCAGTAAAGGTGCAGGATTGGTCATTGTTGGTCATTATGGAAAAGAGTGTCAAAATCTGGTCTGATGCAGAGATTGATTCCGTTGCAAGTCAGTGATGAACACCTCTTCACCACGCTATCGATGGTCAATGGAGCGGAAAGCTAACTGTTTTGTTGTTGATCACCGAGCTGCATCCAGATACTTGAAATGCACGAACAACTGTGCATGCATGCGTGTGACAATTTCACTATTGGCGAGCGGTCATTTTTTGAAAGCTCCCGGTATGCACTTCCGGGTTTACGCTCATACGCATGCACACAAGTACGCACGCATTGTTGGAATTATGTACATAGCATTATGCCACTGACTTATAGTGGAGTCAAACTGTGTAGGAAGTGTGTAGTTCCGACGCCTTTCTTAACAAATGTGAGCTTTCTTCCAACTGTGTAAGATTGCACTCGTTCAGTTCACGTGGGTGCAAGTGTTTTTTCTTCATGATGTGCTGATCACAGGACAGGATATTTTAAAAGGCGAGTTTGGGTGGCTTTGGTTCACACAAACTTCACACTTTTCAGACATTTTAGTAGAAATTAAGTGCAATGAGCTAACAGACTCAAAAGGCATAAGCCTATAATTATATTCCCATCAAATCTAAGTGTATTACCAATGTAAAACAGCAGAGAAATAGAAGTAGAATGTCATATAGCTTGTGTCTGTTCCTGCACACTCACGCACCTGCAGAGCATTTCAACCTCAACTTAGTAGACGTTACACTTTTCCACAAGAAGATCCAATAACAGCAAATCAACAGCGCTTTTGATGAATAGAGTTTTTGAACATTATACCTTGGCCCCAAGTTAACCACCAAAGAATTCTAGCAGTTATATCAAACCAATATCTTGTGTTCATGAGTTGAAACTATACCCAATCTATGTGTGAATAGATAGGCATGAGAGATTCCTTTTCAGGTAAGATTTAGAATACACTACCATTCTTATTCCTCACTGTGTAAGTGTATGGATCGTTCTTCAAAAGTCCCCATTGAAGACATACAGTGGTAGGGTATACTAAAGGGATGTTCTCCATACTAACTTGATTGCCAACATATTGGACATTACAACACAAATTTTGAGTAACGTGGGGCCTAAAGTAGCCCAAAAGGTGACTACTTTGGCAATATGTCAGCTTTTAGGTCTTCAAAGTAGCCCAATAAGCTAATGACTCAAATATTGTGAAGCACAGTAAGGCTCATGTATTGGCAACACTGTTTGGTCTAGTCAGACCAATGATGTGATTGGTTCAAACTACAATGCATTCATGATTTATGCAAAACTAGCATTATCAAGGGCAATTTTTATACAGGATTTAATGCATGTCTGCACAGAGAGTGCCTCCTTAAATAGAGTGAAGTGTGAAAAACTCATCTAATCTAATCCAATGTCTCCATAAAAGAGTAAATTTTACATGTGAAAAATTAAAATATGGCTTCAATAAGTCTTGTTTCCTGTTGTGAACTAAAAACAACCAAGAAAAACCCTCAGTCAATAGTTAGGTCACCCAAGCCCTATATAAAAGCTATGAAGATTGTTAAACGGGGTCAGTAGTCACAAACATGCACAAACACAATAGTCGAACGACCTTGCTATTGTCAAAACTCTCTACACAGAGGACTGCAGTGCAAATCTGTACGATGTTCGCCATGTAATGTCTATGGCGCCTAATGGCGGATTTCATTCCGTGGTATAAAGCTATAAAGTATCCGTGGTCTTCGCTATCTCCAAGCAGATAGAGCAATACGTACACGGAATTTTTTGTAGACGAGGGTTCATTTCATGATTTGGTGAGGTTTAGAATGAGTTAGGATTCCTGTAATTTCGAAGACCACAGATTTTCAAAACGTGAATTTTCCAACATTGTACGACATAAATTTGGTCACAAAACGTGTTTAATACTATACATTTTACCGATCTGCAGATGTTATTGACCCTCCTCTAAAATTCTACCTGATTTTTAGCACGTTTCTCAGTTTTTGAGATGCCCAAATAGACCATTTTCCGAAGCTATATCTAGCAAATATTGCAGTCACTGATACTCCATTGTTTTCTTGCGTATAACAAAATATGACATGCAGCGTGACCTCCCTACTGCAACTGCCCTGTTTTACAGGCCCACCCATCTTCTTTTTTCTTTTTTGGTTATGCAACATTTTTATTAAATCTTTTATTTTGAAAAATTGTAAAATTGTTGAAAATGTTGTAATTTTTTGAATTTTTTTGAAAAATTCACCTACCTTTTTTTATTGCCGGATCAATACCTAGGAAACGCATGAAGTGATCCACCTTAATTCCCCCCCCCCAATTTTGAACCACACAATTTGTCCACTATCAGATGGGGCCTCACAATATTAATGGGTGGAGAACATGCAGAATGGGGTTGAGGATGGGAACCTTTTGGGCCCGGGGGGGGGGGGGGGGGGGGGGGGGGCAGTCAGGTATAATGTTGTAATCATCTGTGTGAACGAAAACGCGGATTATGGGTGCTTTTTTCGACCACAACGCGGGCCAGCGCGGACCCCTGCTTAGGGTATCAAAATCGCCAATTTCAGAGAGTAAGGGTGTCTTTTTCAAACTGAATCCGCGCTAAGGAGTTGCTTGGGGCGATATTCATGAGTTATCATTGTAAAAATAGCCGGAAATGGTAGGACTACAGACACATTTACTATAACAAAAAACTGAATCACACACTTACTTTATACATGTTTTCAGTCTAAACTAGTCTTGAGGACCTATATTTGTTACTATGAGTATGATTTGTCAAGATATTATCCTTATTAAGGGTCACTTTTTCCTTCTAAGGGTAGTTTTTGAGAGTGAATTCACACGGATGATTACAACTTTTATACATGAGTGCCCCCCCCCCCCCCCCCCCCCCGGGCTTTTGGGCGCTGTACGCTGGACAGACAGAAATAGTGAGTTACATAGTCTCATCCTGATATATATCAGGCGAGACAAAAATGGGCAAATTGGGAAGCTCCTTGGGCATTTGGAGGGAAATGTTGACAGTTGGAGGGACATTTTGCTCTTCCATATAAAGAAATACATAGGAAATAGTGGGAAATTTTCCATTTTGGAGGGAAATTTGGGTTAGCTTGCCGGGATATCAACATTTCAATCGGTGCACCGTTGATTGAACCCTAGCCCCGTGTGTGCAATTCTACCGACTGCGCTATATGGGTCTGGCTCAAAAACAAACACAAATTACAATTAGTTGAACGCCAGGTGGAGCGTGGCACAAGATTGACCGGGCGATCGCCTGGTACAAGATTGTAGCACTGTCTGGTTTTGCAGTGTCTATGTGCGTTAGGGTTAATCGTCCTGAATTTTCATGAAATGTTCACTACTGATTAGAATACAATCAAGTAGCAATCAATTTTTTAACACTTTCCGCGTGACAGGCGTCTGCAGACGACATTCAAAAACTTCACAAAATGTTTCAAAAATTTCAAAATTACTGAATTTCGTTACCATATTTGGAATTACCATGAGAAATGCATTGAAACAAGTACAAACGTGCCTAGTATCGGTTCTGTAATCCTTGAGATAGACCTTGAAAGTTGGGAAAGGTTTCTGAAAAAAATGGTATATAGTAAAACCTATAACCGTGTGGAAAGTGTTAATGTCTTCATCTACTTGTTCAACTTAGGCCAACAAAAAAAAGGAATGTTGTCCTCCACAGCTTTCAGAGAGGAGGGGCGGGCGGGCGGATTTTTTTCTTTTTTTCTTCTTTTCTTATACCAGCGGAAGCTCAAAGTTCAGCCAACAAGAAGTTGTTATCACTCTAAGAGTCGCACATATATGTTATAAACACTTAATTTAATATTCAATGCCATTTAAACTGTTTTTAAAAAAAATCTGAAAAAAAGAAAAAATCTGGAAAAAAAAATCTGGGAAAAAAATAAAATTGGAGCGGCCCAAAATCTGACGAGCGGGCGGACAACATTTTTTTCTTCTTTTTTGGCCTTACCTTGGTCCTAGCATCCACCTGTGCCCCTTTCTGTAACAGCGCCTTGACCACTGCAGTATGTCCTCTCATTGAAGCTGCATGAAGACAAACTGCACCAGACTGGAGAGAAAAGACATAACATGATTGAAATATTTGTGGCAATCTGAAATTTTCATTTCCTGAGAGGCGATGCAATCTTTGGCTATTGAGTTAAAGGGGTCAGGGTTGTCACTCATCATCATCATCATCGGTCGTCCTTGGACGGAACGATGGAAGCAGCTTAGTTGCCTCCATCATTCTTTCTTGGCTATTTGTTTACTCCATTGGTGCGCCACGCCTAGTGGAGGTATGTATATGAATACATATTATATGTGTGTGTACAGACACAGACCGGGATGATCCCCTACTCTTTACGAAGGAGTCTGTGACCTTTTAACGTGCTCGGGGATAGCTCTTCCGATACACGGGACCAACATTTCTACGTACCTTCCGAAGCACGATGCGCCATGAACATGCCAACTTCAGTCTGCACGGTCTGAAGGAGGCATGGGGGACGAGGCTGTGTTGGTGTATCGTTTTTGAACTCTCACTCATAAACGATCCACCAACAGAACTACGGTGCACAGCAGTGTACGACGCTCTAACCGACTGCGCCACCTCGCCCCACTAAGGTAGATAAAATCATTAAACTGCCTCATAAAAGGCCTCTAGACCCCATGCCATGATCCACTGCACTTTGTTCGGAACACTTATTCCGTTCGCCGTCAGTAAAATTAACCGTGATTTCTACATTTTTACAATTGTATTACGTACACAAACTTACATCTGTAAGGATTAAGAAAATCAGCCGTCTTTGTGCAATAAAACATTGTTTCAAAATATTTATCCCCGGCTCGGACAGCATTCTATGGTAAACAGCGTTACGCTATTTTTCTTTTCTATCCAAATTACATAGGAGTTTTTAAAAAAAAGTTCCAAAAGCGATGATATTTCAACATATTTAAACATTGTTTTAATCAAGTTTTGCTGCTTTTTTGTGAGAAGACACGATAATGATTATCTTTAATATTGAAGTAAATTTTATTTTAAAAAAAATCTTAAACATCTCTTTTAGTACCCCTTATTTTTTGGGGCAGTAGGGCACATCGTGGTACAGTATGTCATAAGACATGAATAAACCCTGGGTCTCAAGTTTGATTTGGGTAGGGGGTGTACCAACAAAACATTTCAAGTAGTAACCAATGGATATACCAAATGTCCATGAATATGGTATTCATAGAGGTACAAGTTAACTCTATTTCAACTGAAACTTGATGGAATGAAAATATTCAGTTAACATCAAATGTTGTCATTTTGTCTCACAAATTCTCTGATACCCCTGGAAAAATAAATGAATAAATCTCCTATTTTAATAATTTTGAAAAAGTGAGTGAGGTAAATATCAACATTTTACATATTAAACAAAGGGAGTCAAAACCAGATGACTGATTTTGTTTCCCATATTTGTAATGTTGTGACAATTCAGTCGGTTGGCTGCCATGACAATAAATAAAAAATAAAAAAAACTAATTATAAAAATAAAAATAAAAATACATTGCAACCACAGAGTCATCACAGGTACATATTTAATAACGTTGTAATTTATCACCTCTTTGACTACTGGATCTGTCAGTGTAGTCATACATCAAGCATTAGGCGATGAAAAATAAAAACCCTGTTCTACGGGCCGACAGACCCATTTTGGAAATCGGTGAACAAAATGTTCACGTGCAAAAGAATACCGACCCAAATATTTTTGTGGGCATGTCAAAATACGTCAACATTTCTCGAGATTTTATTAATTGTTAACTTTCATTTTGAAGGGGAAAAAATAAAAATAAAAAAGGTCCTTTTGCTCAAAGAGAACAGGATTATTAATTTTTTCGTGGCCTTATGGCACCCAATTAAGATGATTACTTTCATCATAAATAATCATTTTGATTCAGAGAAATGCTTTACAAATACCAACATTTTGCTAGTTATCTAGGTCACAATTAAAGGTAGATGTTCCGATCACTTTACTTTTTTTGCCCATCAAAAGATACCCCATATTTTTCTCATTATTTCTGTAAAATGTTTGGTTCAAGATATGTTCCATTTAGACGTTGTATGCCAAAATGCAGTGAATTACTGCCAGTAGTTTGTATATTACTCACTGGGTAAATTGCATGTCACCTTGTACTTCTAAAATAAGGAAGAACCATTGAAGTTATGCGATTCAAACTTTGGAATACAACTATTTTAATGATTTTATATTTTTTATACTATATATCTCTTAATGGCATTTGCTAGAATTGTACAATTAATCATATCGACTATCTGTGTCATATCCTATTAATTTTCAAGGCTAGTTGCTTGTCTAAAGGTGATACCAAAAGCATCTGTATCAAACAGTTACATTCTTGTTTGATTTGTTATATCGTCGCTGTTCCGTCCAACCCGTGTATGTTATTCAGGCTCTTCAACATGTATAAAGTAAAACTGCCGTACGGTTATGCATAGTAAGAGTGTTGCTTTACAGGTTCAGAGGCAAGACAACTATTAAAGCTTTGTCGGGGGAGAGTGAAACTCGGGGTTGGAGGAAAGAAAAAACTGAAATGAACTGTAACGGTGGTTAATAACTAGCAGAGGGTGAACAGCCCAAAGACACGGTGGCACATCCCTATATCACTTTCACTCAACAGTGTCCCCTGCCCCCCCCCCTCTATATACCATTTAAGTTTGCTTGTTTGTAGAGAGGTCATCAATGTTCATCATAATATCCATCTTTCCTGTTTCCAGTAACAGTACATTCCATTCTAAACACGGGCCACACCTAGCCTATGAAAACCTTTTGAGCTTCAACATTGTTGGACTCAAACATAAAAGTGAATGTTGTGGTAACCTGTCGGGTTCAATCAAAACTGGGAGGGGAATTTAGATGGATCCATGTTCAAACCATGTTGAAAACATTAATTGTTATGAGCTGTTCGATGCATGATAAAACCAGAACCGCCCCCTTACATACATAAATGATGCCATGATCCTTTATACACCATTATACATTGGGCAATCAAAGGCTATATCAATGACAATTGCCACGGCAACCAGCTATGGAATATCAGGTGATAAATGATGCAAGATTGCACACCCACATTCCCACACAGATATATCGAGATGAATGTTAGATTGGGGGTGTCAGTATTCTTTTGGACTCGGACCAATTTCGGTATTTTGTAGCAAAACTGACCCCAGAGGGTGATTGAAAAGACATTCTTTGTTATAATTTTCTATATTTTTCAATCACATATGGAAATGTTTAGGCCTGTTTGTCTCATAAAATCAATTGCCACACGTGCAACATTAAAAGCATAGCGTTTGTGTATAAATGGCTCTGGTAAATGCACGCATAAAAGCGTCATTGACAATGCATTGTAAATACATCACGATTCACCGATCAGAGTGACCCCTCTTAGGTTACATTTTATTGGATGGTGTTAGAAGAGAAAAAAGTCCGCAAAAAGAATATGACCAATCAGAGAAAGTTTTATATCATTTTTAAGCTTAGGACCGTGTGCAATCCAATACCGCCAGCAGAGGCCAGATCAGTGTTAACCCCTGAGGGATCATTAGAGTGAAGTGAATCGCATATGTTGTGACATGACATTTTCAGTCCCGTCACATTTGAAGAAAAAGGTGATCGCGCAGGTTTAAACGCGCACTCCGTGGAAACAGACAAAAATATTTCACATTTATATATATAGCAGAATAGTTATTTAATGATCAATTAAGCTGTTCAATGGTTTGAATATTTAGCTTATAAAAAGTCTACTTTCCGTAACTGCGGTCTCACTATCCCGTGTTATAATGGGAGTATTTCGGTCGGAGAAGCAGATAAGGCAACGTTTCAATATGATTACATGGGATAATTTGTGAACATCAAGTGTGATGCGATCTATGAAAACCCGTCGGATGTCGCAAAATGTGAACTAGGGATTACGGGTAAAATTAAAATAAAAAATAAAAAAAATAAAAAAATGTTTTGTTTTGGTTTTTTGATTTTTTTTAAAGAAAATTAAATTCCAATACTTTGTGTCATCTTCTTTCGTGAAATTTCACCTTCAAAAACTTACTTTAGTCACTTGTATTATTAACCTTATAATGTTATTCTATTGAATTATGTATATCTTTTTTGGCCTGTTTTCATGATTTCTTGTTTTGTAGCTTTTTATGACATCACAATCATCATTCACTCATAATAACTATTTTTGTAGTGATCGTAGAAAAATGATCGAAAAACAGTTCTGTAATCAGCACAGTTTCAGCTTTCTTATGATATGAATATCCAGACGACGCTGGACATGGGCGTATTCACGAATATTCAGGTAAAAATATACAAAACGAGGTTACGTGATCAAGTGAATGGGACGAACGCTTAACAACGGTCTAAATTCAAAAAAATGATACTGACACTGCGGATGGTTAGCCACCCACAGTGGTTTTAGGATGAAATAATTTAGTTCCAACGTGTGATGAATTTTATGGGGTCATATAATCAAAATCCATTGTTACATTGAAACCAACGGAAATTCAAAATTAACGGCCGTTCGTGTCCACCGTCGTCTGTGAATATCTCCAAAATGAAAAATGCCAATGGTGGCGGGTTTTCACAGATCGCATCCCAAATAAAGAATCTAAAATTCCGTACCTTATTTGGCATGTGAAGAGGCACACCTTTCTTGAGGAACATCAGCGCTGTCTCTGGGTACCCACACTGAGACGCTATGTGCATCAAAGTGCTCCCATCTTTTGTCCTCGCGGAGACAGACGCCTTGAATTTCTCGACCAGTAATTCCACGGTGCCGGTGTGACCATGTTCAGCTGCTACATGGACTGGGGATCTGTCAAGCTGAGGATTTTTAGAATTTAAAAACAAATTAATGAAAAATGTCATTATAATAGAATTCAACTTTTGAAGTTGACTTTTTAAAATGTGGTGGTGACTCTGTTTTAAATCAACTTTTGAAATTGACTTCATCATTTGGCGACTTCATTTGAAATGAAACTCAAATTCATACGATAATTCAACCTTCGAAATTGACTTCAAAATTAGGTGACTCTGTTTAAAATTATACCCCAATTCATAATTAGATCAGCTTGTGTTGAATTCAACTTAAAAATATGACGACTGTTTGCACATAAATGAGGTTGAGTTCTCGACATATTTTGAAGACAGAAGTAATTATAGTATTGGATCTACCAGTCTTCGCTCCGCGTTGTTTAGCGTGATTACCAGTAAGCATCCTGTAGCCGCATCTGATGCGCTTGGGAGCGTGAGTGCTATACAACGCGCAATTCTCCAAGGCTGTTT
Organism: Ophiura sarsii; assembly: GCA_035610835.1. Taxonomy (NCBI): domain Eukaryota; kingdom Metazoa; phylum Echinodermata; class Ophiuroidea; order Amphilepidida; family Ophiuridae; genus Ophiura; species Ophiura sarsii. The sequence goes on from CM069448.1 coordinate 64,959,253, forward strand.
ACGCCGTTTACTTGGAACTGCTACTACATCATTTATACATGGATTTTCACCCCGCAGTCTTGTATGCTCGGGATAGATATACGATAACATTTCTATTCAGAAACAAGATTTGCTGGGCCCCGAGAACTGATGATGAGCCCATCCTTATCATTACGGATCTTATTATTTTGATGACAACTTTTACTACTGCTGTGTTTGAAGACTTTCGTCAGACTCAACAGTTTATTAGGCCTACTTCACGGCATGCACCAACTTTATCGTGTGGAACTTTTGATACATTTATTCCAATATATAGCACATGTATGTACCTTGTCAAATATGTGTGGGTTAGCTCTGGCTTGATAGAAGAACTTAACAGCTGCTTCATCGCCCTCTGATGCCGAGATGTGAAGAGGGGATTGTCCATCCTCCTATTGGGGCAAGAATAGAAATATGAAATATAAACACTTTCCACACGTCAGTCGTCTGCAGGCGACAGTTCCAAAATTTCCTAAAATGTTTCAAAAATGTCAAAATTATTAAATTTCATCATCATATTTGGAATCACAATGAGAAATGAACTAAAAGAAGCACAAACATGCCTAGTATTGGTCCATTATTTCTTGAGATAGACTTTGAAAGTTGGGAAAGGTTTCTGACAAATCTGCTTTCTTTATGGTAGAACTACATTAATAGCAGTGTGGAAAGTTTTAAACAATGATTTTAAAGCGGGAATAAGCCAATTGGGTGTAAAGGTGGTAAGCCGGAATACCAGGATTGTGACCTTTTTTACTGGTGACTTAAAGGCATATTATGTGATCTTTTCCAGGGAGCGCCCTCAATTCATGATTTTTTTTTAGAAAGTAGATTTTCTTGCAGATTTACATTTCTGATCATAAATCATAAATATATTCTGAGTTACAGAGCGATACGATTCCTAATTACTTCAAAATCATGGTTTTAGAGTGAATTTAGAGTGACAAATAAGTTGTTGCACAGACCTGACAGTTAATTTTCACTCTTTAAACCATGATAAGTAATTAGGAATTGTATCGCTCTGTTACTCAGAATATACTTTCTAAAAAAATTATGAATAGATGGCGCCCCCTGGAAAAGATCACACAATATGCCTTTAATGTGACATTCTGCCTAAATCTAAGGACTTGGTCTGACTGAAAAATATATTGATATGATTTGTGACTCAAGGGTGAGTGAGTTGGTCACAACACAGGGGAACACACTTGCAGAGGTGAATATACTGCATGTTTATGTTCTTTTGGTTGTTTTGCAGAGAAGCGCCATGAGCTTTATAAATTACCATTATTATTATTATTTTTATTATTATAATGTCTGATAGACCATGATTTGAACTTAATGAAAGTGATTTCACCGATTAAACATTTTCTAACAGTAGTAGAACAAATGCAAAATAGTGCAAAATATGCAAATTTCATTGGGGCAGGGGGGGGGAGTCAAATATCAAACTGTAACCAGCTGTAACCATAGATTCGCAGATACATGTACCCCTTAGAAGCCAAACTTCACCATAAAATGAGAGTTTTCACAATATTCACATGTTTTTGACATAAGTACCCTTTTTGGGGGGCGAAGCCACCCTATTAGCGTGAGATTGCAAACACTTACACATTTAGGTCTTTCTAGACATTAGTGGGGCTGCCATGTTTGTAGTCTTTGTAAATTACATGTACCTATGCAGTTTATTTTAACAGTCCTGCAGTCTGTGATGGAGTCAAAGCTATATTTGTTTAGTTGATGCATAGACGGTTGATGATTCATTCAGAGAGCTTTTTATTAGACTCCCCATAGAGAGACATAATATCTTGTTTGACTAAAGGAGAAATCTCCCAATTGTTGCAGGGTTATCTAATAAGTGCATGGTTATATGTGGATGTTTGAGTTTCGGGATATATATATAATAATAATTCCTGGGTTAATTGATTTAATGAAATGTCAATATAGATAACCATGATCTCGGAATGGCATTTTTTATTAGTATAGTAATTCCTGGACCAACGTTTTAGACCAAGTACAATGTCATATATACCTAGATTGTTCTTCAGACGGTATCCCCCCCCCCCCCCCCCCTCCCACCACACACACCCACTCCCTCCATGCACACAAATCAACTTTACTGGTTTCCTGTACTATTTTTAGACTGCGGTGTTTTGATTTGTTTTTAGTAAGTTTGAATTATGGAAAATACATACACCATTTTCCTGGTATTTTGATTGCAACAGATGCTTCAGAAAATGGTTTCAAAACATGCTTCTTTCTTTTGGATCGCCCCCATTCCATTTCAATGGAATTTTTATCCTGAAAAACACTGAAAATGGTCAGTTTTACACAGTTTTGCGCATAACACATCCCATCTTAAAAAACTATCATTAGGCTATATTAAACAAATCTTTTGTCTCAAAGCTCTTCAGTTTTTTAAAACCTAATGCGGAATGCGGTCTTTAAAAAATATATATATATAAATCATTGAAATCCTTAAAAAAGTGACCTTTTGTAATTAAAATGATGTGAGATCAATGAAAATCTGAAAAATTTGTGAAACTTTAAAAAGAAAAAAAAATCTAACGCGCATCATTTAACTAACGCGCACAGGAACTTTGAGACAAAAGATTTTTTAATATAGCCTTACACATCTTTTTGGTCGCGCATGCTTAGTTGACTCCCCCCCCCTCAAGGCCTGGGTTGCAATTGATTAATGCATTACATGTACAAGTCACAAGGCAACATGACAATACTTACATTCTTCGCATCGACAATAGAGCCGCAATCCACACACAACTTGATGAAATCAAAGTCCTTTTTCCTACACGCCACATGTAACGTTGTGTCGCCACTGGTTAAACGTTTGATCTTTAACTGTTCTTCCTTTTGATAATTCAATAACTCGCGACCAACTGCCAGGTTCCCTGCCTCGGCCGCCAGATGAAGAGGAATACTGCCCTCCTGTAGTGTAAAGAGTAAAATGATTTTTGAATATGAAAACTTGTGATAAACTTGGTTATTCTTACAATTACTTGTGATTGTAATGGATTTTGATTTGTCTACGTTTAACTAAGATAATTTTAATGATCAAGAGATAATGCCTTCCTGTAATTTTATTCAAACCATTTGCTTAAACACAGAGGGCCGTATTCTCGTACGTAGTTAAACACGGTTTTAAGCTAAACACGCGTCTACACACAAAATAATTTCAGAGTCAGGTGATTCATTTCAGGTGTTTTGGCATGAGTCATTGGGTATCTGACTCATTTTTTTAAAGAACTGAGTCATCATTGATTCATTAAACTGACGACAACGAGTCAAGAACACAGTGACTCATTTCAGAAGGAGTAAGTTGACTCTAAATAGATGGCAAGATGAGTCAATTACGACTTTTGACTCGGGAGCATTTCCGAAATGAGTCAACGAAGTCGAAAGCGAGGCTGCAGGTCACGCATGTTTTTTACCAATTTCTCGAAGCGAAGTGGGAGAGCGGGTTGTAGGTGAGTAAGTGGTCTCATTTTCTTAGTCGTAATTCAGTATCTTTTAACAATGTTCAATCCACCAAACCTATAGAAATAGTGACGGATGTTTTGGTGATCTTATTTACAACATCAAACTTGTAATGTAAGCTTCCAATATATAATAATAGATACTTTTCATATTGTTCGACAACCAGACGACCAATGTGCTGTCTGCCGAATTTTGCACCTGTGGAAAGTTAATACAGTGTCACTGCCAGTTACGCATCAACGCTTAGTTAGCATGTTGTGTACTATCATGATATCATAAATAACAAGTTTGATGTTGTAAATAAGATCACAAAAACATCCGTCAATTATTTCTATAGGTTTGGTGGATTGAACATTGTTAAAAGATACTAAATTACGACTAAGAAAATGAGACCACTTACTCACCTACAATTAAGTGAGTCAAATGACGCATTTTGGGCATGAAAGTGTGTCACTACAGAGACAAATCTATTGACCCATTATATACTACTAACTGAGTCTTCTGACACAGTTCTATTTGATGCGAGTCAATTAATTCACTGCAACTGTGTCAGATTACTCAATACCATTGTGTCAAATGACTCGGTTAGAAGGCTAATGTGTCACTACAGAGACAAACTAAAGACTTATTTATCTGAGTCACACTGACTCATTAAATAATTTGTGTGTAACTTTGACTTTAGACACGGCGTTTAATTAAACGCGATTCTCGTACATTCTCGCCGAAATTTGTCTAAATTTAAACATGGGTACGGGGGTAGTTTAGTGCGCGTTTAACTAAACTAGCGCACCAACTGTATGCCCTGAATGATCACTCAACCATGTCCGGTGCAAGCTTACGTACGGATTGTGTAGTCTTTAAAAGTACCGTGTATTTAAGGCATTCGGTCGATATGTATTGTAACCCATTAGGGACACAATGAATTAAATACCTGTATACCATGTATACAATCAACGTAGGACCATTCTGGGAACGATATTTGCAGAGTTTAAAATCGTGTTTTGTTAAACACGTCGTTTAAAAGATAAACTCACGTTTAAGTTAGACACGCGTTTAGTTAAACACGATTTTAAGCTAAAACCGTGTTTAGTACGAGAATACGGCCCAATGTTTCCGTAACTCTTCATTGAGTTTTTTAACCCAATAACCCAGGTATTTGGAATACAAAAATCTTATTGTTAACTAAGATCATTTTCATGATCATGAGATAATGCCTTGCTGAAATTTTAACCAAACCAATTTGCTCAAACACAGAGTCTCCATAACTCTTTACTTCATGAGGTGTTTTTTTAACCCAATGCCAAGTGTACATATATGTGGAATAAAAGTTTCTAGGAGGGGTCAAATAAGCCCAATTTTTTCCTCCTGTGGCAGCAACAAGGATAAAACCCAGGGTGCCGCTGCAGACATGGGAGTCAGAACCCATACCAGCTCAGCTATTAGTACTCGAGGGGCCAACCAGGTATACTGTTGTAATCATCCACATGAACAAAAAAAGTGGATTAGGTGCATTTTCCGACCACAACGCGGTCCCTTAATAAGGGTATCAAAATCATCAATTTCATAGAATAAGGGTGTATTTTTCAACCGCTAAGGGTAGCTTGGGTCAATAGTTACGAGTCATCATTGTTAAAATAGCCCAAAATAGGCACAAATTCACTAAAAAGTGAACCACACAATTACTTCATACGTTTATTCAGTGACAGCCTTAAGAATAACGGTCACTGGTTCATTTCAGGCTAAACTCCGTCTTGAGGACCTATGATCCTTTGCTAAAGAGTATGAGGCATTGTAAAGGCCATGGACACACAAAAAAAACCTGTTCTACGGGCAAAGGGACCTCTCAGGTAGGGTCGGTCTGTATTTTTGTCGGTTTTTCTTTTCTTCCAAAAATGGGTTGGTCAGGTCCGTAGAACAGGATTTTTTTTTTGGGGGGGCAGGTGTCACTTGTTCCTAATTTGAGGAACTGTCCTGAAGATAGTTTATACTTTTTCTTTTATGAGTGCCACCCCCCCCCCCCCCCCCACCCCCTCCAGGTATTAGTATCACTCCTCAAAACTAGCCATTTTGTTGGCTGTGTAGCTTGCCATGAGCACTACATGAGAAAGCTGTGTACAGATATAGTACTCAGAGGGGTTAACACTTTCCACGCGGCAGGCGTCTGCAGACGACATTCCAAAATTTCACAAAATGTTTCAAAAATGTCAACATTATTGAATTTCATTACCATATTGAAATCACTATGAGAAATGCATTAAAATAAGTACAAACATGCCTAGTATAGGGTCAGTAATCCTTGAGATCGACTTTGAAAATTGTGAAAGGTTTCTGAAAAATCTTGTTTTGTGTATGGTAAATATAATAGCCTCATGGAAAGTGTTAAGGTTAAGGAAAACAGCACAAAGAATCTTCATGAAACACACCCAGGAACACAATTCTCTGCTATTTGCACGAGGGAGCATCTTATAACAGTTTACCCTATAGAATTGGGCAGATATCCAATTTCATTGCCCCCATTCCAAAAACATAGAAGTCATGACCACATACTAAATGGTGTCAAGAGCCTCAGGGAACAATGGCGTATTATAAACAGCGCGAACAAATGTAGAACAGATGTAAGATAAATTACAGCATAGCCTATATAATCAGTGACAGTAGAGTCATTTTCTTGGGTTTCGTGACCAATTTCTTGATACCAAAGTTTCTTAGTGAATTTGTCAAGGTATTATCACAAGGATTCCAGAAATAGGGGGTTTTTTACCACCGGGAATATTTTGTGTAGGTCAAAAGGTCAAGGTACACTGCCCTACATAGAATCTGACCTTTTGACCCCTTTATAAGGTACAACAGACACTCTAGGTGGTAAAAGCTATCATTTCTGGAATCCTTGCAATCAGACGAACAATTTGAGATGTTGTTTTTCAAAATCGGAGCAAGTTTAAATTTTGACCCCATATGCAAAGGTCAACGACCTTTTTACGTTTTACCCGATAACCAAACATCGGAAGTAGGGCAAACTATACTTTTTCGGAATCCTTGTGATCAGCCGAACAATTTGGTGTGCTTTTCAGCTTAATTAAAGTCATTTGAGTTTTTTGGCCCCTGTATGGCGGCCATTTTGGAATTTGCGCTATAAAAGAACTTTCCCGTCACTTTTGAGAGGTGCATGGGAGCTCATTTTCTCTTAAAATGGTTCTAGTTGACAAATTCACTAAGAAACTTTGGTATCAAGAAATTGGTCACGAAACCCAAGAAAATGACTCTACTAGGAGGGAGGGAGGAAATCGTAAGAAAAGGAGGTATAACAAAATCACAATTTGGACATTTTCTTGATTGGGTGTTGTCCCAGTTTACCTTCCAATTATCCAGCATTCCAATTACCCAGCATGCACTACTCTAGCTCTGCTTCAGAACCTCATTTCAGTCCCCCTCCATCAGACACCAGTGACCAGACCAGAGGCAAACTGCTCAAATTACTAATATTATTGCTTTTACGCTAACAGAAAAAGTGTGTTGGTAGGTAGCTAAGTTGATCAACATAAGTGTTTCTAGAACTTGGATTCATAAGATAAGCATGAAAAAACCACACTATAGGTGGATAAAAATGGGCAAATGGAAACATCTAAGCTTTGCAGTAAAGCTATAGTTTAATCAGTTCCAAATTTACGAGAAATATGTGATGCGATCTGTGAAAACCCGCCACATGGTGGCATTTTTCATATTGGAGATATTTATATCATAAGAAAGCTAAAAGTGTGCTGATTACAGAACTGTTTCAATCATTTTTCTATGATCACTACAAAAAAGTTATGAGTGAATGATGATTGTGATGTCATAAAAAGCTACAAAACAAGAAATCATGAAAACAGGCCAAAAGAGATACATAATTCAATAGAATAACATTATAAGGTTAATAATAAAAGTGACTTAAGTAAGTTTTTGAAGGTGAAATTTCAAGAAAGAATGACGCAAAGTATTGGAATTTGATTTTCTTTAAAATTTTAAAATTTTGCGACATCCGACAAGTTTTCACAGATCGCATCACATATTAGGTTTTATCTCTCCTCACACAAAAGTAATCCAAGCGTACCTGCGCAATTATTGCAACACGCATGCAGTTTTGGTCGCATGCACGCGTTACGAATATGATGCACAGTGCGTGTGTTACCTTCATGAGCCCGACGCCCGCGTGAGGCTGCGTCCTTGTATATTCATTCGCTGCAGACTCTGCTGTAAGAAAGCTTTGCCAATTTGGAGCTGATCAAACTATAGCACTACAAAATCCCATCTTTCTGGGAATTAATTTGTTAAGTGATAGAATTTGTGCTAGAATGAGTCAGAATGATCGGGACTCAGGACTGGGTATTCTATACGAGTGTTTAGTACCTTGTCTACCATTGAGATTTTTACCCAGGGGGGGGCCCAGTCAGGTATAATGTTGCAATCATCCGCGTGAATGAAAACACGGAATAAGGGTACTTTTTCAAAATTTGAGTTACGGCCTTCTGCCGCTCAACCCTCGATAAGGGTGTCTTTTTCAAACTGAATCTTCGCTAAGGGTAGCTTGGAACATAAATCATGTGTCATCTTTGTGAAAATAGCCAAATGGTTAGACCTATATGAGAAAATTTACTAACAATACTTAATTCCCCAATTACTTCATACATTTTTCCCAGTTTAATTGCTGTCCTGAGGACCTATCCTTTAATATGAGTATGATTCGTTGAGCTATATATCCTACTTCTTTCTTTTAGAATCCGTGTTAAGGGAAGGTTTTAAGAGTGGATTGACATGGATGATTACAACTTTTATACATGAGTGCTAAATCACGTCTGATTAATCAGGATCTCGAAATAGAGGTTTATCCGTGTTCTGGATTAGGCCAAAACAAAAAAAGTGTTTGCTTGTCCAAATCTGACCGACCGTCTCCTACTGTCCCGACCGTGACGTTTTTAACTTTTTTCTTAAATTTGTTTCCAAAAATAAAAATCACCTTTTTTCGTTGATGAAAAAAAATAATATCATAAAAATGGAAGAAAACATGTTTTGAAACACCACTTTTTTTTAACATTGAGATATTTGTCTTTTGCATATGTATTGTTATTTGTGAATGTTCATATTGATACTTGATCCAGGGTCTTAAAAAAAAAATTAAAAAGAAAAATCCGACCTACCGTCCCAACTTTGTTTTCTTCATCTATGGAGAAGCAAACCATTCATTTTGTGGGGGCCTTAGCTCCCATCACCCAGTACATTCCTTGATCATCATTAACCCTAATCCTGCCCCCACCCCCACCCAGTATTGCCCCCACCCACTTTTTTCAGATTTTTTTCTGCGCTGCGATTTTCCACTACACCACGATGTGTCAAGGCTACTTGGCCCAATATACTGCGCCAAGTATATAGGCTGGGTCCATTATTTCATCGAAAAACTCCTACGCCTGGTTATACAAACAGGCTGGGTCGTGGTATTTTGTGGTATTTGGTAGGGTTAGGGTTATTGAATCTAATGAGTATGACAAGTTTAATTACATGTTTTGGGATGGAAACTGTGAATGGCATATGAACACTCTCATTTTCCCAACGCATTGTTCCCCTAGGATGTGTACATTAACCCAATCTTGAGAACGATTATTAATTGTAGAGTGCAGACCAACGTAATGTCCTACCCATTCATTTTTAATAATAACAAAATACAGGGTGTTACAGAATGAATTATACTGGATATGAAAAAATAATAACAAATATATACAAAAACATCAATGCATTCCAAATCTAATACCTTTAATATAATGAGGAATATACAGGGTGTATCAGAATGAACTGTACCGTGTTTCTAAAATTCATAAAAAATACAAATTGATTATTGTTTAAAATTTAAACACCTGCAATATAAAGGTGAACATGTTTCCTATATTATATGTGAATTTCATTGAGATATCTCTTTTTGTTCCTGTGGCAAGACATAATCGAAAATCGATGAAAATTGTGTTTTCAGTTTCAATCAATCCTCTCTACCACTACCCCTAACATTTCAAACAATGTAGCCCACACCACATAAGCAATATTTTAAAACTCCCGCAAAAGAAAGGAAAGTTAAAACCACTCAAGCAGAACAAATCCCGGTTTATTTGGGGATTAAAAAATCAAAATTTATCTCCAAATTTCACCCACCAATGTATGCAAATAATAAATAGTTATACAAGTGATGTGAAAAGTTGTATAACTATTTAGAGAGATATGGAGACAAAAAATAAACCTGTCCTATGGACGGATGGATATCTCAGGTAGGGTTAGTAATTTCACAGATTTTTTTTAATTAATCATTTCGACCAAAATTGAAATCTACCATCTTTACCAGAAAGTCTGTATTTTCCAACAGAAATGTCCGATTTAAAAAAAAATTAAATTCTTATGAAAGCTGGGAGTTTGCGCAAGATATATGTGTAAACGGTTTGAACAATCAAATTAATACCGTAATAAATCATTTTGCCTTGGTACAGTTCATTCTGATACACCCTGTTTTTGCGACATCGATATATCTTTTTCTGTTCCGATATGGGAAATATTGCTTCATAAAACAACCCAAATAGTTGATATCTACTAACTATGCAGTGAAAATTAAAAGAGTGCACAGGAAACTACCAGCATGTTATTTCAATTGCGATTTGTATCTAACATGTTCAATGATTTTATGTGTTCAAAAGAGGTTATTTGGGTCAAAATTGGAATCTACCATTTTTACAAAGAGTCCATAATTCCTGTCAGAAACATCAGGGTTTTTTTTAATTAAAAATGTCTTAGAATGCTATATAATTATGTAGATATTAGAATTATAAGCTATCTGACCAATAACAATGGTATTCATGATTTTAAAAATGCATCTTTCCTGGTATATATCATTCTGGGAACACCCTGTATACTAGAAAAGATTACTCTTTGGTAGGGGACGCATACGCTTGTTTACTCATCGCATTTTCCTCTTGTGTGGTAACAGCTAGCTACACCTACAGAGGGATTTAGCATATTGTACACCTACCTACCAACTGACTTTTGACCCCCCCTGCACAGGTGGGGGTATGTACATACATAAGGGTTATGACATCTCATTTGAATATCTAGAACAAAAACCATCCTTTTAGGAACTCTGATACAAATCATGGATATCTTGGCAACACAAACTAAAATCTTGAAGAAAACAAATGCCCTTGGAATATGTTACACACCTCTCACAAATTTTGTGCAGAAATCTTTTTCTGTTCTCTAAGTGAAGTTTATTTTGGGCCCGTGGTAAGGGTGTCAAAATCACCAATTTCAGAGAATAAGGGTGTCTTTTCCAAACTGAATTTGCACTAAGGGTTGCTTAGGCTGATATTCACGTATCAAAATTGTAAAAATAGCCCAAAATAGTTAGGCCTAGACAAATTTACGAACAAAACTGAATGAAACAATTACTTCATACGTTCATTTCAGTCTAAACTCCATCTTAAAGACCTGTATATCCTTTGCTATGAGTATGACTCGTGGAGCTATAATCCTTGTTAAGGGTTACTTTTTCCTTCTTTGAGAGTCCGCGGTAAGGGTAGTTTTAGAGATTGGATTCACACAGATATGATTACAACTTTTATACATTAGTGCCCCCCCCCCCCCCCACCCTCCCGAGCACCCTGTACCATTTTTCTTACCTTATCTGTTGCCAATCTTGCTTCTTTTCCTGATATCTTCAGTAATTGTTGCACATGGAACAGTCCACCACTAAATCTTGTTGCGGCCATATGGATTGGTAGCTGATCTAGAGGCTGCAGATTAATAACAAAGGAAAGGTAGCACAATAAATATGAAATAATAAAGTTAAGTTAGGTAAATATAATAGAGTAGACAACTATAGTTTAAATAGTTCCAAATTGACGAGAAATATTCGGTTGGTATCTCTCCGCGCGCAAAAGTAATCAAAGAGTTTGCGCGAGATTATGGTCACACGCACACAAATTTGGACGCATGCGCACGACACGTATATAATGGACAGTACGCTTGTCGCTGCCGCAAGGAGGCTTCGCCAATTTGGAACTGATCAAACTACAGCAAGTGCCACAATTATTTTTCATAAAGGTAAAGGTACATAATATAAAATAGCATGTACCCACTGGCCAATAAGGATTGTGCCTGCAAACTATGGTTTGCCTTACTCTCTGAGTTGATGTCAGAGCATATTCCAATCAAAGCAACTACTTTATGCACACATCATTCTAATGCAAAAGTGTGTGTACACATGGGATCAAGATAAATCCCCACAAGCTATAATCACCGCCTCAATCACTGGAATATGCTCTGAAATCACTGCTCAGAGTTAGATAGAGGAATGGAGTTTGGTCCATGTGAGGTGTTCAACTTTTAACACCACCCACATTCTGTAAGATCAACAAACAAAAAATTGTTTGATTGTCCATAGATCACTTTCAGAAGTTGGGTCGGTCGGTCGGGAAAAGTTTTTTTATTTTTTTATTTTTTATAAATCACATTCAAAAGATGCGTAATCAACTTTGAAATAGCTACTGAATATATATGAATGGGTTATTTAATCACTTCATTCATGTTTCAAAACAGTTTAAAAGACTAAAGAAACCATAAAAAATATATTTTAGCGTGTTTCCAGGAATAAAAATTCTGGAAGAAAACAAAAATCTGGAATTTCCAAAATAAGAGTCGGTATTCATTTGTACAGAAAAAGCAACAACAAAAAAGGTTTTCTCAGTTTTCAAAATTAGGGTCGGTCGTTCAAACAACTTTTGTTTTTTGGCCTAAGAGTGATAAACTTCTAAAATATTATATTGAAAGCTTTGAAGTCTTGATGTCATTGCCTTAATAAATGTTAACCTTTTAATTAAGGCTAAATAAAGAAGATAGTCTGTCTCAGAAACATTTTGCAAATAAGCTAAGTGCTGTGCAAGTTGGGTTTTTATGGGTTTTTTTAGAAAATAGGCTATGAGGTATGCGATTTTTTTTTGCTAATCCAAGCTTCAGAGAAAAAATATTTAAAAATCAAAAAAAAAAGGTTTTTAGACCTCAGGGCATAGACCTACGCGCCGTAGCTCATTTCACATACCAATGCGGGCAGGCTTCTGAGACAGACTATCTTCTTTGTTTTTCCTAATAATTAATAGAATACCAACCCCTCCTGTAAATGTTGCATCGGCTCGTTTTGATATCAACAATCTCATCATGTCGTCTTTAGCTGTCGCTGCGGCAAAGTGTATAGCTGTCCTACCATCCTGTAAAAACAAGTAGAAACAATAAATACTTTATGTTAGAAACACTGACAAATACAAAATGGAGATGATAAAGCTCCGTTCACACGAGATGTTATTTATTGTGTGTTGCGGTGCGTAATCGCAATGAAGTTAGCAAGTATTAACCTGCTATTTCGGCAGCCTGCGATGCATTGAGTTAACGCTGACGCACACACTGTGTACTTTAGGAATAGGGTGACCGCTAGTTACCGACCCTTTAGCAAACCATATATACTTAAATTCACGGTAACTTTGCGCAACTTCTAGGTAATATATTTATGTACCATTGTTTCAAATTTGAGAGGGAATACTTTATGGAAGATATGCGGTGCTCTAAATTTATGAAACACATCAGCTAATTTACCAGGAAGTGTTATTGTATGTTCGTGTGTAATAGATACACTGGCACTCATAAGTATTACCGCAGTGAATATATCCTAGAAATTCCATCTTCTATGAACAAACCATTGATGATTTTCACTAGTAATGACATTCTATGTCTGCATTATATAGTTCTTCTTCATAAATTCATGTTTGTTGTATGTTATGTTCATCAGATTTTCGACAAAACCCTATAAATTGAGACAAGTCTAAAACTACACAGTAAAATCCCATAGACATTTGACTCATTATATATTCATGAGCTTATTATCGCCGTGTAACGCAATGGGATATCCTTACTTGCGAAAATCATCTCCAACAAATCATTAGTTTTACATTATTTTATAAAATCTCAGCACGTATAGTTATTATGCAGGGACTTCCAATACTCATTAATACCTAGAACTCGACTCATGTTTTGAAAAGGTTACTGGAATCTTCCAGAAAAGCTAATATTTCGAGACATAACTTTATTAAAGTTTTGGTTGTAGAAGGATAACTGTCGCGTACTGGGAACCAGCCAAAAAAAATTTAAAAGACTTGCAGCAGCAATTACAATGTTACATACAGGGGTATTCTGTCATATTAAAATGTGTGGATAGAACATGGGCTATATAAACACTTTGAACTGATGCACATGATATTTATACCAAGCACACAATGCATTTTACACACCATTGAGCATGTTGAGCTCGTCTTGGTGAATATGTCTGGTTTAATTGCAATCTTCGTATTTTTGGATTCTGAAAAATGTTCAACGTAGTGACACCCCCTTAGTGAGACGGCTTGTCAAGTCCGTTCAGAAAAAATTGAGACCAACCAAGCCTGACCTATGCTATTAGAAAATATTAATCACCGAATAAGTTTAGTTATCGCATGATCCAGCATACATTATTTTGAATTGACTTGTTCAACTCTTTTGTTAGACTTGAATCGATCACCCTTTTAGTGCATTCTTTTATGAATGAATAAGTACGCGTTCGTCTAGTACGGTGGTGTATACATGTAATCTGTTGGGCTATGTTGCTTCACATTCATATGGCACAACTGAGAGACCGACTGACTGACCTTCGTAAAAATGTTACGGTGACTGTCTTGCATGAATGCAAATAATTGTCGCGGTAATTTTAAAACCGGCTACATGTAGCCTGTGTGCTGCCTCGCGTAAAATACAGACAATCTGCGTGGTTCTCTGTCGCATTTTCGAACACTGATTTTCAAACCAAAATATTTAAATTGTCTTTTAAATTTCAGGATTTTCTTGAAAATTCAAATTACCATGTTTTAGGCATTTATAAGTACTGGGCATCCTTTATAGGATATTGCATTGGTGAATTTAGCAATTAATTTTTAAATCACTGACTTTTTACAAAGAAGGTATTGGTAAGAGAGGATTTTCCCATAGCGTTACAATGGCGATAATGAGCTCATGAATATATAATGAGGCAAATGTCTATGGGATTTCACTGTGTAGCTTTAGACTGGTCTCAATTTATAGGGTTTAGTCGAAAATCTGATGAACACAACATACAACAAACATGAATTTATGAAAAACAACTATGTAATGCAGACATACACTGTTGTTACTAGTGAAAATAATCAATAGTTTGTTCTAGAAGATGGAATTTCTAGGGTATGTTCACTGCGGTAATACTTATGAGTGCCAGTGTATTTGCCAAACGTGTTCGAAACCTGTTTAACACCGTTTAAAACTGGGTATAACTGCAAAAAGGTCATGAATCAATTTACGTGGACTGTAACTGCACTATGTTCCGAATCTTATTCATTAAGCCAACAATTACCCGTATTTTTAGAACTCTGTATTCTTTATCGACTGCATTGCATTACTAGTCTACAAATAAATGATTGATTGTTTTGTTACCCAATCACTTCCATATGTATTCCTTTGTACACAAAAGAAAGTCAATATCATTCTAGCCATAGAAATCACCTTCTGCGCGACTGTAATACAAAACTATAAGCCACGTGTACAATATGTACGTTGCAGCAATATGAAACAACAAAAAGCTTCACCAATTATGATATTTCAGTGAACGAAGTGAAATTTCTTAATTTACCCATAAAGAATAATTTAAGAATATATTTTTCATAAATAGGCCTATTAATCCACTACACTACAGATAATGTGAATATTAATGATTTATAATTTATTCAGCTTTTATTAGTGGAGTGTCAAAATGGTCCATTTTTAAGGGACAAAATCTTACTTGACAATGTGCAGTAAAAATTGCAGTCTTAAAAAAGTGATTTTTTTTCCCGCCTACTATTTACATCAGTGCTCAAATAATTTTGATAACAAGAGCCCTGTAGCCCTTGTGTATTTTGGGCCCTGACATAAATATTCTAATAAAAGAAAACAAAAGGTCAATTAAAAATTTGCGGTGGACCAACGGTCAATTCCCGCTGCTGCCCGGGCGGTTCCCCCTAAATTCTACCCATTTCTTCCCCTGATAGTGTTATCCCTGATTCAAACCGAGGGGCATTAAGGGTTAATTATGTCAAAATGGTTCGCTTTATGTGACAAAATGGTTCACTAGGCTGTGGGGGTCAAACTTTTCACTTTTGTATTAACTTTTGTGTGTCAAAGTAGTCTCTTTATGTGTTAATTTGTCATTTTATGGGGTTTTTAAATGGTTCACTTTTTGACACCTAAAAGTGTCAAACTGATTACTTCATGCACTTATCAATTGCAGCCCCGGCCCCGGGGGACCCGGGGATAGCGGGGATTAGGGCCGGGACGTACAAATTGCCGATGTGACGTCCCGGCTACAGTCGTGTACGGTCCCCGCAGGGCGGGGCACCACTTTTTGTACGCCCCCGCTACAGTCCCGGCCCCCCATGGCCGGGACAAAGTGTACACCGGCGTACGGTCCCGGCCCCACATAGCCGGGACAAAGTGTACGACGGCGTACGGTCCCGGCCCCCATAGCCGGGGCATAGTGTACGCCCCGGCTACGCCCGGCCTCAGACAGCCGGGCCAATATTAGCTAATCGTTATCATGTTACACGGTTCACTGCGAGCATTTTCATGATTTACCGTTCACTACTAGGCCTATATGGTTTTGTCAATAGTTTAGTTTATACAGTGCTCCAGAACAAAACTTACCAGAGGCCTAAAACTAAAAATACTATAATGTTGGCATGATCTATCTCAGTCTGTTGTCAACCAGAAATGAATCGAGTCAAAAAATCACTTTATGGATATCATATTGTGTAGCTTTATTTTTGATAGATCATGCGTACCGGCAACATTGGAAAGTTTTGATCCAATTTATTTATTATGAACAAACAGTATTTAAGTTTTAAAAATGGACCAACAACATGATGATTGATCTAATTGACTTGGGAGGGGGATTTTGGACCTTCTTGGGGACTTGGGAGGGGGAATTGAGGGGTGGGCTCCCCCTCCCTGACTTACGGGCCTGCAAGTAGGTGTTGTCTATCTATCCGGGCCCTACCGTGTACATTATTCCAGGCAAAAGCACTATATGGTCAAATTGTACGAAGTTTACCGTAGTCATAGTAGTGAAAATCCAGGCATTGATCAATCGCGGTGACTAATTTTAAAGTTTTAATATCAGTGCATGTATACCTTAGCGTACATCCCCGCTATGTGTGCGTACACCCCGGCTATGCCCCGGCTATGCCCCGGGGTGTACATTCGTGTACCCTAGCGTACGCCCCGGCTACAATGCCCGGCCTATTTTTTCAGTAATGTACGTCCCCGCTATGCCCCGGCTACACGCCCCGGCTAGCGGGGGCACGTTTTGTACGTCCCGAGTACACGCCCCCGCATAGCCGGGCCATGTTTTTTGTACGTTTGCGTATGGTCCCCGCATAGTCCCCGCCATGCCCCGGGTCCCCCGGGGCTGGGACTGCAATTGATAAGTGCATTATTGTGTGTCAAATTGGTTCATTTTATGTGACAAATGGTTCATTTGACGTGATAGTTCACTATGTTGTCAAATGGTTGACTTTGACTTTCAATTGCTTTTGAACAATGTTTTATTTGACTGTTGTAGGTAGGTTAACCCTAACACTCTTGATTACTACAAAGCGCTACAAGCAAACCTATTTCCAAGCGCATGTGCGGATGGTTTTCGATGAGGTAATCAACCGAGCCAACATAGTGAGCGCGGTATACTGCTCGATCGAGTAACTGAGGGCCGTGGCTTGCATAGGGGGTCCGTGGTTTCGATCCCCAGTCTGGTTGCGGTGATTTATTTGTCCACTTTTCTTCAAAAATTGAGCTATCGGTTAAAAACGGATTTGGGGGTTAGGGTTAATTATTTGTGTGTTTCATTAACCCTAATGCTCTTGAGTACAACAAAGTGGTATAAGCAAACCTATCTTCAAGCGCATGTTGGGCAGTTTTCGATGAGGTAATCAACGAGTCTATATAGTGAGCCTGGTATACTGCGCGAACGAGTAGCTGAGGGCCGTGGCTTGCATTTGGGTCTGGGGGTCCCCAGTCGGGTCGCGGCAATTTATCTGTCCACTTTTCTTCAAAAATTGAGCTATCGGTTAAAAACCTGGTTTGGGGGTTAGGGTTAATTGAGCAGTTTTTCTCATTTTTTTCGTGTTTTACTAGGGAAGGAATGAATCCCCAATTTGATTAGGGTAGATGGAGTAAACTGTTTTTATGTTGACAGTGTGTTTTCTCTTAAACTAAATGAATCACAATCTACATTTCAATCTACAATCCTGATGAACTTATTCAAAGATAAATGAAACGCATTATTTGATCGTTTGAGTATTATAACATATCAAAATTTGACAGTTAGTTACGAGGGGGTATCAAAAGGTTCTTGACATCACCAAGAAATAAAGGAGCCAGAAACTTTTTTTTATATGTGACCCTTCAGACATCTTTAAAAAGTCACTGTGCAAAGTCAGACATTTCTACCACTTTTTATTACCTGTCCACAGACCGCCATTGTAGAGACCTTCAGATTGACCGCCATTGATTGATCCTCAGATTGTCTCAGATTGCGTTATTCCCAAAACAGCAATAAATGGTTTAAAGTCTTGACAAAAAGGGGTCAAAGGTCATGTAGGGTCATTAGAGGTCAATCTGTGTACACCCCATGTTACCCATAAGATTATTGTCACCAAGCTGATTTGTAATGACCTTTGACCCCTTACTGTCAAAACTTTACACTATTTATTGCTGTTTTGGTGAAATATGCAATCTAACGTAATATGAGGATCAATCAATGGCGGTCAATCCGAGGATCTCTACAATGGCGGTCTGTAGATAGATAATAAAAAGTGGGAGAAATGTATGACTTTGCACAGTGACTTTTTAAAGATGTCTGAAGGGTCACATATCAAAAAAAAGTTTCTGGCTCCTTTATTTCTTGGTGATGTCAAGAACTTTTTGATACCCCCTCGTATAAAGGGGTGAAGAAAAGTAAGTCGTCCCCCCTCCCCCTAAAATTAGATTACTTTTGTTTACATAACTTCACACTCAATTAGACGTTTTGAAAAATTAAAACAATCATGAAAAGAGAAAACGCTTGGCTACCATTGCCATTTGAAAGTTTTACATTTTCGATATCATGTTTACTTTTCCCAAAACAGTCACATTTCCTCAAATTGATGTTTTCAGGAAAAAGTGGAACTTACTTGTATTGGATTTTGAAAATGGGAAACTTTGAACGGATAGCTAAGCGTTTTTCCTTTTCAGAAAAGTTTCAATTTTTTAAAACACCTAATTGTGTGGGGGTGTTACGCAAACAAAATTGTATAGGATTTTGAAAATTGCTACTGTTTCTAAGAACATCGTTTTGGGAAAATGAGACAATTTTGGGAAAAGTAAACATGATATTGAACAGCAGAAACTTTTCTTTTCATAAGTTTTTAAATTTCTCAAAACGATTAATCCTGTGCAGAGCTATGCAAACAATCTTGGTCTAATTTACGTACAAAAAAATCATGAGAGAGAGTTTTTAAATTTACTGGTATGGACCAAGTGCCACTTTTTCTGAAAACATCATTTTGGGGAAATGTGACTGTTTTGGGAAAAGTAAACATGATATCGAAAATGTAAAACTTTCTATTGGTAGCCAAGTGTTTTCTCTTTTCATAATCGTTTCAACTTTTCGAAACGTCTAATTGTGTGTGAAGTTATGTAAAAGTAATCTTTTTTTGGGGGGGGCTTAATTTTTTGACCCCTTTAGTTTCAACATGGTGACATTTTCTTGCCCTCAATCATCCCAGATGTTTTCACACTGCAATATGCCATAAAATTTGGCTCATATTTATATCTATCATGAATCAAGCGAAACCTGATCATTTATCTTCATTACAAGCTATTCTTCAGCCACCCAATTCAGTCCCACGTGATACCAATAAATACACAGCCCACTCTTGAATGTTTTGTTATGGATGCATTGTGTTAGCAGAAACTTCTGTTCAAAGTATTTTGGATACAAGTATCTCCCTATCACATTTCCGCAGTCTAGACTAAATGCAAAACATTACAGTATTTCTAGATAAACAGATCTCCAGAATGGGGTACTATAGTATTTACTATATAATTGTTTAGCATAAACAGTAAGTGGTATAAACAAAACTTCCCAATAGAACTACTGATAACCTTTTATAGGTCAGTAACTTCACCACTATTTTTCAGGCACCTAGGGTGCCTTCTTAATTCTTCACTATATAGTGTTGCCATGGCAATGACCTATATGACATCAGTGACCAAGATGACCTGCTAGCTTCCCAAACTACCAATTCGCACAGTCTGCCACCCAGGGATTCCCCCATTTCTTGCCCTGAAGCTTGATGCTCGGCTTGGTAATCAAATATTCCATGGTCTGATGGCCGCTGTACTTTATATAATCGTTACACTGGATTCTCACCAATTACATTTCAACATCATAGACCCTGATTTTGTCCAACCAACAACCCATAATAGGTCCAAATTAACACCCAGGCCGGTGTGTTGTTATCAATTTGAAAAAGTTGCTATAAATTTCAGCCTCTTTTAGAAAATGCAAATGTTTATGGCTGCAAATCAATTTGTATTACAAATCGAGTTTTCATGTTTTTCTTTTTGGAAGGTGAGAGTAAATCAATGTACCCTGACTTGATAATAATCCATCTCGTTCTGGTCTCCGCTCTGCCAAGAAAGCACTCTTATACTGGAACCTAAATCATTACGATCTTGGGGGAATCGAGGGCTTTCTCTGTTAATTGCTGCTCCTCGCATATGGAACACCTTCCCCGAGTACATCTGTAGCAGCCCTTCAATTGGTTCTTTCAAATCTAAATCTAAAAGACACACTTTTGTTATTGTTGTATGACTAATCTCTGCCACATTTGGTGTATTACTATTATTCTCATGTTTGATGATATTTTTTTGTATTTTTTTATTTTTTTATTGGTTAAAGTATTTATATTTGTTTGTTTTCTTGTTCATTTTTCTTGTATCCTGCTGGCTTTTGTTGCTCTGTATATGATAGTCATGAGCGTTCTTGCAGATTTGCACGCTTTAATATAAATGTTCATCATTATCATTATTATTATTTTCTAAATTATGTTAGAATCTATGGAAACTGCAATGGTCTAAAATACAATCTCAATTCGGCATGTTGACAACAAACATGATCAACAATTTTTCTAACTCACAGTGTAAGTCGGGCCATAGCTTCATGGTCGAGCAGGTATTTTTTTGTGAATTACCTGCCCGACTGGCTGGTTGAAAAAAATCTAAAGTTCCAGGCCTGAAAATGATGAACACAACCTACCCAGGGGGGGGGGGGGCACTCAATTTTTTTTTGGTAGGGGTGTGCCGCCCAGGGTCTCAAAAAGGGGGACTACAGAACTGAACTGAGTGGATTTTATGACGAAAAATAGGGTCTAAAGAACTGATTTTTCTTCAAAAAAGTAGGTCTTGAGAACTGGTCTATATTTCAATTTTGAATTAGCAAAAATGCAAATTTTTGATTTTTTTTGTTTGTTTTAGAACGCAAATGTTCGAAGAATTAAGGCTTTGGAACGCAAAATTTCGCAATTTTTGAATTTGAGGGTGAAAAAGGGGGTCTTCAGCACGGCACGTACCTATACCTTTTTCCAATGTCAGTGCCCCCCCCCCGGGCAACCTACTTGAGACAAACTCTTTTTAACATGTTTAATGAAGCTTTAACTTTGCTAAGGGCCCTCCACGCTTAATTGGCATAATATGGTAAATTACTGGTATTTTCTTAAGATATTAATGTGAAAATATCTACCGATCACTGAATTTAGCACAAGAGTGTAAATATGCAATACTTTTCCACACTCCATGATACTTATCCAAATTTGTCGTACACCAACCGAGTACTGTTTTTCTCTGAATTAAATTTTGTTTTAAAAAGAAAATGTTGCTTTGAGGAGTTTTCAACTGAAAACTTTGATTAACCCTAACCCCCGAGGCACCTTTTCCAATGAATTTTTTTGGCGGCCAATAAGCGAGGGGGAAAAGGCCCCCCACACCCCCAGGGCTCGAACCCGGACCTCTGGGTTCAGAGGCGAACGACTTACCACTGGGACACGGGGGGGGGGGGTCAATCTTACTTGGCTCAGTATACTTCGCCAAATATATATCCTGGGGCCATTATCTCATCGAAAAACTGCCGCGCCAAGTGGACCGAGCACACCGCATCATAGTAATTTGGAGTACTCAAGTGTATGTCAGATTTGGGTTTCACCTATCCTTGCAGCTTGCGCATTAGAAAAAGTTTTTTTTTTTTTTTTTTTTTTTTTTTTTTTTTTCAAACTTCCCAACGTTTCACCGATTTTTCAGATTTTCATTGATCACATCATTTTAAATACAAAAGGTCACTTTTACAAGGATTTCAATATTTTATATTTGTAAAAAAAATTTTTTTTTTATTTAAAAAAAGCGCATTCCGCATTAGGTTTTAAAAAACTGAAGAGCTTTGAGACAAAATAATTTTTTAATATAGCCTTATATAGAATGTACGACTGGTTTTATTTAGATGATTAGATACGTGAATATAATTCAATTCAACCCAGGTACTCAGAACCCCCAATCCAAATTTATTCTTCATGTGTCCTACTTCAACCCCGGGGTGCTCAGTGGTCATTACAAGGGGGTATCATGCGCGTCCAAGGACTTTCAAAAAGTACCCTAAATACGTTATCGTTTTAATGTGAAAAGCACCCCCTAAACAAGTATGGCACAGTATTTTCATACCCTAAGCAAGTAATATCAGTATTTCCAATACCCTAAACAAGTACTCAAAATATTTTGATACCCTAAACAAGTACTCAAAATGTTTTGATACCCTAAATAAGTGCTCAAAATATTTTGATACCCTAAGCAAGTAATTTGTAAAGTTTAAACCTTTTACTGCGTATGACACATTTCTAACCCTTTTTTCCTTCCCTAATAAGCTAAAAGTATTATGAAACAAATGCCGAGCTGATCTATCAGATCACTTGCAAAGGATACAATTTTAGAAATATATCTCGCCCTTGTTTCATGGCTATTTATAATCCTCATGGAGCAAATAAGGACCCTAAATACGAAAGCCAATGATGTAAAAAGTATACCCTTTTTCTTAATTTGGCTTGTTTTGATACCATATTCACGTTACGTACGTAACGTG
Source organism: Ophiura sarsii (assembly GCA_035610835.1). Lineage (NCBI taxonomy): Eukaryota > Metazoa > Echinodermata > Ophiuroidea > Amphilepidida > Ophiuridae > Ophiura > Ophiura sarsii. The sequence continues at coordinate 64,982,072 of CM069448.1, forward strand.
CCCCACCTTGAAAAACTACCCTAATTACGTGATTTCTTGGACACGCATGATACCCCTCTTGTAATGACCACTGAGGCCACGGGACTTCAACTTCGCATTCAAAACTCAGTTGCTCGACTTGTCCAAGATTCGCTGTCACATTTCTCCCGTCCTTCGTGACTTGCATTGGTTGCCGATCAAATCTCGCATTATGTACAAGATTCTTCTGATAACTTGAGCTCTAGCACCTGTGTATCTGCAGGATCTTATTCAACAATACAAGCCCACACTTTCGTTCTGGCTCAAAATATCTTCTTGCATATGTTTCTTCACCTTCTACTTCATATGGTCGCCGCTCTTTTCAAGATGCTTCTGCTGAACTTTGGAACAATTTACCATTTTTATCATGTTAAATCAGCCAAAACTCTTGAACAGTTCAAATCATTACTTTAAACTTACCTACGTATTTAATGTTAATGCTTAATTTCTTTTTGTTTTGTCTTTTGTTACTAATGTTACTGTTTTATTTGTAATAGCGCATAGGGACTTAATTGTGTTATGCGCTCAACATGTGTGGTTTTATTATTATTAATATTATTATTTCCACCAACAAAATTTCCGACTAAATAACCAAACAGCAAGATGAATAAAACATTACTCTCAATTCATGCACTTTTCAAATGTGTGTTTAATTATTATCTCTACCAATAAGGCTATGATTCCATCGCACACTAAATAAACTCAATTTTCAGTTTAATTAAAAACACATAGCCTACTACGGCAGCCTATGCACGCAATTATTACGTAGTTATAATGACACGAGCAAGGTCAGATGATGAGATCATTAGCTATTTATCTATCGTTAGATGGATCATCTCTTTTCAAACTGGTAGCAACAGCTTCCTCCATGTAACCATGGTGACGTGAAGCTTGGTGGCTGGCTCCTGAGTGGCGGCCATTAAATCCTATTATTGTGATTATGTTCTGACATCACTTCATGTAATTAATAATTCAGTGACTGCTGGCGTTGGTTTTAATATTACAAGGATTGGGAACATAATGACATGAATTGGCCTATGAGCGATGCAAAATAAATTCAGACCTGTTTAGCTAGGATTTTTTATGAGGGGTTGGAGAGTGTATAATTTAAGAGTGGAAATAGTTTTTTTAATAAGCCACCTTTCATGTTTTAATTCTAGGGGAAGGGTACTCCGTATATAAGGCCAAAAACAAAGAAATGTTTGGGCGGCGATATTTTGGGTCACTTTTCACCTTGCAGAGAAATTGTCTGAAAATAGTGGGGGTAGATTTTAAGGTTAAGAAGCAATTAATTTTTCTTTTCTTTTTTTCAAAATTGTTTTAAGTTTGGTGTATATAACCCTAACTCTACCATATACCACAATATACCACGACAGAGTTTGTTGGTATCACCCGGCGTGGAAGTTTTTTCGCTGCAAAAATGGACCCAGCCTATATACTTGGCGCAGTATACTGTGCCAAGTGGCGCAGTATTCTGTGCCAAGTAGCCTTGACACTCGTGGTGTAATGGAAAATCCCTAGTCCCGTGTACCGGAGGTCCCTGGTTCAAATCCTGGGGAGGGGGGCAGCGATATTTTGGGTCACTTTTTGCCTTGCGGAAAAAAATTCTGAAAAAAGTGCCAGATTTTTTACCCTTATTTTATAAGAGTGCTGGACGCTGAGCACGACTTTCGGACGGCCCTGTCTGGCGTAGCTACAACCCTGTGCAGTATGCACAATTATAACAAACATGACTTTACAAGTGAGAGGTACTGTATTTGCTCCATTAACCACAAACCCTACCCAACTTTTTACACCACGAGTGTCAAGGCTACTTGGCACAGAATACTGCGCCACTTGGCACAGTATACTGCGCCAAGTATATAGGCTGGGTCCATTTTTGCAGCGAAAAAACTTCCACGCCGGGTGATACCAACAAACTCTGTCGTGGTATATTGTGGTATATGGTAGAGTTAGGGTTATATACACCAAACTTAAAACAATTTTGAAAAAAAGAAAAGAAAAATTAATTGCTTCTTAACCTTAAAATCTACCCCCACTATTTTCAGACAATTTCTCTGCAAGGTGAAAAGTGACCCAAAATATCGCCGCCCAAACATTTCTTTGTTTTTGGCCTTATATACGGAGTACCCTTCCCTAGAATTAAAACATGAAAGGTGGCTTATTAAAAAAACTATTTCCACTCTTAAATTATACACTCTCCAACCCCTCATAAAAAATCCTAGCTAAACAGGTCTGAATTTATTTTGCATTGCACATAGGCCAATTCATGTCATTATGTTCCCAATCCTTGTAATATTAAAACCAACGTCAGCAGTCTTCATAAGCCCTACTCAGCGTCCAGCACTCTTATAAAATAAGGGTAAAAAAGTCCCCTTAAGAGCGTCCAGCACTCTTATAAAATAAGGGTAAAAAAGTCGTGCTCAGCGTCCAGCACTCTTATAAAATAAGGGTAAAAAATCTGGCACTAAAAAATAAAAGGTTTTTTTTTGTTTTTTTACAATTTGTGGAAAAAATCATTAAATAGCCTCATAAAACAAGTATTGATGTGGCGGGAACCCTCAAAGTGCATTTATAACCCCTTAAAAACATTAGGAAGGCCTCTAGAGAGTCTAGACCCCATTTCATGATCCACTGCACTTCGTTCGCTACACTTACTCCGTTCGCCGTCAGTAAAATTGTCCAGCACTCAATCTGGTCTAGCTACAACCCTGATACTGCATGTTATGTTTTTGTTTGTTTTGGACCTCAAAACATAGCATTCCAGAATCAACTTTGCGCAGATAATGAAAATTGTGAAAAGTAATGACTAATGAATAATGTCACAGACTCAGTCATGAAAAAATATGTAACAGGAACTGAGAATCAACTTTCATTAACCTTATGATCAGCAAACCCCACACGGTGCGAGCAGTGTCAACCTTAACACTTTCCATGCGGCATGCGACTGCAGACGACAGTTCCAAAAAAATTCAAAATTTTTCAAAAAATAATGTCAATATTATTGAGTTTCATCACCATATTTGGAATCACCATGAGAAATGCATTACAATAAGCACAAACATGCCTAGTAGTGCTAGTATTGGTTCAGTAATCCTTAAAATAGACTTGGGAAAGGTTTATGAAAAATGTGCATTGTTCAGGGCCGTCAGATGGGGGGTGTGCATTGGGACGCACCCCCCTTGATTTTTTTTTCTTCTTTTTTTCTTTTTTTTTTAAGGTAAAATTGCGTTTTTCTTTGTTTCAAATGTCAATGATAGTAAAACTACTCCATAAAACATTGACTACAGTGCTTTTTTGGGCTGCGAAATTTAGTGTGCGTGCCCCCCCCCCCCCCCCCCCCCCCCACTTACGTGATATTCACGAGGTGACTGACTTGGAAATTTTTTGGGGCAAACCTTTACGAGAAAAAAAAACCTAGCTACGCCACTGCTTCCGGTAAAAAATCGTGAAAACGCAAACTAAAAGCTGTGTAGAAAGTGCTAAGTCACCATCCATCTGTAAAATATTGACTTAAGTCTCATTATGAACTAAGACAATAATCACTCGGTGGTCAGCTTTACACCTGAACAACCAATAATATGTGGCATTAATTATTTAATTAATCAAATCTAGGGGCACCGTTGCTAGGGTAACATCGTGTAATACCAGCAGGAGTCACGGGTTTTAGACAATAGCAAATATTGATTGTAAAGATCAACTGGTGTCTGGACTGTATTACATTATATGAAGAGGGTATGGTGAATTATTAACACTTTCCATGCACGCGGCTATATTAGTTTTACCATACAAAACAGATTTGTCAGAAATCTTTCCCTACTTTCAAAGTCTTATTTCAAGAAATACTGAACAATACTAGGCATATTAGTATCGATTTTAATGTGTTTATCATGGTGTTTCCAAATATGGTAATTTCATTTAATTATTTTGACATTTGTGAAACATTTTGTGAAATTTTGAATGTCGTCTGCAGAAGACTGCCGCGTGGAAAGTGTTACGGTTATTAAAGAAAGTGGCAATGTCATGTTCTTTGTCCAGCACGGAATGTACACAATGTATTTCACAGCTTAGGCCTAAAAAAAAAGGTTCGATTGGCGTAACCCAACCGACCTTATTTTAAACCCCCGACCCTAAACATTTATTTATTTTTTAACATTTTTTTTTTTTTTTTTTTTTTTTTTTTTTAATTTAAAAAAAAAAAAATATGTGTGTGAGAAAAAGAAATAAAGACAGTGAAAATGTGTATTTGTGCCATTTGTTTATGTCTGTATGGTATGTGTGCTGGTATATAAAATTTCATAGACATTTTACAGATTTAAAAAAATAAAAATTTTAAAAAAATCCGACCTACCTACCCTATTTTTTTTTCTATGTTACGCCAATCAAACCTTTTTTTTTTTAGGCCTTATTCCGTATGTGTGTGTATCCACTGCGCATGTGCTGGGCATAGAACACGATATTGCCAAGAAAGGGTATTCAGAATGTAATTTTATCACTTGGGCTATACTAAAAAAATCTTTTGTCTCAAAGCTCTTCAGTTTTTCAAAACCTAATGCGGAATGCGCTTTTTTTTAAGGTTTGTTTTTTTAAATATAAAATATTGAAATCCTTGTAAAAGTGACCTTTTGTATTTAAAATGATGTGATCAATGACAATCTGAAAAATTGGTGAAATTTTGGGATTTTTTTTTTTGAAAAAAAATAAATAAATAAGATTTTTGTTTTTCTAATGCGCATCAATAAACTAACGCGCGCGGGAGCTTTGAGACATTTTTTTTTTAATTTAGCCTTTAATTAAATATATAAATCATTGAAAACAAACAATTGTTGTCATATTAAATTGGCCCTCATCCACCACTTTTTTTTAAATAACGATAAAAAAAGAAAAATTCCATATTGTTCTTATTTTCTCCAGCAATATTTTTATGTTCCTTATATTTTATGCTAACCAAAATGTAGTGGCAAGCCTGGACAAAAAACGGAGAGTTGGCGAATCTCATTTCTGGGAAATGGGGCCATTTGGTGGGAAAGGGTATTAGGATATTTGTCGGGGAAATTTGGGTATTTTGTGGGGTATTTGGTTGGAAATTTGGGCATTTGGTTGGAAATTTGGGTATTTGTGGGAAATTTGGGTATTTGGGGGAAATTTGGGTATTTGGTGGGAAATTTTGGGTATTTGGTGGGAAATTTGGGTATTTGGTGGGAAATTTTGGGTATTTGGTGAGAAATTTGGGTATTTGATGAGAAATTTTGCTTTTTAAAATAAAGAAATATATGAGAAATTGAGGGAAATCTAGTCTTTTTCTGGGAAATTTGGTTTGCTTCCAGGGAAATAAACATTTTTTCCTAGCCCTGTGTAGTGGCATTGCCCAAATATGGTAAACTGCACTGAAAACAAGGCAGCTATACATGTACAATCAAATAATCAATTATAATTGAATGAACAATTGGAACAGTGTATTGCGTGCATTCAATGAGTAGCATGAAACCACATCACCCCCTCCCCCCAACACTCTCAAAAGTTGACTTTCTGGTAAAGTCCTTAGTTCACTTTCATTCCCCCTCCCCCCCCCCCCCCCCCCCCCCCCTCCCCCATAAAAAACCTAGCTACTGCGCACAACCATAAAACATGATAATCTTTATGCATTTACAACGTATAACTTAGCAACTAGTTTCATCACAATTTGACCACTAATATAGTCGCTGTCGAAGACTAGTTGCGCCGACTAGTTGGGACTATTAGGTGGCGACTCTTGTTGTGTAACCTCTTGTCGTGTAGCCCTGCTATTTTAGAACTTGGCCCTTCTTTATAAAGCTCAACCGGGAAGAATTCTTAAATATTCTTCTTTTAACATGTTTAACCAGGCTTGAGAATCCTAAGTTCACTTTAAGATTAATCATAACTTTTATGGTCATCTACCTTGAAGGGTGTTATTATCTATGGCAGGGGTTCTCAACCTGGGGGTCGTGACCCCCATGGGGTCGTTTGGGGTTTTCCAGGGGTCATAAATATAGCTTTTTGGGGAACAATTTTGATATTTCGCTCTAAAAAGGCTTTAAAAACCTCATAAGAAACTTTCTATGCTAAATTTCCTACTCGCTACGCTAGCATCATATAACCAAGGAGTTTCAGTTTGAATAAATCGGGGTTTTTTTTTCAATTTTGTTATTGGGGGGGGGGGGGGGGGGGGGGGGGGGAGCGGTCACGGCACTAACCAAGAATGTCAAAAGGGGTCGTGGGCCAAAAAGGTTGAGAACCACTGATATGTGGGATTTGCTTCTGAAAAAAGTGCCCCATGGGGGTCGTTTGGGGTTTTCCAGGGGGTCATAAAGGGGTCATTAATATAGCTTTTTGGGGAACCATTTTGATATTTCGCTCTTAAAAGGCTTAAAAACTCATAAGAAACTTTCAAATGCTAAATTTCCTACTCGCTACGCTAGCATCATATAACCAAGGAGTTTCAGTTTGAATAAATCGGGTTGTTTTTTCAATTTTGTTATGGGGGGGGGGGGGGGGGGGGGCGTGTTCACGACACTAACCAAGAATGTCAAAAGGGGTCATGGGCCAAAAAGGTTGAGAACCACTGATCTGTGGGATTTGCTTCTGAAAAAAGTGAATACAGTAGTTAGTAAAAAGATACTTTTGCCATTTTTTCCCTCTCCTCTGTGGCAAAGTAAACATTTTGGAAAGGTGTTCACTTTGAACATCCTGGTGATGTGATGAAACTGTATCTTTCTATATATGAATTGGTTTCAGGTTTCACATTATGAATTAATTCTAAGAAATCACCTTATCTTCAGACTGTTACATTAAAATGTCATTAATGTCTCAACGATAAGAAATTTAGTAGGGGTTTATATGCTTTCTTTTAAAGTTAAGTTAATTTAACCCTAACCTTTCCCAGGACCACAAATGGCCACAGCAAATAGCTGCTTTGCTGCATGCTATCTCGTGGCACGATCCAGTGAGCTATCAAATGATCTCGAAAAACTTTTTCTAGCTCGCCCCGTTAGCGCAATCAGTTAGTCGTCCGACTTTCCACTCCGGAGACCCGGGTTCTATCCCTGGCGCTGTCGAAGAGTGATCTTTCCCAAAAAAAATGTATCCGTTTTTCTCCCCTGATATTATAATGTCATAAACAGTAAAAAGGTTTCACCGTTTTTGGGCATGGGGGGGGGGGGGGGGGGGGGGCGGTAATTCTTTTATTGCAGTGGTACCTTTTCAAATATTCATACTTTGTGTCAGTTTTTATTGTTCAATTTCTATTGTAAACGCACCAAAATCATCTCATAACACTGTCCGTTTACACGTAAATTGTCATAATACAAAATACAGCTCGGATCCTAATACCGTAATCGATATCAGTGTGAAGCTAATAAAATCCACTCTTTATTTCCAAACACATATATATATAAGTACAGGAGAAACGCATAAAATTGTGACGGGGGGTAATCCGACAGTGCCAATCTCAACCGACCAGACTAGATTATTGGGGGAGGTGGTGATCGCTCCCCTCGGCCCCCTCTGGCTACTTCACTGGACACCCATCGTCAAAAATCATTTTATTCCCCCTCCCTTCCAGGGTTTAAATCAAGAGGGGGTTGGGGGATGTGCCGCCAGCAAAATGAAATGTACCCAAACATTTACCAATTTTCAGGGGGAAAGGACATAGTATATTTACCAGAGACCCATAATTTACCTACATATTTAACATATTTGGCTAAAATTTCTTTGAAAAACAGCAAATTTAAGGATTTTATACCCATAAATTTACCAAAATGACTATGAAAAGGGGTCATTCATTTACCAGACGGGTAAAAAATTGGGACCCTATTTGATGGCACATCCCTGTGACATGGTATGGCCGTAGTACTTATTACTTACTGGGGTGTACTTACATCCAGTAAGTACCCCTGGCCCCCCCCCCCCCCCCCCCCCCCCCCCCCGGAGCAGACAACAGCAAACATACTGTCTGCTTTGTAATTGACATTAACAAAGAGGAGTCAACTATATTGATGAATATGGTAAACTCATGGTATCTTAATTATTCAGATCATTAATATACAGGCCTATAAAAGACAAAGGGCTGCTAGAAATAAAGTGATCGAATCAATCATCTTATTGTTAACTGCAAAACAATAGCTAATTGTCATTTGGGATCTGGTGGTGGTGCAGGGTCTCAGAAATAATTCGTACAAATGATTTTCTAATACTACGTTAAAGGGGCATTTAGAGATACATATTGGGTTGCACCCTCAATTTTCCTGGAAATTGGGTTTTTGCACCAAAATAATACTTAGGCATACTAACTACCATTTACCGAGTTCCTTTAGTAATACCCTACCACTGCATGTCTTCAATGGGGGCTTTTAAAGAACGACCCATACACTAACACAGTAAGGATTACAAATGGTAGGGTATTCTAAAGCTTACCCCCATTTACCTTATTAAATTATCAGTATTTCATGTAATATTTCACAATTTTGGTAATTTCGATGTAGATGACATAGAAATTATCAGCAGAACTCGGCACGTATGACTTCACCAGAATATCTATCTAGCGCCATCACTTAAACCCTTTTCCCATGAAATATTGCGTTTCAGGGTTTTATTAAACCTTATTGACACTTTTTTCTTCTTCTTTCAAACTTCATTTTTATCGCCAATTTCTCTGTGCCCCTTTAATGTAATGAATTTTGTTGGATTGTATTAAGCCTTCTTTCCCGGTTGTGTTTTTGGCAATGAAACTATCATGAGAGAAAAACGGGTTACATTTTTGGGGAAATAAGTCTCCGCATGTGCCTTGGATCGAACCCACGCGCATGCATGACAGGCAGACAGTACACAATGCGCTAATGGGTGAGATTCGCTTCAAAACACTTCAGTTTTTTTCGCAAGTTGATCGTCCTGGCGGAGCGTGGCACGAGACAGACCAGGTAAAAGCGTGGTACACACAGCTAGCAGCGTAGGAATTTGTAGTGTGTAGGATAGTTTAGTTCATGTTTAATTATTAAATACAACTAGACTATGTATTAAAAAAATTACAAATAAAAAAAAATCACAGATTCCAAAAAAACAATTAGTAACCAAAATCAAATTCAAATTTGAAAAATCATGGGTCAGTTTTTTTTCTTCTTTTCTTGTTGCCTAATAATAGCATTGAATTAGGAAACTTATGGAATTTGCACAAACTGCCTACACCTGACAGTATATGTCACGTGATCAAGCGAAATGAGTCAATGAGTCACATGTCGGCAGTTTTTCAATTTGGTATTTGACTCAATAATTTGAAAGCAGGTAGGAAATGCTACAGTATGGTCCAAACCCCACCACAATTGAATTTCTTATTTTATAGTTACAAACAATTTACCAACTGAGATAACAAGGTAAAACATAAGAATTTGTTACTTCTTTTACCTATTATAACTCAAAATCAATATTCCCAACATCCCGACTCATTCCGCTTGATCGTGTCACATTATCACATACATATGGAAATAAAATACTAACAAGAGATTTTAAAATTCATTTAATTGGGTTAAATATCTTTTATTAAAACCTACACATTCTTATGTTTGTGCAGTTTTTATAAATTCACAGGGTCAGTTAAACAGAAGAGCGTAGATATTCTAATAATACCATTATACTCAAAAATATTCAAAACTTACAAGGCAAGTCATCAGGTAACAGAACCCATAGGAGGTTTCTTTCCTGTTTTGATGCAAGAGGCAAGGTTAATTCTGACCTAAAGTTGCACTTTTTGTTCTGGTACTTCTTAGGGTAGATTGACCAGTTTAGTGGGCACTGAACTTGAGATATGACATTGAAATTTAAGAAGCTTGTGGGAATTTCCATTTATGGTGCGCTGCTTAGGCATAAGGCGACACCAACGAAATAATTGGTGAAAAAAAAAAGGTTCACATGCAAATGAAATTAACACTTTCCACAGGCTATTGGTTTTACCATTACAAACAGATTTTTCAGAAACCTTTTCCAACTCGTTTAAGTCTATCTCAAGGATTACTTAAATTTCAATGCATTTCTCATGGTGATTCCAAATATGGTAACGAAATTAATTAATTTTGACATTTTTGAAACATTTTGTGAAATTATGGAATGTTGTCTGCAGAAGCCTGCCGTGTGGAAAGTGTTAATGAAAACCGACCCCCCCCCCCCCAAAAAAAAAAAAAAAATCAATCAATCAATCAATCAATCAATAAAAATGTTGCTTGTCCAAAAAAGGCAACATTTTTACTCTTTTTTTTTTGATTTTTTTAAGGTCATTTTCAAGGGAAATTAGACAGAAAAAAAAAAAAAATGCCAGACTGACAGACCCGACCTGAGAGGTCCGTTTGCCCGTGCAACAGGGGTGGGGGGTTTTCGTCACCTAAGGGCATAATTTTGATAAGGAAGATAATATGGATAATTTTTATATTTTAGTTCAAAATAATGACATAGTTCAAAATAATGATATAAAAGCTTAAAATACAGCACCTCCTTCCGAATTTGTAAATTTCAGAAATTTATTTGTAGAAACTTGGGTTCAAGTTTGATTCAAAATATCATTTTTTGTTCTATACAAAACATGTATTTATTTATTTATCCACATACCATTATAAGATTTTAAAAAAGCAACAGTTAACAGTATTGAAACATAGATCCTTGAAAACCTCATCTAGAATGCTGCAAAATTACATGACATTTCTACCTCCTACATCCTACATGTACAACAACATGGTTTGAGGCAAGATTGTGAGGGAGACAAAGTCATCTCCATAGCAACCTAAGTATCGCTATGGGAACTATGAGGTATGAACTGTCACTCAACTTTTGTGATACCAGCATTGAAAGGGTCAAACATGGAACTTCCCGATATAATTGGATTTATTTAGTAAATGATAATGCAGAATTATTCTATGATCCCATCTGAATTTGTGATGAGTAAACATACCGTATACCATACTGACAGACGGAGTAAAAGTCAAGCTTTTTGCGAAGCATCTCGGCACATTAGAGACAAAATATCTCAATTTTTCAGTGTGCTGAGCACCATTGTCAAATTGTAAGATTGGACGAAACAGCGTAATATATTAAACCTGTTATCGGTTTTGGCCAATGAAAGGGATTGTATCAACATTTGTTTGGACAGTTTTATCAAAGACATTCATAGATAAGAATTTCTAATTGGATGAGTCAATAAGACATCCAGGGTTTATTCTAGCTTTCGACCAATGCTTATGATGGTTTGAGTCGCGCTTCAAGGAGTTGATGGTGTATGATCGTGTATTAATTATTTGTATTCGATTGCTGTCGTGATGGTCGTTCGATTGAAAAACAGTGGTTAACGCTTTACAGCGAATGGAAATTAATTTTATTATTTATTATCAAATCAATTTAATGGCCTTAATTTATTAAGAAATTGTGGTGTTTTTAAAAAAAACTATTTTTAAATTTGAAAATATTTATATGAATTATAAATAATTTGTATCACATACAAAGCATGTATTATTACAGCTTGTACTTTGTCTCGGTCAGTTTTTTAGAAGACCTTTTTTGCATAGATTTGGGGTGGAAGCACAAAGGGTCATGCCTCAACTGTATCCTCTGATTCATCTCCTCATCCATGGCTTTATTCCAGGGGGGGCACTCAACATTTTTGTGCCGCACAGGGTCTCAAAAAGGGGGCTACAGAACTGAACTGAGTGGATTTTATAAACGAAAGATAGGGTCTTAGGAACTGATTTTTTCTAAAAAGTAGGTCTTGAGAACTGGCCTATAGTTCAATTTTGATTAGCAAGAACGCACATTTTCGTGTTTTTTTGGTTTTAGAACGCAAAATGTTCAAAAAATTGGGGCTTTGGAATGCAAAATTTTGTGATTTTTGAATTTTTAATAAAATTGGGGTCTTAAGAACTGATGCAGGCTCAAAAGGTGGGTGATAAGAGCTAGCAGCAGAGGGTGAAAAGGGGGTCTTCAGCGCGGCACATACCTATACCCTTTTCCAATGTCAGTGCCCCCCCCCCCCCCAGGGCTTTATTCACCAATTCCACATCACAATATCAGCAAGATATTAAAGTGGTATATATACAGGGTGTCCCAGAATGATTTTAAGTTTTTTATTTAACCCCCTCCCCTTGTTCTTCATTCCATCCCCACCACACGTTACAAGGGTTAGGGTTAACTATGTAACTATGTAGTGGAAATTACAAGAGGGAACAGCAAATTACCTTCATATCGTTCAAATTGAGATTGGTGCTGAAAACCCGGTGTTCTCTCTTCATATTCAGAGGGGTAACACATGATCGTTCCAGGATCTTAAAATACCCCCCTATTTACGGCGTTTCGCGGACAATTTTACTAATTTGACCCCCTTTTTCGCACAAAAACGCAGACATTTTGTCTGAAAATAACCCCCTTTTTTCACTATTTCAAGGACACTTTCTAAATTTCCCCTTTTTGCGCAAAAACGCGAACACATCTGGTTCAAAATACCCCCTTTTTCCTATTCCCAGGACAATTTGATATGAAACAAATCTTATTCTATTTGTTTTCTTCCTCGCGGACATAGCCTCTCAAAACAAACACCCCTAATTTGTTGAAATCGCGGACATAGCTTCCAAAACGACCCCTTATTTTTGGAAATCGCGGACATAGTTTCAAAAAACACCCCTTATTTTGGGAAATCGCGGACATAAATGTCCGTGGAATGTCCGCGGACATGATACAGAAAACCCCCCTTTTCCGTGATTTTTGGAACGATCATGCGTACCCAAAGTCAATGTTGACTGAAACCACCGGGGCTGAAAAACGGGCAATGATTTTATGAGTTGCAAAATAGGTAATTTGGTCAAACTTGAAATCTAGCAATTTTACAAAAGAGTCCATAATTTAGTGTCAGAAATGTTCAATTTTTAAAACTACAAAGTCCTAAGAAAGCTATAATATAATTTATTTTATTATTATAAGTCTAGTATTATAAACCAAATAGTATAGTTCTTGCTCACTATCGTGACCAATTAATTGTAGATTGGATAGTTTTAGGACAAAGGCGAAATAAAGTTGGGACATTTTTAGTGTGTCTCAGCGTGTAACGGCTGTTCACCAATATTTGCAGTGGTCACTTTGGTGTTAATGGGGATCTAGCTTTGAGTCTTGGGTATTACAATACAAAAGATCAAAACTTTTTTCAACCTTCTCTTACAGCTGTATTAAAGGTAGATGTTCCGATTTTCAACTTGAAGTTTTCTATTCGACATGAAAGGTCATCCTCAAAAAAGTCGTATTCCAAAGTTTGAGTTGCATAACTCGAATGGTTCTTATTTTAGACTTCACAAGATGCCGTGAAGTGTGCCCATTGCGTTGTACACAAACTATATTGGTGGTTACCACTTTTCGCGGTAATTCGATGTTATTTCACCGATTTCTTCGTAATCATACTGATTTGGACCGTCAAATTTCAGTATGTTAATTAGAAAAATATGATCTTTCATATGATATGAAAATCTCCATATGTTTGAGAAAAATCTGTGTTATGAAAATGTGATCGGGTCATCTACCTTTAAAGAGCGGGCTAAGAGTAGGCATATGAAGAATAAAGAATGGGATACTTAAATGTACTGCGTGTTACTATGGAAGGTGATTTTATGTTCATGAACATACTTTAAAAATGACTCCTTTTAAAAACGATTATGCGTGACCAACGAGATAGATAAAGGTAGAGCGCCCTGCTTGTCAAGAAAGTGAAGTCATGACGTCATCACTGAGTATTCATCACTGGGGGATTTTTGAATATTCATTGCGCAGGAGTTACGATCCTGTCAAAAATGTTAAATATTGACCGAAAAGGGCTGATTTCCAGTTGTTTGAGTACCGTCCGCTCGCAAAACTCCCAGCAAAATATAAAGATACCGCGAAATTGTATTTAAGTTGCCTTTCTATATTTGCAAATCCACTAAATTCAGTTGATTTATTCATGAACCGTTGCTGCAATTGGTCGCAAAACTGGCTTCACACGACCACTTGCGGTAACAGGCCCTGAAATAATATTGCTGATTTCAGAGAATTATTTAACACAGATATCTTATGCAGCTGAAACTAAGTAATTCATATATATCCAAAACAAATGTTGATAACTATTTCTGTATTTCTAATGTATTTAAGTTATAACTGATTGAAATCACTATGTTTTGAAAGATTTTGCGTTACATCTGTAATTTTACACAATTTCGAGCGCGAGATTTAGAATTGCAATGTAAATGGGCTAGCAATGACCCTAGCTACAGTATGCGCTCTACCTTTATCTGTCTCGTTGTGCGTGACAACAATGGGCATAAATGCATGTCAGGTCAAGGGTCAATAGGTCGTGACTCTTACCTTAGATCTCTCATTGATGGGTGCACCTAACTCCAATAGTTTATCTACGATAGGTTGTTTATTCTCTCCTGCAGCTAACATGAGAGGGGTAAAGCCATTCTCCTAAAACAAAATAAAAAACATGCACAATTATACCGTAAGTACAAAGCAACATAAATGACACAAAAGTTGATTCCGAAACTGTATTTCGTGAATATGACAGTATGTGAAATGTGCAACAACGTGCACATCCAAAAGTCTCTTTTGGTTTTAGTGTCACCCCTCCCATTAGTAATTCTTAATCATATTCGACAAACATTTTATCCCTATCCCACAAATTCCACAGTGTACCATGGGCAACAATAATGTTCTTGTGCAGTGAAACATTCCAAGGTCAGAAGTTGATGAACTTGACCATGGTTTTATGTTTGTATCATTGAATCATCACGTGTTGTATGTGTTGGAGTCTGTTGTTTATAAATCAAAGGACCAATAATGGCTTTTGGGCAATGTCATGTTAGGTTAGGTTTTGCTCGAGCTTTAAAAGCTACAAAATGTAGTATAAAGGTCATCGTGTTTTATGATGTCATGAGTTGAGTTTGATATTTCACGAATTGGCAATACTATTATTACTAATTCACGGTATAAAAAGTTTGCGAATGTATTACTTTGGAGTTACATTGTGTTACTTTGCAATGTAGTACGGCCAAAAACAAAACAAAAAAGTTGACTTGCCCTTTCAGGGTAAAATTTACTGCACAAAAACACGTTTTAAAGAGTTTTTTTGATTTTTTTTAAACAAGCAGATACTACTGAAAATGCATTTTCATCTTTCTTTATTGTTATGTACTTCTTTCAACAACAACAACAACAACAAATCTTTTTTTTCTTCTTTTTTTTTTGAAAAAAAGAAAAAAAAAGTGACCTTAGATTTCCGAAAATTCGGGTCGGTCGGAAAGGGCAAGTCAACTTTTTTTTTGTTGGCCTAATGCACTGCTACAAAGGTGGAAATATTTGCGGCATTACATTTGAGTAATTTTTAGTGCTCCTCGCGAAATTAGCAAGATTTGAATGCACGCGAACATTTCTAGTTTTACAGTACTGAACTCATAAAAGTCACAGAATTTGGTTTCAATCACCAATTTTTTCAAAATGTGCCAAATTCATCACTATTTTGTACTCAAGAGAACAATTCTGCCGTCTGTTCAAAGAAACATAATTACATTGTAGACTGATACTCTATTGACATTTTGAGCATAAACAGTGGTGATTTTGGCCCATTCAGATTAAGTCTCCCCCCCCCCCCCCCCCACCCCGACCAGGACCCCCCCCCCCCCCCCCCCCCCCCCACACCACCCCACCCCATATTCACCAACAAGTTACTGGGCTCTGCAACAAGTGATTGCTACATTAGTATCATTGGAAAGATGAACACATCAGCTTTCCAATACTTGTACATTATATCACCAACATTATATCACCAATTTTTAACAAATATACAAAATATAGGCAATTACAAATAATTTTACAAACTTTTTTAAGGGGTTTATACTGCCTCTACCAGGGAACTGTTGAATTTTTCAACACATTGGAGAAGATATCTTTTACATACATGATAGACTATACCCATTGGTGTAACCTAAACAGCGATAAAATAAACAACTTAGCACCAGTTATGCTCCAATGAAATTGGAGTCAAATCGGTTCACAAAGAGCATTCAAAACAAACATAGCAATGTGCATGTGCCTCTCTATACAATTACAAATTGAATTGAATTGCTGAATGATTCATGTTTTATAAAAGCAGCAATAAAATATTTCAATATACAGTTCAAGGTATTTGAAAGCTAAACACGATGATTCTATTTTGAAAGATATTTTGAAATTACAACTGATTGATTTTTTCAAATTTACTTATGGTGCTAATGCTATGCTGCACAGGGGTCGCATTCTGTTCTGACACGTCTGCGCGTCCTAGACATCTCACTTTCTTGTAGTGACGCGTCAGGTTTCAAATTGGAAAGACTTGCCGGTCCCGATCAAAATTGAAGGGACCCCTTAAATTTGACGATATATGGAAATTGAAACCTTAAGAAATTCTGTAAATTACGTATCCATCTTTGCTCACAATATAAACTCATTATAACTGTCCGCAAAAAAGTAAAATTTTCAAATACCCAAACTTCAGGCCCCCTCAATTTCTTGGGGGACCCTTAAATTTGTTTTTTGAAGTCCTACGGGGTCCTGAAAAAATTCATGGGACCTCTCACATATTTGATCCAGTGCTATTCCTAATGCTGCATCAAACTGAAAATAATTTGATATCAATTTGAAATAATTTTTATACCAAACTGAAATCAATTCGATATCAAACTGAAATCAATTTGATATTAAACTGAAATCAATTAGATATCAAACTGAAATCAATTTGATATCAAACTGAAATCAATTTAATATCAAACTGAAAACGATTTGATATCAAACTGAAATCAATTTGATATCAAACTGAAATCAATTTGATGTCAAACTGAAATCAATTTGATGTCAAACTGAAATCAATTTGATATCAAACTGAAATCAATTTGATATCAAACTGAAATTAATTTACTATCAAACTGAAATCTATTTGATACCAAACTGAAATGAATTTTAAAGTCAATTGTAAAATCACTTTATTATTAAACTGAAATCAAATTACTGCTAAATTGAAATTGAAAGACGTGCGACTTAAGATTTAAATCAATTCAATTTCTGTTTGAAATCATTTATTGTAAAATGAAAATCAATTTGAAACCAATCTGAAATCAATGTGGTAACACATTGAAATTGAAATCAATTTGATGTCAAATTCAAAGCAATATGATGTAAAATTGAAATCAATTTGACTAAACAATGAAATCAATTTGACTAAAACCTTTTAACTTTCAATTTTGAATAATTGATTTTAAATGATTTAAATTTTGGACACATTTATTTCAAATTTAGTCTAATTGAAAACCAAATTGAAAATCTATTTTATTCTGTACCTAATTGATCAAATCGATTGTGTACCAAATTGAAATCACATTTATACCAAATTGAAATGCAAACTAGAAATCAATGGTGTACATGTAGATTTAATAACTAGATTTGTTTTCAAATTAAAATCAATTTGATTCTGCATTTCATGATTTAATCAATTTGACTCCACTTTAAATCAATTGACATGTGATATCAACATTGTCAAAAATCAATTTGATACTAAATTTAAATCTATTTGATACCACAAAGAAATGTTTTTGATACCAAAGTGAAATATTGTCATAAAAAATCCACACTGTAAGACTACGGGTCAGGGTACTTGTGTCATGTATCTTTAGGTATACGTTGTACTGGGGTGTGCAGAATATTGGCCACTTTTTTTGCAAGAAATTCATAAACATGGCCAGTATAATTTTCTGCAGGAAAAACTTTAAACATGAGTTCAGTTTCTCAAAAAACACTCAAATCAACAGTTTCTCGAGGTAGAAACCCCAAATGAACAGAAAATACGGAAACACAAATATTCAAATCTGCTGTTTTTAGGTAGAAAAACCCCTAAATGTAGGTCATGGTTTCAAGCCTCCCACTAGCGGTGCACCCCATCAAAATAAAAAAAAGTACCCCCCCCCCCCCGATTAACCACGATGTAAACAAATATAATTAAGTAACAAACTGTTAGTAATTTCATTTTTTCAGGGGTGTTTTCTGGCAATCCTGTATTTTAGGGGGTTAAATTAATTGCTCCTGTATTTTAGGGGGATAAAGTATTTCAGAAATATTTTAGGGTGATATATTCTATTACGGTTAGGGTCCCGGTTAGGGTTATGGTAGGGGTAGGGGTTGGGGTAGGGATAGGGTAGGGTTAGGGTAGGGGTTATGGTAGGGGTAGGATTAGGGTAGGGTTAGGGTTAGTACAACAAATCATACTTAGTGATATTTGTCATCAGTTGGTATTATTCATCATAGGGTATTTTGCATGTTTCACTATCTGTCTCCATGGTAGGGGGGAAAAAAACCCACCAACGGTATGGGTTTCCTGTACTAGGTTTAGGGTAAGGTTAGGGTTAGGGGCCCGGTTAGGGGGTAGGTTATGGGTTAGGGTTAGAATTAAACCCCCTAAAATACAGGAGAAACGTACTGCTGTAATTTCATACAGTACCTAAAATACAGGATTGCCTGTTTTCCCAGGTTTTATTTAAATGATATCTCACCTTATCTTTAGCATTGATCTCTGGATCACCTCTATTTAAGTTTCTTATCACTCCCTCCACACCACTCCAATCACCACGTAGGCTGTAATGTAAGATCCTTGCACGGGTCGGGGGTAATGGTGTTGATCCATTCGCCGCCTTGTCCTTCTCTGTCGTTGTCCCGCTGTTGGTACCCCCAGTGCTACCCCCAGTGCTACCCCCAGAGGTACCCGTAGCATCCCCCGAGGTTGGAGCAGCGGGTTTGTTATCCGACTCCGACATCTTCGGTGCTAAGTTCTCGTAATATTCCTGGGTAAAGAATCATCCATGTTTATTAATTGGGTCAAACAAGAAACATTTTTTATCACAATATCATGGTTGTGTATAGAGAAAGTCGAGGTTCGAATGTAACAGCTGCGTTTGTGGTGGTAGTATGGCAACAGAGCCTCAACTCAAAGCGTCTTGTCGTTAAGACAATCAATCACGGCCGCGGAACGTTCAACAAGAACTTTCCATCGCTTGCAAAAATATTCCGAAGCAAATGTCATCCTCACAAAACTACTGATATTTCATCGTTATAACATATAAATAGACTACGACTACGGCTAGCAGTGTTTGACTCGATTTTAGATCCACTACCAACATGGCATCGGCCTTCAGAATTCACGCACTATCATGATTTTTGTGATTTCGAGATGAAATTTGACTCCGCTGATTTGCTGCGGCCGAAAAAGAAGCCGTGTGGGGTATTTTGAGAAATGTGTGTTCCGTTTCGTGTTTATCCAGATGCAGGGGCCAACATATTGCTGCACCTGCTGAATGCTCCCTAGCCTTGTTAAAAAAGAATAGCATAAAATTGGTTTATTTGTTTGTTTGTTTTATGATCGGTCCGTACGTATGGACACGGCAAACATTTCTATATTTTTGATGAACAACAAATAAAATGCAGGCGTAATTTTAATAAAAATTAGGCCTATACGGGGATATCGTAATGTTTGCATTAACAATGCAATTTTTATCTATTCCTATGCAAAAGTATGTTTTGTTTTAGTCTTGACTAAATCATAAGTGGACCCTAGGCCTATAATATTGATCATGGCACACCGTGTTTTTTTTTAAAAGAATGAAATAAAAAATAGTGAACACAAATAAATTATGGGCATGTTAAACATATTTTTTTGGGACTGGGCTGTAAGTAGGCCCTATTTGAAAATGTTATCGAAAAGTACATTTCATACTAGGGAACTATACATGTCACAGCTTTTATTTAAACATGTCATCTTTTCTACACGCCTGGCGCGGCGTTTGAGACAATGCCGTACGCGTCGCTATCTCCACACTGTACTATTAATAGTATTGATCGGTTCTAATATAGTAATATTGTCTTAATATCTTATTGCAGCAGACGAGACTAAAGTGTACTATTTTAGGTCCGCCTAATTATTATTCAAACACTGTGTCTTATCCAGTCAGCTGCTAGGAACAATGTTGTTTATCACCTCAAACGGGCCTCAACCCCAAGCCCGTAAAAAGGGGGTGGGGGGGGGGGGGGCGGACGCTCCCTTCCCCATTGTGTAAAGAATTTTTTTCGGGCCGGTTTGGATTAAAATATGTCCTATGTATTATAGGCCTATCTATATCTCGCAATGGGTTTTTTTAATTCTAAGAGAACAGGGACGTGACTAAAACAGAATCATATCATTAAACATCAGATTATTTAGTCAGAAATAATTTGATTTATTTTTGCATTGGTTTCGCAAAACAAAAGCCAAGTCGGACCAAATGTTTATCTATAGAGTAAAAGCTGAAATGTTCGCGGTGGTTTTATTTTCGCGCTTTTCGCGCAAAATATTTTTCCGCGAAAATTATAACACGCAATAATATTGTTTTCAACATTCATGCAGTGCATCCAGAAGGTCGCCCGCGAAAAAAACAATTCGCGAAATGTCTATGATATCAAAATGCGCAAAAATATATTTACGCGAAAATATTGGCTTTTGAGTATACACAAAGCAAACCCCTAAAAATCAATAAGTTTGTTAAACTTTCGTCCAATCCATAGAGTTTTAGACATAATGTACTGTAACACTAGAGGGCGCTAAGCATGTTTCCTTGCGCTGCCCCAGACGACGACGGCCACGATTATTTGTCAATAGTGTTACAATTTGTGTGAGAGTGAAATCGATATACAAATTACAATTCGAGGGCTTAGAGTAGAACTGACTATGTCCATTTTGACTTTGTCCAGATAATTGTACAAGTAACATGGCTATGAACTTTCTTTCTGTGGAAAAAGTGTCTATGTCTATGTACCCCCCTTTTGATTATGTCCATGAAGGTGTTTTTAGTTTTGTTGCAAAACAGGCCATGTCCAGCAGGTGTATGTCCAAAAAGTCAAAATGGACATAGTCAGTTCTACTTCTAAGCCCTCGCAATGTACTTTGCATGTTTGTTTTTGTGACTAAAAAGAAAAAGAATCTTCCAAAAACGTGAATGTCGTTTAATTTTGCCCGTGCCTGTGTGCCATTTTCCTTTTCCTCGACAGAGGGGCAACTTTCATTTATTTCTCTCTAATGAACATGTTCCTCATGTAAATATAATATGAATAATGAACATGATGAAAGACCAATGTAAAAAATCCTTATCGACACAACTGTACATTTACAAGTATGATTTCTATAAAAATAAATCTATGTGTCTTAACAGATTTAAGTTGTCTCATACGCGATTACCTACCCAAATTCTCACATTCCTTTTTACTTTTTTTTTATTATTACTGTTTTTCTAATATCATTTTTCTACTATGCTGTTTAATTTACTTTTAATTACCTTTTTTAATTGATTATTATTTTAATAATTATTTATTTTAATTTTTTTTCTCATTTAAAATGTTTAATTATTTGCCTCTTTTCAAATGAAATTGGATTGATTTATGGGCCATATTATAAATACCGATACTAGATGAAAACATTCATGGCTAATGCGCAAAAAGCAAATAAACCAGGCATGATTAAATATCAATTAATCACATAGATCAATTGGACATCGATTCAATATTAATTCAACTGCGGTTTTCATTGATTGTTTCTATGACAACCGTCGATACGGCAGTGTACAGTTCTCGCACGTACAGTGATAATTCGCCATGGCAATCCTTCATTATTAATGCATATCGCAACATTTCTATAGAAATTATATGATAATCCAGGAAAGCTAAGCTAACATATTTGCAATAAGTATTGTGAAAAAATACAATTGTATTGAAGTCTTAGCACGTTTTCCTGGCCAGTGATGGCCGTTTTGCACGAACGTTATACCTCACCTTTAACTTTGACGAGTCATTGCAACGTTACAAGAGGTGAAAGCATGGACTATACTATCCAGTGGCGAAGGAAGGATCAGAATTTAAGGGGAAGGGGTTTAGGGGGACGCAGATATATTTAACCCCACCCCGTTTCCGCCGCCTATATGCCTATATATATATCAGTGCAGTGGCGTAACTAGAGAGGGACAGGGGGGAGGGGGCATTCCCCTGCAAGAAGGCTTGCTCCCTGATGCCCCCAAATGAAATGTCAAACTCTTTGCATGTATACAAACAAATAAAACCTGTCCCCATGCCCCCCACCGCCCCCCCCCCCCCCCCTCAATAAATAAATAAAATTAAAGACCCTATAATTACGCATTGTCCGACTCCAAGACCTACTTTAAAATAAGGCCCACTAGTGGGGTAAAATATAGCATAATTGCCATTAGGCTAATGAAACACTAAATGATTAGAACATCGTTCGGTAATGTGATGTGTGTAAGGGATGTCATCCAGATTCGTACGGATTGAAACCCGTAGATCGCACTGACTGTCGGTTCACGGGAGTTGTTCAATGCGTTCGCTAAGCATGGCTAACACGTATTGGTCATTATTTAACCGCGTTCCGTTTATCTACACAAAACTCTCCGTTTATCCCAGTGCGTTTACCCTCTCCGATCTACGGTTTTCAATCCGTACGAATCTGGATGCCATCCCTTACGCAGAACACCTCTTCTGCGAGCTTCTGAGATAAGAAAGTAGATTTTGTCATGGACTGTAGAAAGCTATATACGCTAAATGTTGAAATGATTTTCCATGGTCCTTTTTGTATCAAGGATTTTCGGATTGGTATGGCCATGATGGCCGGAGGTAAACCATTGCGGCATTTTTAGAACTTTTCTCATAACAAAGTAAGCTATTAACATGGTTGAAGCATATTATTCCCTGCTGCACTGGTCCCAATAGGAGAAAATCGTGTCCTCACAAAGCGACCCAGCAAACAAACAAACAAATAACACCCCAACGCACAAACAAACACCCCAACAGACACAAACATACACGACACACATAAACAAATAATTGTACAGCGTGTCTCACAAAACTGGGTCCAAAAACGGTAGAGCTGATCCCTTTTGAAATAAAGCAAATAAATTATTTATATTTAAAAGTCAGAAAGAGAATATTTTTCAGACACATCCATTGTAAACTCTTTGAGATGTATGCAATGGTTTGTAAGCGGGTTTAAAAAACAATTTCCCAAGTTTGCCAGTCACCCGTTACCATGTTACATGAAGGAAAACTGATAATGGAGCCAACAAATCTCAGTCATTGGCCTAAACATTGTTAAACACAAACTCAACAATTAGCGAACAAAATCATTTATTTGATTAATGTTATGCTGATGTTTAGCACTCTCTCTCAATCTATCATGAAATTATGGTGGGGGAAATCACATTATTTACAAAATTATCAGCATCCCATGTTTTGGACCCATTTTCTGGGGACACGCTGTTTTTTTTACCTGATCACCATCTTCAACGGGTATCTTTTCACCATTCAATCGTCGTGCTTGTTCCTGCCTATACTGCGCCCTGGCCTGAGAGGCTTTAGTCGGCCTAATCTTACCAAGCAAAGACGAAGATTTCTGTGCCAGGGGAGGCCGGTCCTCCTTGTTTCCTAACATTCGAATGGACAGTAAAACAACCATAATAATAGAAATGTTAGCGATTGTTATTTACTAGCTACAAAGGGCGCATAAGTATATAGGATATCTGTATGGCATATCTAAAATATATAATATACGAGGGGGGTATCAAAAAGTTGTTGACATCACCCAGAAGTGAAGGAGCTATATCCATGAAATTTTGTCAGTGTAATCACTGGTCCTTAAAAACATTATGGTGTAAAAATGGTCTCATTACTATGTTTACTTTCTTTAGAGTAGTAAAGTAGTAGTAAGTAGAGGAGGCGCTAGATGCCAAGGCCATGTACATCAATGACGTCTTCCAATGGTGCTGTGTACATGATAAATGATTATGGTCCAATAACTGATCTTTGTGGGACGCCTTCCAGAGGTGTATGAGGCTTAGAAATGTTGTCATCTACAGATATATATTGAGACCTACGAGTGACAAATGACAAAATTTAAAACAAATTCTAAGCCTAATATTCTTCTGAGGTGTCCCACAAGGATCAGTTATTAGACCATTATAATTAACCATAAATACAGCACCATTGGAAGACATCATTGATGTACATGGCATTGGCATCTAGCGCCCCCTGTAAAGAAAGTAAACATCTTATGAGACCATTTTTGCACTATAATGTTTTTAAGGACTAGTGATTACACTGACAAAATTTCATCGATATAGCTGCTTCACTTCTGGGTGATGTCAACAATTTGTTGATACCCCCTCGTATATTATCGTTTTTTAGGCTATGCTTTTAACAAATTCAAAGGCCAAGACTACCATTAATAAGTAATTGCCATTGAATGGTGAAAAGGAAACACTCCACAACGCTTGAACTCTTTGCGCTCTCACACATACGTAGTAGCTCCACCACAACACAATGACGCAGCCTGATTGGTCAACGGTGGTCAACGCTTGCGCTCTACGTTGGAGCGTTGTGAAGTCTGCTGAGCCCTTACTCAAGGAATCGATAGCCCATACCATGCTCTTTGGTATAGAACAAACGCACACTTTTCTATCTAAGATCTTTCTTTTTCGGTATAATTGTAAAAATGCTCATCCTTCCGAAGTGTGGTCTTTAAGTGAGGAGATGACAGTATGGCCCCAAAGTATTCATGTAACAAATTGGCAAGAATTTTTCCAAGGCGTCATTATATTGCAACATTTTTGTCCAATTCCCAAAACGTATAGGGTTCTTTATAGGTGATAAAAAATATGGGTTGGTCTTTAAATAGCCTAATATATCTCACCCCATAAGTATTTGGTGACATTTTCAACCAGTGGGGGTCTTTGGGTGATATCGAGGCTAGAGGGGTATTTAAAAAGTTCGGATTGTGTTTAATGATACATATCGATTCCGTATTTATAGCAAACACTTGTTTCAGTGCCCAGGCATCTCAATCTGAATGTGCCAAGTGTATATATAGCTTTTGGCACATATAAATCGGGACCTCCCATATTCTCAAATGGCTGAGCACTGAAACAAGTGATTGCTGCTCCAAATGCGGTATAATTGGAAAGGTGAACCCATTAGCTTTTCCATTATAATGTCACACAATTTGATTATGTATCCCAAAATATTCGAAACATTTGCGGTTGTAAACAACAATGTCCACACTTTTGTAGGTGTTTATTTGAATCCCAAAGTGTATAGGAGTGCCCCCCCCCCCCCCCCCGTGCCATCGGGAGTAAACTTTTGAAAGTAATGCTCACCTTTTGTACCGCCTTCATCTGTAGTAGCATCCGACGATCGCCTGGAGTCCGCATTGCCTGATACCTTCTTGTTATTAGACGCCACCGTTGGCTTAAAAAGGGTAGCAAAAGACTTGGAAGCATTAGATTCTTTCACTTTAGCATCGTTCTTATCCTTTGGAGACTCGGGCCCTTTGGTGTTGTCGATATCTTTTGGAGAAGCTGGTCCATTGACATTGCTGCTATCCTTCGGGGAGGCTGATGGACCGTTAGCATTGTTGCTTTCCTTTGAAGCTTGTGTTTTGATATCGTTGTTCCCCGGTTCTTTATAACCTTTGACGTTGTTGCTATCCTTGGGAGACGCTGGGGCAGGCCCTTTGGTTGTGTTGCTATCTTTTCGAGACGTTGGTCCTTTGGTGTTGTTGCTATCCTTGGGAGACGCTGGGGCCGGCCCTTTGGCTGTGTTGCTATCTTTTCGAGACGTTGGTCCTTTGGTGTTGTTGACATCCTTCGGTAACGCTGCTGGTGGTTTAGCACTGTTGATTTCCTTGGGAGACAACGGTTGTATTTTGATGTCGTTGTTCCACGAGGGTCTTCCTGTAGACTTTTTACTTTCGTTGCTAGTGTCCACAACTTTGTTTTCAACTCGATTCTGTCCGGGCAGATTTCCAGAGTTAATGGGGAGAAGGGATGGTTTCGAAGAATTTGCCGTCTGTTGCTTTGGATCTTCTTCATGTCCTTGAAGTTTCTCGTCAACTGTGGAAGCCTGTTTATCAGGTGGTGTTTTTATTTTCTTTCTCCTCTTAATGGACCCATTTTTCGGAGGTGACCGTTTTCGTCCAGGCTTTCCTTTACTCCCGGGTGACTTTGGAGATGACTTCCGTGCACCAGCGGCACCTTTTTCAGATTTGGGTGATTCCTTTCTTACGGACACAGCATTAGTCTCTATCGGTTTAGCGTTCCCCTTTTCATTAACGCTCGACTCGTCGGGGACTCCAGATCGTGGCGATACACTTCCATCATCTGAATTTGTCTCATTCAAAGTAGCGGGCGACCGAATCGGTCGTAATTTGCCAGGTGGTTTCAGATCGTTCTGTTGAGGCGGTGGTTTATTTGAATTTTCACCGCCGTTTTTTGCAGATTCAATCCGCGAAGCGTAAGTACCTCCCAATGCAGGTGGTGCCGTGATCTTATTCGAGGGAGGTTTTGGTGGGTTTCCAAGATTATTTGATGCAAGATCAGAGGTCATGTCTGCCGAGGGTGGCTTATGTACAACAGGGTCATCCGCGGATGGCCGAATTCCCGTTGACTTATCAGCTTCTATGACTGCGGATTTATCCAATGTAGGAAGTTTCTGATTTGACTTGGCTTCATTCATTTGTTGATTTGCGGCACGTTGGTTTAAACGCATGATTTCAACTGGAGATCTTGGCTTTTCTTGCTGAGGCCGTGACAATACTCGATCATTCTTGTCCAAAATTGGCGGTGTCTTCTTTCTGGATGAATTGTCGACATTCGCAGGAAGATTACTGACATTTTTTGTGGCGACTGGTGGTTTGTTTTTCGATGTGTCATTTGAATCATCTGTTGCTGGAGATTCTTCACTCTTTTCCTTCCTTGGTGGTTGTTTGGATGCGTCTTTTGGCATTGAGTGTGGTGTATCTTTCGGTGAAGGTTTTGATTCATCTTTCGGCAAAGAATTTGCTGCATCTTTCGGCAAAGGTTTCGGATCACCTTTCGGCAAAGATTTCGGATCACCTTTCGGCAAAGATTTCGGATCACCTTTCAGCAAAGGTTTCGGATCACCTTTCGGCAAAGATTTCAGATCACCTTTCGGCAAAGATTCTTGTCCTTCTTTCGGCAAAGATTTTGATTCGTCTTTCGGCGAATATTTTGGTGCATCATTCGGCGAATATTTTGGTGCATCTTTCGGCAAAGCTTTTGGTTCATCATCCGGCACAGATTTTGGTGCATCTTTAGGTAAAGTTTTTCTTTCATCTTCTTTCGGCGAAGATTTTAGTGCACCCTTTGGCAATGATTTTGGTGCATCTTTCGGCAACGATTTTATTTCATCTTTCGGCAAAGATTGTGGTGCTTCTTTTGGCAATATATTTTGTGCACCTCTCGGCAAATATGTTGGTGCATCTTTTGGCAAAGATTTGGTAGCAACACTTGGTACTTCTTTCGACAAGGACTTTGGTGCATCTTTGGACAAAGTTCCTTGTGGATCCTTTGACAAACGTTTTGGTTCCCCTGTTGATGGAATGTTTTCCTGGGGTTTCGGTGCGTCTTTCGGCCCAAGCTGCCTGGTCTCAATCGTTTCATCTTTCGGTAATGGCTTTCTCATGCCTTTAGGTGCATCTTTTGGCAAATGTTTTTGGGTGTCTCTTTGAATCGGTTTGGGTGCACCTGTTATTTTGTCCTTATGTGACTGTTTGTGTGCATCTGTCGGCAAAGAACTTGATACGTCTTTCTTTGCTTCTGTTGGTAGTGATTTTGATGTATCTTTCGGCACAGTCTTTGATGCACCCCTTGGCAAGGGTTCTGAGTCTTCTCTCGGTGCATTTTTCGGAGGCGGTTTGGACACATCTTTTCTTACAGGCTTTGGTGAGGGTTTTGGTTCACCATTCGACGCGTTTGTAAGCAATGTGTTTGGCGCGTCTTTTGACTTAGGTTTTGTTGCATTTTTCGGCGGCGGTTTCAGTGCATCTTTCGGCAACTGTTTGGAGACATCTTTTGGCGAATGCTTCGTCGGGTCTTTTGGCAAATGTTTAGATGTAGGTTTGGCTGTGTCGTTTGATGCATCACTTGGCAGATGTTTTGATTCATCTTTAGGTGATGGCTTTAATGAATCTTTTGGTAAAGGTTTCGCCGCATCCCTCAATGTTTCTTTAGCTAAAGGTTTTGACGTATCGTTTGGTACGGATTTTACATCTTCCGGGCTTTGATTTGGTGCATTTTTCCGCATCGTATTAGGGGAACGTTTTGGTGCCGCTTTTGGTAAAGGTTTGGCTGTCTCGTTTGATGCATCACTTGGCAGATGTTTTGCCTCATCTTTAGGTAATGGCATTGGTGAATCTTTTGGTAAAGGTTTCGCCGTATCCCTCAATGTTTCTTTAGGTAAAGGTTTCGAATGCACTGCGTCCTTCACTGCCAGTTTTGATGCCTCTTTCGGCACAGAGTTGGTAACATCTTCCGGGCTTTGTTTCGGTACATTTTTCCGCATCGGATTAGGGGAACGTTTTGGTGCGTCTTTCGGTAAAGGTTTAGTTTTGTCGTGTGATGTATCAACTGGCAGATGTTTTGCCTCATCTTTTGGTAATGGCTTTGATGAATCTTTTGGTAAAGGATTTGCCGCATCCCTCAGTGTTTCTTTAGGTAAAGGGTTCGAATGTACGGCGTCCTTCACTGCTTGTTTTGATGTATCTTTTGGAACGGACTTGGTTACATCTTCCGGGCTTAGTTTCGGTGCGTTTTTCCGCATTGGATTAGGGGAACGTTTTGGTGCGTCTTTCGCTAAAGGCTTGGCTGCATCAATTGGTAGATGTTTTGCCTCATCTTTAGGCGAAGGCTTTGATGAATCTTTTGGTAAAGGTTTCGCCGCATCCCTCAATGTTTCTTTAGGTAAAGGTTTCGAATGCACTGCGTCCTTCACTGCCAGTTTTGATGCATCTTTCGGCACGGAATTGGTTACATCTTCCGGGCTTTGTTTCGGTACATTTTTTCGCATCGGATTAGGGGAACGTTTTGGTGCGTCTTTCGGTAAAGGTTTGGTTTTGTCATTTGATGTATCAACTGGCAGATGTTTTGCCTCATCTTTTGGTAATGGCTTTGATGAATCTTTTGGTAAAGGATTTGGTGCGTTCGTCGGTCTTACTTTTGGCATGGGTTCTGAATGCAGTGTGTCTTTCAATACAGGTTTTGGGGCTTCCTTTGACGAAGGGTTGGTTATACCCGCTGATATTGGTTTCGGTGCATTTTTTCGCATTGGATTAGGAGAACGTTTTGGTGCGTCTTTCGGTAAATGTTTAGACACGTCTTTTTCATCTTTTGGTGTGTCTCTTGGCAACTGGTTTGGCGTTGGCATATCCTTGGGTAAAGGCTTTACTGAATCTTTCGATAAAGAGATTTGAGCGTCTTTTGGCAAGGGTTTACGTGTATCTTTCGGGGTGGCTCTAAGCGATTTTTTCGCATTCGGCACGTCTTTCGGTAAATGTATTGGTGCATCTTTCAAGTTTGTGTCTTTCCCTAAGGGTGTTGGTGCATCCATCGGCCGCGGTTTACGTGCATCTTTCGGCACCGGTTTGGGGTCAGCTTTTGTCGATGACTTTGGCGGCTCCTTCGGCAAATCTTTAGGTGCATCTTTCGGCGAGGGCTTCGATGCGTCCTGTGGTGAAGGGTCTTTCAGGTTTGATCCTCCGAGCTTTGTCTTTGGCGTCTGTTTCTGGTGGTTTTCATGGGCGTCTCCCGGAGGCCCTGCTCTCTCGACAGGATTTGGTTGGCTACCGCTCTGTTTACTTGTATTCATCGTTCATCTTTCATTCAATTACCATTATGTCATTGTCATCGTCAAATGTATCAATATCTTCCCGAAAAAACCCCAACTGTTAGGTAAAAGTACATTAAGGCTGAGATTGGTCGTTAGTGTACAAGGTGTAGATATTCCAATTCAACATTTCATCATACATAGCCTTCCATAAGAAAAGAACAAACCAAAGTCATTCATAAACACACATTGTTCTTCTTCCAATATTTTCCAAAGGTATGATCCAATTCATGATCACCATGGTTATAGCAAATCATCCTCATTTTGTAACTTTTTAGTTGATTTGCCGCCATCAGCGTAGTATGCATATAATCCCATAAAAAGATCCAGTGCTTCTTTCTGTTCAAGATAATAATTAGTTATATTCCGCATCTGTACTTTCCCGTTTCTATAACAACTGCCAGTGTATTGCCAAGCTATATAGGCGTGGTCGATTCACCCTGTCTGATTGAGATACTTGGAATATAATTAATGGTAGTTTTTATCGTCAACTTTTTAATTAATCCATTCAGGCCGACAGGTTATGTCCTTTTTTTTGCGGGTGCACGTCACACATTTTGTCGATAATTTTATAAGTCATGATCATAATTATGATGATTTTCTCATGTATATAAATAGCAGCAATAAAAAGTTACTGAGTGTGAAATATTGAACCAATAAATCATTGATTATCTATATTGGTCGTCCATGCAGTTGCATGATTTAATCTTATAATGGTTGGTTTTATTCCATACAATTATAACATCACCTCCAAATTAATAGTTTGGATAGACCGCCAAATCTTCTGGTCAACACCAAATGCATCACATGATCAACGGTCTAATTTTCCTCAAATTATGTTCTTCTTTGATAATTATAATTATATCGAGGTGTTAATCAAGCAATTGACCAATAGGCTAGTTGATATATAATTTTGTAGTGGAAATCAAAAGAGGACAAACAAAATTACCTGCAATTATCATTAAAATTGAGCTGTTGTGCCGAACATGGTCAATTAAATTTTGAGTTTCAAAAAACATAAAATTAATTTTGTCACACTTGGAATTTACCATTTTTACAAAATAGTCTATCTGTCAGAAACGGCCGATTTTTAAAATGTAAAATTCCCCAGAAAGCTACGCGAAATATTAAAACAATGGTAGGCTATTTATGGCTAATTAAATGCATTCTTCCCAGTATAAATCATTCTGGGACACCCTGTACTATGAGCCCATCGTCCCGGGCGCGAATTTAGTAACCGTAAACAACATTTGGCCAATGTATCATCAGTCTCATGATGTACATGTTAGGCCTATACTATACGCTTTATTCCGTCAATGTATCAAATGTTGTTTATGGTAAATAATATCGCGTCCCGGGCCTACAGTTTTGAAACAATAATGTCACGTTCATTGGTTCATTTGAGAAAATTAATTAAATTGAGTTGGTCCTTAACAAGGACAGTAAGTTGAACCAACATGAAATCAATAGGTAGTAGGACTTGGAAAGGAAATTTTAATTAAGCATTCTCCATGGGCTAGCTAATTGTATACAATGGAAATGTACAGAATATATTGATCACAGGCCAAAACCGTAATAGATGTTGGGTTATTGTCCGATTGCTTGTTTTAGGGGGTGTTTTTTATCAAACGCAACAAATTTACTCCCAGCCTTTCAGCATGTTCAGCAAACTCACACTCACTACCTGTTTAAGGCTACTTGTGAAGGTATTTGGTGTACCTAAACTACCTGTTTGTAGTACTTTTTGGTAATTCAATTACCGTCCGAATATAAAAAAGCTGCTAATTAATGATCATACAAGTTAATCGATTGCTGATATTGAACATTTGCGTGCAACATATACGGGTAATGATACTGGTCAAAGTTTGTGAATTTTTTAAAATATTTTTTTAAAAAAAAATTTAAATTTTTTATTGGGGGGGGGGGGGGTGATTAACATTGTGCCATGTGATGCAAGGCATTATAAATGGCCATTTGAAAACGGTTTTTACCTTGCATTATTATGGGGACTGCCACATAAGCTTATAATCAAATTCATCGAAATCTTAAATGCACTTTTGCAGTTGTATTTTCCGATCCCTTTAGATTTTTTTCACATCAACATATTTTGACATCAAAAGAAAACCCATATTGTTCTCATTATTTTTGTAAAATCTTAGGCGCAATATGTGTTCCATCTAGACTTTATGTATAGGCCAAAATGCAGCGAATTACAGTACTGCCAACGTTAACCACTCGGCTAGTTCGTGTGCTACTCAATGGGCAAATTTCATGTCACCTTGTGCTTCTAAAATAAGAACCATTGGAGTTAGGCAACTCAAACTTTGGACTTACGACTATTTTAAGGATGACCCTTCATGTATAGAATAGAAAACATCAATTTGAATATCGGGCCAGAAATCAGAACACCTACCTTTAAATCATGACTTTAGACACAAGTCATCTGAATGATGATTATGGACTGTATTACATTTTAAATGATGAATTTCCTTCTCTACATGCTGTCCCAAAATGATTAGTTTCCATAAATTCGTCGCTGTTCTGACATACCGGCATATCTCTTTACTTATTTCTGTTGTGATGTGCCGGTATGTCAGAAGAGCGACGAATTGGATGAGGTGTAAAGCGCCAAGTGAGGTATGAACATGAAAATCTTATTAAAACCATTTTAATTTGGTCACATTTTAACATCCTTTTGTTTTTTGAAGTTGATACACGTGTGAGAATACGATGCTTACCATATCTGAACAATTGCAACTTCATGTTTTGAACGAATAGTAGTGATTTGTCCATTCATTATTATTCAATTTCTTACATAAAATGTTGAAATACTAGATAAAATGACTCTTGTAATGCGAGTCAAAAGAAGCAGTCACATTGGATGAGGTGTAACGCGCCAAGTGAGGTATGAACATGTTTAGAAGAGATTGGAAATCTTAAAACATTTTAATTTGGTCACATTTTGACATCCTTTTGTTTTACAAACCAGATTTTTCAGAACCTTTCCCAACTTTCAAAGTCTATCTCAAGAATTACTGAACAAATACTAGAAATGATTGTATTTATTTTAATGCATTTCTCATGTGATTCCAAATCTGGTAATGACATTTTAAAAAGTTGAAATTGTTGAAACATTTGGTGACGTTTTGGAATGTCGTCTGCAGACACCTGCCATGTGGAAAGTGTTAAGATACCTATCAGTTTTACGCTCTACTCGACCATACCCAAGGCATGGCGTCACACTGTGCATTACTTTCATGCACTGTGTAAGAGGCCTTTATTTATACCTCTTCTGGTTTGTGGTCAACGGCGTGTGACGTCACTCCGGGCCGACCTATTTCACACAAAGAACCTATTTTAACAGGCAGCTGTCCACAAAATGATACATTTTAACAGTTCAACAGAGATTAAAACCTGGGAGTTCCAAATAGAGAAGAGTGGTTAACATATGAGTCAATGCTGAAAATGTCATTTTGGATTAATTTGTTTGCATAATAAAGAATTTATTTTTCTTTCTGAAATGATAACGGGTTGAAACTCATTTAGATGGCTAGCTTTAAAGGATAGCATTCTGTGGATAGCATCCAAAATGTGTCCTTCGATTAAACAAGCATAACTACTGATAGCAAGGATCGATTTATGTGGTTCTGGTTTTCAAATGAGTGGATATTTGTATGTGCCTTCAGTGGCGTTTTTAAATTAGTTTGGTCGTTTTGGAAAAAGACATCTGGTCAACTCCGTTTGGACTCGCACTGTGTATGACACTTTGGATTACTATGAACTTGATTCCTTCAGTGGATTACTATAAACTTGATTCCCAGTACAGTGGCCAGCTTTCCTCCCCTCATTTGAGTCAATGCTGAAAATGTTCTTTTTGATATATTTGTTGATTAAAGAATTAATCATTTATTTTTCTTTCTGAAATGAGAAAGGGTTCAAGTCTCATTTAGATGGCCAGCTTCAAAGGTTAGCATTCTGTGGAAAGCAGCCAAAATGGGTCCAATAAAACAGGCATAACTAACTGATAGCAAGGATCAATTTCGGCGATTCTTGGTTTTCAAATGAGTGGATGTTCTTTTGATACGTGCTTCATTGTTGATTCAACTTATTTAACATTTCTGTTTTCTCACAACTTGAGATTTTAAGCTTTTTAAAGTGATTTAAATTAGTTTGGTCGTTTTGGAAAAATACATCTGGTCAACTTCTTTGTGCCTCGCACAGTATGACAGACTTTGGATTACCATGAATTTGATGATTCCCAGTGGCAGCGGGCCGGTTTTCCTCCCCTCATTCGTCCAGTTCCCTCCCGATAGTTTTACCCGAACCCCAAAGAAGATTTCTTGATGCACCCCAGGATGCTTCACTTTCATCACATGACCACTCATTTCTGTCATCAGTGTCTACTGGTTCCCATTGACATTACAGTGCAAGGAAATGCTTATAAAGTTGTTAAACGAGGTCTTTAAGAAAATACTGTTGCAAGTAATATGATTGATGTGTCTTTAATACAGTTCTCTCTTGATTTTCTTAAAGACCCAATATTTTTAAAAATACAAGTTTTAGTTGGGATTCAACTTCTTCCATATTTGTGGCAAAATTTACCCTATCTGTACATGTATTACTATGGTAGAGGACAGTCGACCTCCAGCTGTTAATTACTTTAACACATGTGTTGCACTATTTGTTTTGGTGATAAGCCCTGCTGGTACTGTAGGGGCGCTAAGCATGATGGGGTACATCAAGAAAATCTTCTTTGCCCCAACCCAATGCATATTCTTAAAAAGCGAATCAATACAAAAAAAGCAATTACTTCATTATCATCCTCATCTTTATTCTTTCCTCTGGAAAATTGTGACGTTTTTTTGTAATTTCCTCCGTCACAGAATGTGTGTGTTCTCTAAGCCTTGCAAATGAATGACCAATGATAATAAAAAACTATTTACACATGATTCAAATTACAACATTAAAATGGTGCATCTTTTGCCAAATTTCGAGGGAAAAAAAGGCCACCTCTTTTGCAAAGCTCTCTTAAACGTACAACTATTGGCAATAACCGCCAATCATATTATATATTCAAGCATTTTGATGTTTGTTTATATATATATATATTTCTTAAATCAAATTACATTTTTTTTATCTAACATATTTCGAACAACATTATGGCGGCAAAAGATGCACCACTTTCGTTGGTTACATTATACATCTACAATATAATTGCTTTATAAGTTAGACCAGTCCATTTTTGGTGGGAGGGGATTGATCTGTCACTATATAAAATTTACATTCTTTTCACAAAAGATGTTTTCACAATTGTCATATTATTATATAAACAATTTATTTTCTAAAGTTAACTAAATTTGCAACTATCAGGTATCACACACTTTGGCCTCGAGATTCTCGACCAAATCCACAAACTATTTTTTTACGCTCATTTTCATACTCACTCAAAATTGCAATTTACCTCCGGTTCAAAAATGGACCTGGCCACACTCATCAGGTTTTGTACACTTTTTATACTTGTCAAGATTAACACATTTTTAACAATGACATTACAAAGAGATCACCAACTTACCCGATTTCACAACAGTATCATTTCTACTTTCAATGAAATGGGATTTCCAAATCAAGACCATAATTGATAAATTTGAACTTGAAAAACAAAAAGTATTGATACATTTATATTCACCAAAGCCTATCTTTCATAATATATAATTAATGTCTTCCAGTTATAATAAAGGAGTCTGAGAGGTCAGAGGTCAAAACACCTCCAGGAGGTTGCTACAAGGCTGTCGCTGTCTAAAATGGTTACATATTTCAGTCAAAGATTTCTCAAAATTTGGTGGTAGTTTGACAGAATTAAATTAAGAAATTGTAACTGATTTAATAATCAAAACAGTTTGTTCAAATGAATAGGACAATCATACTGATCATACATTAATACAGTTATCTTTAACATATGTTGCCCATTGCACCCATCCAGTACACTAGTTCTCATACCAAATATGATATATCCACTTAGACCATAAAGCTATTTTTATGTACTTATTGTCGGTGATCTCAACCTCTCAACTCAAAATCTTCCGATAAGGGCGTCTGTCGCATTCACATCTGAAATATTCATATCGTCGCTGTTCTGTCAAAACCTAGAATGATTATCCGGTCCCTCAGCATGTATAAAGCAAACTGCCCAAATGGTTATGCACAGGAAGCGTTGCTTTATACATGCTGAAGGGCCAGATGGAGATGCGATGTTTTGACAGAACAGCAACGATTTGAACAACTGTTTCTGATCACTTTTTCTATGAACAGGCATCCACATTTTGGTTTTGTTTTCAACACTGCTTCATCACCATGTACATCGCTATAATATATTATACAATTACTGCCTCCACAGCATGCGAGAAATGCGTTGCTGAGAGAAGGCAAACTTTTAGACCACCCTGTAGCTGTATTGCAAAAAGAAACTTGATAAAATGAGATATAGTTTGCATACTTGATACTTAATATGAATACATTATTAACACCGCCCCCCCCCCCCCCCCCCATCATCAGGTTGTCGCCGCTGTTCCATCAAAACACAGCATCACCGTTCGGCCCTTCAGCATGTATACAATAATATTTCCTATGCTCACCCTTTGGGCAGTCTGCTTTAAACATGTTCAAGGCAAACACACATATCGAAACCTTGAAAGTGCTCTTGCCCCTGAACATGTATAAAGCAACACATCCTATGCATAACTATTGGGCAGTATTATTTTATACATGCTGAGGGGACAAAACCTTGGTAAGTGCTCATGCCCCTGAACATGTATAGAGCAACACTTCCTATGCAGAACTATTGGGCAGTATTATTTTATACATGCTGAAGGGCCAGAAAAACATACAAGGTTTTGACAGAACAGCGACTTTGTGTAAGTTACGTAGTAAGTATTCGGTGCCAATAATAGTGTAGACATAGATGGTTGGTAAAAGTATTAAAACATTACATATTATGATTTGGATAAAAGGTTTAGAGTGACATTGAGCACGGACAGATTGTTGGGCAATTATAACAAAATAGGCAATATCTAGTGTGTTTTTCAGTTATCATTCAAAATAATTACAATTAGAGCTATACAGTACTTGCATTTTTTACTTGATGTATAAGATCATTAAGATGTCGAGAAAAAAGGGACTTTAATTAGTGATAGGTGAAGAAAAAAACCAGAAAGAAAAGTTGGAACCGTGGAACAACAAAGAGGAAGCCAACCCGCTTCAAACATGTTCAAGGGCCAAAACATATCTATCAACACATCATACATGCTCTTGCCCCTGAACATGTATAAAGCAACACTTCCTATGCATAACCTGTGGCCAGTTTTTTAATACATGCTGAAGGGCCAGAAAAACAATCAAGGTTTTGACGGAAATCATAACTTATTACACACATGCCAAAGTATACTGTACTTAAAAGACAAAATAAAACCAGTCAGAATTAACGATATACTCATACTTAATAAATAAGAAAGCAACTGTTTGAACATTAATTTAGGTCTTGATTTGATTAGGTATGAAATAGGCATGGTTGTTTTAAGGTAATAAAATTAAGAAAGTAATCACAGAAATTGAGGACTGCTTTTTTCTATTAAGGTGTGCGACCCAAATACTGTATTAATTATCCATGATGGGAAATAGTCTTATTTTTAAAATTGAGATATCTTTTACAGTGGTTTTAATGATAGAAGCAAAATCATTTATTTGTAAATTTGCCTGTAGAACGGTATACAAACTTGTGTGTGGTTTAACACATTGAGATGTTTCTTATCCCACAGTAGCATCTGAAGGACGTATTACATGCCTAACATTTTCCTGTTACAAAAAATTTGCTGTTTCTTCCAATATTTAGATCTCAATTTTGATAGGAAAAAGTGAGGTAATCTGGTTACACACCTGGTATTAAGAACCTAGCAAAATGCCCGAATCAATCCTTATGCTCTGTCTTTTATATTTATATACACCAATAAATGAAAAAGCTCGCAGCAGGATCAACATCACATGAAAAAAACATCAGTTTTTATGATTCAATTACCTGGTTGATGTCTCTCATGGATGCAGAAAATAACAATCATCGTAAAACTCACCCAACATTCTTTAGTGAAGTATAAGTGACGCATTATGTCAAAAGGACCGTATATCTCATCTACTTTTGAGAAAAAAATGCGACTGACAATATCCGACAGAATATGTAACAAGCTTTTCAATGACACCTAGTTTATTTCGTTTTATTTTACAAACAATTTTGCTTTATATCATGAGAAAAAAAGCCCGACTGACAAGAATGTGCCTTTATTATATTATAACAAACTCTGAGCTCTATTTTACATAAAGCTATTAAATAAAAAGTATTCAATTCATGACATAAAATGGGTCTTTCTTTGCTTAGGATATCATCTGTAATGTTCAAAGAATATAACCATCGATTGGTGTTAAATGGCTAAAGCTCATCAATTTCTGAAAAACCGACTTGAAAAATATTGCTGGTATAACCCGCTGCAGTGAAAATTTGGTGCACACGATCTGTGATAGACTTTGTAACTACCTTATGACCCGATGCTTAAAACATATTAACCAGAAATAGGGAGGGAAAGAATGGGGGCTTCCATGAGCTTCTACATAATATAGTTGTAATTGCCACTTACTATCTTGGGCATAATTCTGTTATACCCTTCACACCAACATCGGTTAGTATGCGTCGTTCTTAAAAATCATGCACTATGAATACCCTGTGAAGGGTATAACAGAATTACTCCCTATCTTGTATTATTATTGTTTGCATATTATCAAGAGGCTCGGATGTTAATTCAATAGCAACATCATTGGAATTACGGTCGAGATCCGTAAAATTAAACTGAAAGTTAAAAAAAAAAACATCGCCGAGAATGTTCACTTGCACATATGTGACGCGATCAAGAGGAATGAGTCGGAGGTCGGGGAATCCCAAATTGAAATATGGCCAATTCAAAATGGCGGCTTACATAAGTTTTGATGGAAATTCATGTATACAATTTGACATAACTTTGGAACAAAACGTCGTATCGACATGGGGTTTTCAGTTTCTGAAAGCTCTAGGTGTCTTCTTCAAAACTGTATTAAAAACTCATTTTCGACCAGGGTCGACATCCGACTCATTCCTCTTGATCGCGTCACATATGGTGACATGGATCCTCAAAATAACTGTACAGAATTGGCA
Organism: Ophiura sarsii; assembly: GCA_035610835.1. Classification (NCBI taxonomy): domain Eukaryota; kingdom Metazoa; phylum Echinodermata; class Ophiuroidea; order Amphilepidida; family Ophiuridae; genus Ophiura; species Ophiura sarsii. The sequence continues at coordinate 65,021,115 of CM069448.1, forward strand.
GTGTACTTCACTCTGTATACTGTAACCCACTATCATTTCGCTGATACTTTATTTTGAATTTAAAATAACTGCTATTTTAGCAGGCACTTAATTTTGTGAATCTGGAAATTTTACGGTTACTTTCAATGCAAAATTGTCAGTTTCACGGGTATTTAATTTCGCGCATCTACACATAGCTCGCAAAATTAAATCCTTCGCGAAATAAAGTGGTTTTACAGTAATTTTTTGAATTTTAAAGCGTCAGGGGCAGCATGAAATGAGTCACCTTTTTAATATACCCACCCCTTCTAAAGTCTATTTTGCATAATCAAGGCATTGGCATTACATGATGTCTATTTTGAAGGGAAATACTTTTTGATTGGACTATAATTGTCAGGCTTCATATTGTATTTATATAACCAATACTTTCGTGTACACATATTGCCATGACTTTGACAAATATTACTGGCGTTATCACATGACACTAACTCCATGGTTATTTATATTTGTTGTTCATAAGTATCGTTGGAAATGTCTTCTTTTAAAATCTGCAACACTTTTTGGACGTACTATATTCCCAGTCCCTATATTTGGTTCGCCATTTTTAAAGATGGCGGCCATATAGAGGGACGCTGGGACCCAGTCTAGGTTGATGTCAGTGCGTATTTTAGTGAATGAATCACAATACAAAACTCCAACATGACTGTGTATGCATCCACACATTTCAAGAAGAATGTCGACTGTGGTACAGACTGAGCACTGCATCTTTCACTATTACAGTGAGCCCTGAAATCACACCATTTCTGAATATGAAGCCTGATGGGCAAAGCTTTTCTGAACTAGAACCAATTATTTTCTTGGTCTGGATGCAAACTACTTTCCATTGCATTGGAATTACAAGCATGATATTATGATTCGTTTAATGGAATAGGTGACAACTTGTCCCTATTCTCGAGGCGACACAGAATATACACATATTGCAGTAACAATAATAATACCATCATTATCTTTGATTACCACCATCAACTCAACTTTTGTGAAACACTACCGTCACATTGAATAGATTTTTAGTTTAGTTTTAAAGGCACAGTATCTTACAGCAAAGGGATAGCAGAGTGAGAGAGAGAGGAGAGAAAAGGACAGAGAGAGATAGAAACAGCCCAGCGAATGGTTTCGGATCGGGTTCTTAATATATATTACACAATTATTTTGAAATCTTGCGTCTGCACCTGCCCACAAAGCAGATGTTTTGGCACCTGATCACTAAACGCACAACTCGTTTAAGTTTATCGGCCGTTTCAGCCGTTTTTGTTTTGTTTTGCACAACCTCCTCGCATTATAAATAGATATATCTGTACAATCTTTTAAGTCAACTAGAAATTCGCACTCTGGCTTGCTCTCACAACACACTAACATATGGGTCTTCAAATTGATCTCGGGAATAGGATATAGTTTGGATGAATCTCGCACGCACGCTTAAAAATCTCACATTTGAACTAGGTTCTGTCGCTGTGGGCAAACACACACGCACGTAGCTAGCTGTATAGCAAAATACAAAAATATAGTACTTTATTTGTTTGTTGTTTTATCCTTAAAATCTTAACCTACCCCCTATCCAAATATGCATTCGGTGGGCTGTCTCTTTTCATAATGCAGCGGAGGAGGAACAGGGAAATGGTTTTTGTTATCTCTATTTACAATATTATTTACAATGGGGAAAATAGGCTGGTCTAGCTATATAGAAAGAGAAATGCTGATGTAGCAACAGCTTGAGTTACCCCCTGAGATCTACCGGCCGATTGGTCAGAAAGATAGATACATCATTTATTGCGCCAATCAGAGACAGTGTTAGAATAATTGTATCCCTGTTAAAGATGGGAGTGAAATAGTTTACAAGCTGCATTTTAATTGGCTATTCAAATGAGTATATCTTGCAATAAACCAATCAGAGCCACTGTAAGATAGGCCCGGTAGTGCCCAGGGGGTTAAACAATCATTCAAATTGCTATACACACAGTCATTCAACTGTGTGTGTGCCTCGTGTCATTTACCATACAATATTAACCCGGTTTGTATAATTTATAGAGACATATTTCACTAACGGCAACTAGCTGATACCACTGTACCATTGTAGATATTTTTGTGTCATAATATAAAATCACTGTCAGGATACATATCATAATTGAGAAATTACATTAAATTCATATGATTTCTGCATCACTGAGTGATCGGCAAGGGCCTTTTTTGACATGGACTTGTGATGCAGCGCACCATAAGGGGAGACTTTGCAGGTGGGGGGGGGGGGGGGGAGGGGGGAATTTACGGCCGTGTGTTTTTCAAGATATAGATGACAACGGACGGGAACAAAAATAAAGAAAATACGAATTTAGGAGCCATTTTCGCTGAATGCCTTGATCAATCTTGATAAATTTGTGTCATTTTAACGCTTAGAAAATGCTCTGAGAGCACTGCAAAGTCCCCCTTATGAGGTGCTGCATCACGATTCATAATGCGTACACTAACATGGTTTCAGAGTTATAATTGTTCACAATAAAAATGCATAAATAGCTTGAACGACTCATCACAGCTGAACTGAAAAATAGCTAGTCTATACTGTTTGGTTAACTTCCAAGTTTGATCTTCAAACCTCAACATTCCCCACTTACTATCTTAATCTTCCTCTGATCCGTTCATAATAGTTTTCAAGGACATTTTGCTAACTGAATAATGGCTCAACATTTTCAAGAAAATTACCAAATGTCAAAATAAATAAAAATAATTTCAGAAATTTATGTAAATGGCCAACAATATAGCACAATTTCGTTAGCATTAGTGAATTTGAATACCTTTATATTTTCGTGCTGCCTAGACCTTTTCAGATATAGACAATTTGGTACAAATTCTGCAAGACTACCGGACCAACTCTTTACCAAAAGTGATGAACTTGTCACTAAACTTGCCTCACTAAATAGTTGCATAAATTTACAATATCATAATTTTAGAGGGGTGTAAGACAACCAACCTACTTACAAAATAAATATAAATAATACGGGTCAAGTTTTGTTTATCACTCAGATCTATAAACTAGATCTGATGCATCACCATTCTGGTTTTTCCACCATAGGGACAAATTTGACGATATGTTGGTATTTTCGGAAAATGCGTGTGAGCATCTGGAAAGCATCACTCTTTCTGCGTATTTCAAACCTGCCAACGGCTGAGAGAGACGCAACTCCAGCACGCGAACGCCTTCATTCTTTCCCAAAAATACCGACATACCACCAAATTTCCCCCAACCATGGAAATTCAAAATGGTGCCCATTACACGTACAGAAATGGGGCAATACATTTTTCACCGGCTCTAGTTTTTAAATCCATGGTTAATCCTCACTTTTCCCGTTCAATGCACCCATCATAGTGTCATTTGCTTGCACAGGTTTCTTCTGTTCTCTGGATCAATGTTACGAGTCGAAATAAATGTTGATCCCTGGTTAAATTCTACTCGTTATGAGTAGTGATATTACAGTGTATCATCACAATGATGCATGTGGCATTGAGGCACCGGCGCAGAGATGTCTTTGTGTTAGTGTGCATCTTTGACCGTGTGCGTACTGTGCTTATGTGACAGCGCTAGAATAATTTGCTCATCAATAAGCCAGGATAATGCGTTCAAAGTTGACTGAACAGATATCGAGAACAAGGTTTAGCTTAACAACCCAGAGGTTAAGGCCTGTTCATAATCCCATCGCAGCGCAATGGCGGATAAATGTTTGACACGAGTTACCCATCGTTCATCATGTTCTTTACTTGCGCTGATTTCTCCTCACTGCCCTCTTGATTTTACGCCCACTATGAGTTGAGCTGGAAGATGGTGTTGGGCTGAATGGGTTACTTGCTTGGCCTGATGTGGCACTATAGTGAAACAAAAAGCAAATCACATACCAGTAATGTTAATACCATGCTTTTACTACGTGTATTGTTCAACACCAAATCAAGCATTCACTTGGTACCGAATCTTTAATACACCATCGCAGTTATTCATTGCCTTGAAATGCTGGCATGATGCGTGCAAATATGAATCAATAATGCATACATGTACATCAAATTTACTGGGTCTTCTTCATGAGGTTTGCTCTTGGCAGGACATTTTTTCATAGGGTGGCCAATAAACACCTGCTACCCTGTAAACAATATTTGCTACATCTGCACTCTTAAAGGTAGATGACCCGATCACATTTTCGTAACACAGAATTATTTCAAACATACGGAGATTTTCATATCATATGAAAGCTCGTATTTTTCTCATCATCATACTGAAATTTGACGGCCTAAATCGGTATAATTACGGAGAAATCGATGAAATAACGTCGAATTACCGCGAATGGTGGTAACCACCGATATAGTTTGTGTACTGCTCAATGGGTACAGTTCACAGCATCTTGTGCGTCTAAAATAAGAACTATTAGAGCTATGCAACTCAAACTTTGGAACACGACTTTTTTAAGGATGACCTTTCATGTAGAATAGAAAACTTCAAGTTGAAAATCGGAATGTGATCGGGTCATCTACCTTTAATTCTCCTTCGGAACAGCTAAGGCCAAATTAAAAAAATCATTTGTCTCAAAGCTCCCGCGCGCGTTAGTTTATTGATGCGCATTAGAAAGAAAGAAAAATCCCAAAATTTCACCGATTTTTCAGATTTTCATTGATCACATCATCTTAAATACAAAAGTTCACTTTTACAAGGATTTCAATATTTTATATTTAAAAAATAAATAAATAAAAATAAAAACTTGAAAAAAACCCGCATTCCGCATTAGTTTTACAACAGGAGAGGAGCTTTGAGACAAACAATTAATTTGGCCTAACCAACCACAGAGACTGTTCAATCATTTCCTGAAAGTATACCTCTATAAGGATTGGGTAGCTCAAGTGTTTACAAGAGGTGAAGGAATACAAAGGCACACGTCACAGTGGATTCAATCAATTTTGGTTGCTTCTGATATGCTTCCATTTTTTCGTACTTATTACCGGCATCAACCGGGGGTGGGGGGTAGAGAATTTGGGTAGCTCCTTTCCGGGAAATGATTATATTCGAGGGCTTAAAAATAAATTTGGAGGGAAACTGAAAATACATCTAGTGGTTTTTCCGCAGTCCTGGGCATCAATTTTCGGCAAATTTTCCCCATCATGTCCATCACAATGTAAAATGTACACAAATACACTTACTTGAATTGAAACGGAGATCCTCCTGCACTAGGTGTACTAGCTGCCTGCACTGTGTTAAAGTTATACCCTGATGCCGGCGGCTGAGCGCTAAAGTTGTACCCTGGTGATGTGGCCACCTGGGCATTTTGTGAGGAGGCATTGTTGTTCTGCGAACCGCCAAATTTAAACACACCGCTGTTGTTCTGTTGGGTTGTCTGTGCGTTTGCAGCGCCAAACTGGAACGGTTGGGCAGCGGCGTTAGACGGGAAAGCTGCAACGGTGAAACGATATGATATATACGGAAATAATAAGTGTGGCTTAAAATTCTCCAGTCATAACAGACTAGAGGACTTAATGCTAATTAAACTCAAAAAAAGTTTGGACTTTATTTTACAATCACTAGTTTGTCATATATATTCTGAATATCAATGAAAAGCTGATGTGTTAATCTTTACAATGATACCCAATTTGTTATAATCACTTATTTCAGATTTTCAGTGCTCAGCCACTTGCTTGTGAATATTGGGAAGGTCTCAATCTGAATGTGCCAAAATCATCACTATTTTGTGCTCAAAAGTCGATAATGCATCGTTCGACCATGCAGTTGCCAATGAATGCAACACTTTATTGAACAGACAATAGAGTTGTTCATTTGAGCACGAAGCAGTGGTGAATTTGGTACATTAGCACGTGTATGTACGCATGATGCAGCCTGGTTGGATTTGTTTATGCAGTACGCTTGCTAGTCGTCAATTATTATCAGTCCTTAGGTGACAAGATTTTAGTTGGGGACACAATTGATGTCCTACCTGTATTCTGTTGTGCAGCATTACTATTCCCAAATGGGGAGGCAGTGCTATTGTTGGTGCCACCAAACGCTGGTGCTGGATTAGTGGCGCCAAACGCTGGTGTTGCCCCCGATCCAAAGGCTGGTGCAGGAGTTCCCCCAAATGGCGTGCCGGAGTTAGCTGCGCCGAACGCCGGTGCTACAGCACCTTGTTGCTGCTGGTTCTGAGTACCAAACGGCGTGGCTGCGGTGGTGCCAAAGTTGGGCACAGAGGTGGCTGTCGTGGTTGGCGCTGAATTGCCAAACACCGGTGAGGGATTTGCCGATGAAGCATTGGATCCAAAACCGCCAAATACTGAATTTGTAGTAGTGTTTGTTGCTGGATAGTTGAAGAAAAAACACATTTACGGAGACACTGAAAATCAGGTATTTGTATGAGGCAAAGATGAGGGTTACCTACGATTAAGATATTCATGAACTATTTAAACCAACACCTATTGAATTACGTTAGCTTTTCAATAGGTTTAATATTTGTGATTTCATGCATATATCTTACTCATCGTCATAGGTAGAAACCAAAAGACAAAAAAATAAAGGCCATACAAGTCACTGGACCCCAGTTTGCTTGCAATAACATAAAACAGAAGCTATACGCTAACTATCTGGTTATAATTAAAGTCTAGATTTACAAATATTGCATTTCATGTTTTAAATTATTAGAGAATAAAAGATGGAAATTGTAGTTTGGTTGTTGGACTACAGTGTGATAATGACTGGGCAGGCCCATATTTTTGATTAGTGGATGTCGGTGTATCTCCCCCATACACTGTTTTATATTAACTTAAGATGTCAGATAATTTCCCATATTTTATATTAACGGCATTCAGATCAGAATTAAAAACACTTCATTGTCAAATAACTTACCTCCAAAAGCTGGCGCGGCTTGTTGAGTTGTTGCTGGTGCAGTAGCGTTAAACGTAAAGCCACCAGTAGATGGCGCTGTTGGCTGGCTGGTGGTTGATGCTGGTGCAGCTGCGTTGAATGTGAATCCACCAGTAGATGGCACTGTTGACTGGCTGGTGGTAGATGCCGCTGGAGCTGGGGCGCCGCCGCCAAACATAAAAGTACCTGAGTTTTGTTGTTGGTTATCTGAATTGGTGAAAATAATAACATATTTTGATTGCAACAACTACTTAGTAATGCATTTATATGATAGACTTCTGTAAATGGAGAAATTAAAGGGTAGTATGGATCAGATCAAGACTATTTTTTTCTCATGTCCGTAGGCTGAGAGTAAACTTGTTTACCTGATTCGTTGAGATTGCCTCTTTTTAGCATAATTCTGTTATACCCTACACACCTACATCAGTAGTATGCGTCGTTCTTAAATATCATGCACTATGAATACCTCTGTGAAGGGTATAACAGAATTACTCCCTCTTTTTACTTTATTCTTTTCTTACAATTTGGATTACTTTATGCTTTATAGGCTTTTAAGCCTGGCCCAAGCATTTTGCTTGAGCCTGGTCCCTTCAGGACTCAAGCGTGTGTGTGTCCGTACGAACTGACTGTTAAACAAACAAAGTACTGCCCGTTTTTGTTTGTTTTCCCAAATCTACCTTCCAAGTCTTATTCATAAAACATTTCGCCTGAAAATATAAAGTTCAAGGTATAAATTCATTTTGTTATAATGGCAAGTAAAAAATAATCATGGTTAGTTTCATACTTCTATAAGAAATTCAGGAGGCTCCTTTTGAAAGAGAAATTCGTCATTTTGAGGAAACTGTTTTGTCTTTTTTTTAAATAGGAAACCTTTCAACATTATGAGGGAAAACCGTTGCTAGCTTGCTGAAAAATGTATTTTTTCCAGGCCTGAATTGGTGCCTTGAGTCCGAACACTAAAAGCTTATTTAAAAACGAAAATAGGAAAAAATGTCTTGAATCAATCATACCTGCACCAAACTGATATGGCGTAACACTCGCAGCCGGTGTAGGGTTGCTAGCATTAGGTGTAGATTTAGTTGCTGCTGCTGCTTCAGGGTTGTTAGCGCCAAACACAAACCCACCAGCCTTGGATACACTATTGGTAGACCCTGCATCTGTTGATTGTACCAGGAGGAAAAAACATCAAATTGACATTTGCAATCAGGAATTATAGCGTGCTGTAGGTCGGTGTTGAGGTTAGTCACTTTGATTTGCACAGGAGAGGTTGTAGGCAGGGCTCAAAATACATCTTTGTGCGAGTGCTAAAACAATCAACATTGTATCTGCATTTTGCTATATTGGCAGGAGGAGCATTGCTATGTTTTACATAGTTATTAAGTGTTTGAGTAACCACATAATGTTATGGAAGTAAAAAGAATTTATTCTTTGATAATATTTAAAATAGAAAATTTTGGGTTAAAAATAAGTTATTTAAAAGTAATTTTTAGACATCGTATCTACACTAGCAAATCTGTAGCGCAATATCATCGAAGCGGTTGATACGATATCATTGCACTGAGAAAAATACTGCAAGTCACGACTTGCGAATCTCCTGGCTGGGAGATCAACTAAATGAGGTCAAAGGTCATATATGGGTCATGTTCCCCCGGTGTTCATGTTTTTTTTCTCCAAGTTTGAGGTCAATCGGGCAACTTTAACGATTTGACCTCTAGATGACCTTTTACCTCAGATGACCTTGGATGACCTCTAATTATTTTTGAAATGTTCCCTTGGTGTTCATTGCACGATGTAACCCCTTGGTGACCTTTGACCTGGGATGACCTAATAACTGTTGACCTCGGATGACCTCTAATTAATTTGAGACATGTTCACTCGCTGTTCAGTTTCTTTTCTCCAAGTTTGAAGTCAATCGTGCAACTTTTACGATTTGACCCCTGGATGACCTTTGACCTCAGATGACCTATGCAAATTAGACCCAAAAAAAATAATCACCCGGCGTTCATGTTTCTTTTCTCCAAGTTTGACGTCAATCAGGCAACTTTTACCATTTGACCTATGGATGACCTTTGACCTCAGATGACCTATGCAAATTAGACCCCAAAACAAACAGCCACATCTTTTGACCATGGCCTACCTATCGCTGAAGGTTTGAAGTCAATCCGTCAAATCTTTTAAAAAAATTATATGCAAAATATTATATGCTTGATGGACCATGGCCTACCTATCGCTGAAGGTTTGAAGTCAATCCGTCAAATCGTTAAATTTTTTTATATGCAAAATATTATATGCTTGATGGACACCTCCTTCAAAATGGAAACCAAGTTACTACTGTCCCCCAAAACCTACCTTTGTTCTCTGCCGGTTTAGCCGTTGTTCCTCCAAAATTAAAAGTTGACTGCTTGTTATTTTCGGATGCCTGTGCTGTTGAACCAGCACCAAAGTTAAAGGTAGGTGCTGCCGCCGGTTTGCTCTCCGTTGCTGCTGGCTTAGGGTCTACAGTACTATTACTACTTGCCCCAAATTGGAAACTGGTGGACGAATTAGCAGATTTAAAATTAAATAATGGCTTACTGGCAGACTGTTCAGTAGACGTTGCCTTTGGTTCTTGGTATGCGGGCGGAGGTGGCTTGGAAGCCGCTGTCGATGAGTCCGTTCCGCCAAACTTAAACGTTGAACTAGAACTTGTTTCTTTTTGCTCACTACCAAACTTGAATGAAGCATTCGTTGTTGATGTTTGGTTCACTCCAGAGTCCGTCTTTGGTCCTCCAAAATTAAATGTTGATTTTTGTTCTGTACTACTTGAACCACCAAAATTCACAACAGGAGCATTGGCATTGTCCGTTTTAGCGCTTGATGCTCCAAAAGTGTACACTGGCTTAGTTGGTGCACTGGACACCTTTGGTTCACTATCAACAGTCGCAAAATTGACTGTAGGTTTAGTTGTTTCAGGAGCGCTAAAGGCTCCCGATTTGAATGGATCCGCATTTGGAGGCGGAGCACTCGATTCATCGTTTGTTTTTGCGGCGCCAAATGCAAACCCTCCGGCTGGCATATCCATTTTAAATCCACCAAGACTAGGTTTGCTACCAGCGGTAGATGACTTTGCACCGTCGTCTGCCGTGGTTTGTCCAAATGCAAAAGGTTTTAGAGCAGGTGCGGCGTCCTTTGTATCAGTAGCTGATTGACCAAACTTGAAACCACTCGATGGTAGTGATCCAAGCGTGGTATTGCTGCTTTGGGCAGAGTCAGATCCACCAACTGTTGAACTGGGTCCAAATTTATAAGCTGAAGCTGCATGAGAGATAAAAGGTTTACAGCGACTTGTTTAAGATGATGAATTTTGTTTGCAATATTGATTCTGCAAAATCGCAGGCAATTTTAAAGAAAACAAGAAATGCTCCCAAAAGCAGAGAAAATTAGAGCTGCATTTCTTTGCACGTGGATCTACACTAGGCTACCCTACTGCTGGCGTTTGAAAATCTTAAGTTTCTATAACCTTTAGTGCCGCTATCGTTTGTTGGAAGTGTCGATTTATCGATATGTTTTTTTAGATGTCGGCAAGGAACGATATAAATTTTAATTAGGTTTTACATGCTTTTTAAGTTTTCCGCACATTCCCCATTCACTTACAATTCATTACAAATTGTGATACAACGTATATTGACGCTGAAATTGCATACAAGATGGCTGTTGGTCAAAGAAGTAAGTTAACAAGTTGAAAACGAAAGTAAAAAGTAAGATGCATACCTGGTGGAGCACTAAGGGTCTGCTGACTGCCCGGCTTGGGCGTTTCACATGCCATACACTTACTAACGGTGCCTTTATTAGACAGCATACAAGTGTCACATGTCCAACTGCCAGCGGCAGGTTTAAATTTATCACCAAATCCTAACTTGGGTGCTGCCGTCGCAGGTGCAGCCCTTATTGAGTTCACCGGAGCAGGTGCCGCACCTGGTTTTGGAGTCTCACAGGCGACGCACTTTGCCTTCTCGGCTTTGTTCTTCAACATACAAGTGTCACATTCCCACGAGCCCGCAGCTGACTTGAATTTATCACCAAAGCCACTGTTAGTTACTGGAAGTTTAATGGATGATGACGATTTTGTGTCTGAATTGCCCATTGGCTTTGCTATACTGCTTGGTTTGCCAAACAGGCTGGTCGACGAGGGAGGCTTGGCAGTTGCTGCCGCCCCAGGTTTTGCAGTAGCACAGCATGCACACTTGTTGTCCTCCGGTTTGTTATTCACCATGCATTCGTCACAGGTCCAGGAGCCAGGAGCTTTTTTGAATTTATTGGCTAGGCTAAGAGGCTTGGTGGTGGATTCAGATGATGTCTAGTGATAATTGAAATAAAATGTCAGACAAATTAGTGGTCAATTTCAATATTGTGTTGCATCAATGTTAGGGCAAGTCACTATTTCAGGTCAAACCACCAGATCGCAAACATTCATGGTAATTCGCCAATTGCGACAAGAGCCTTGAACAGGTACCGCATTGAATGGGACTATTCCATAACATCATGTTAATACAATGACTTGCTGTCATGTGATCGCCCAAAAGGTGGTCATGTGACAAGTGGAGGGAAGTAAACACTACGCTGAATGAAGGGGTCATGATGACCTCGAAAGCTACGGAGCTCAAACACTATGGTTCGACAAAGGTATCTAAATTATTCCTATTATGTTACTAGTTTGACTTTCTATCGTGCAAAAAAACCAACTTTTTTTTAAATTTTTTTAAAACTATTTTTTCTTGTAAGTCCAAAACAGGACCTTAGATGACTGGTATTTGACCCTTAGTCAACAAAAATGCCGAATTTGGAAGTTGTGCAAGCTTATAGCCCTATTCTTGATATCATTTCGCAATAATCCATGGATTCTCAAAATTGGGGAGAATCCAGGATTCTCGCGAAATTATTCCGCGAGAATCTAAATGGACTCTCGCATTGCAGCGCGAATTTCTAGGCCTGGCCATGCAGTGAGATATTGTGAAATGATGCAACACTTTTATTCAATCTGATCCCAGATCAAGGCTCTCTAGTCTTCTCGCTAATGGCGGATCCATGCAGAGCGATTTTGCCATGGCGGACTGAGGGAAGCATGCAACATTTGAATAGAATATAAAATGGCATGGAATTGACACTCTGTGGTTTTATTGGCTCTAGAGGACATTGTAATGGCAAGGGCGATTTTGGAAATTTGATTTGACTTGACTAGATTCTAGTGCTAAACTGGCTCGAAATAGTCGAGTCTAAACAAAATTTGACAGCCAAAATGAATATCATTATGCCTTTAAGTGACACATGAGATGACTTGAGCGATACATCATGTTCAGTATGATTTGATAAAAAGAAAAACCAGCCTACTGTTCAAGATTATAAGCCTACATACCTTGGCATCTGCTGATTCTTTACTGGGTTTTGAAACTGAAAAATAAAACATCAAAAAACGATTTGATATAAAACATCTAGTATTGATTGGCCAACTCTTCCTATAGTAGTCAACTCTGCAAATGATAAACAATATTTCTTAAAATTGGTTCAAACAATATTGCAATATTAAACAAAATGATGAAATCATCAAAGCAAGCCTGCAAATGTTCCACTTAATCCAAATAAAAATTAGTCTATATCTAGGATGGCATGTACATAATATGGACCTAAATGACAGAAACGCCGTACCTACAAACTGACTTAACCCCCTGGGCACTACCTGCCTATTTAACAATGCTTATGATTGGTTAATTTCCAGATATACTCATTAGAATAACCAATTGAAATACTGCTTCTAAAATATTTCACTCCCAATTTTTATCAGGGATACAATTATTCTAACAATGTCTCTCATTGGTGCAATAAATGATGTATCCATCTTTCTGACCAATCGACCGGTAGTTCTCAGGGGGTTAACTGTGCACGAGCAGCAAAATGGACTGTACACATAAATTAATGTAAAATTATGCAAAACCGTATTTAAATGAAAAATCATCCGACTTACGCATTGCAAAAACATCTAGACAGCTGCCTTTCTTGAGTTGCTTAGCAACCTTGATCCCGCCTCCTCCTCCTGTTTCCTCTTCCTCATCATCCTCCACAACTTGTATTTCATCATCTTCCATCTGTTCAGCAGCCATAGGGGAGGAGGATGACTTTGTAACAGGGTTGGATGCTACCTTTGGACTCGATGAGAAGTTGCTGGCAGGATTTGTTGTTGTTTTTGGTTCGGTGGTGGTTTGCTTCGGAGCGCTGAACTTGAATAGAGACTGTGTGTGTGATATAAAAGAGATACAAAGACAGGTCTTAATGCATTGGACTAAGGCCAGCCAAGTGCACAATTATTTTGGGTAAACTCCCAAGTTTTGTGCATTTCAATGGTAAGTTTTCAGAAACAATAACCACTCCCACGCTCACCCAAAACACTACGATTTCTATCTATGATGATACTATTGACAACTTAATGCGCTAATAATGATGTTCCTGATTGCATGATGATCAAAGTTCATTTTCATGAAAAGCAAACACCGGTGAAGTGTTTACAATTCCTGATAAATCTCAATGTAGCTTGTTTTTATTACAAAATTTACAAGTTCACAATCATAGTAAACAATAATGTTTGTTTACTTCTACAGTCTTAGTAGACTTGTTGATAATCATTCCTGATAGACTGAAACTTGTCTGACTGTGGATAAAAACAAGCTTCTTAACCCTAACCCTACCATATACAACGACTGGTCACGTTGGTACCACCCGGCGTGGAAGTTTTTCGATGAAAAAATGGACCCAATCCATATAGTTTGCGCAATATACTGCGCAGACTACCGTTGACAGTCGTGGTGTAGTGGGGAATCCTAAGCTCCACGTGCTGGAGGTCCCTGGATCAAATCCCGGGGGATCGGGGGAATATTTTGGTCGATTTTCCACGTTGAAAAAAGTGGGGGTAGAGTAAGGGTTAATGTGATTTCTTTGTTTACAAATATTCAAAGTTGGCGCTATTTGATAAGATTATGGGGTTTTCAAAACTTTCCAATGAGATTTTGGATTGTTTTGCAACTCATAATATTACTACAGAGATGCCACTGGGTCCTTGAAAAAAATCTGAAAATAGGCCGGCCCTGCTGGGGTTCAAGCGTGGTTCAAGCATGGATTGAGACCCCCACTCCAGGCCCGCCCCCCCCCCCCGCCAAAACTCCACGGAAACAGCATTTCCAGGAAAAAAAGTAAAACAATTTTTTTTTAACAGTTTAAAAAAAAATCCACACAAAAAAAATTGGGAAATTTGGTGGGAAAATCTTTAAAAATAAATATCGTGCTTGCATACCTGATCAGGTGCAGGTGCCTGCTTGGATGATTCAGACGGTTCTTTGTTGATAGGCGTGGCAAATGTGAATCCCCCTGCAGCAGCTGATCCAACAGAACTGAAAGGTGCTGGCGTTGATGACATTAGTGGCTTAGCTGGCACAGATGATCCCGATGTAGAACTGGATCCTCCAAATTTGAAGTCGAAGTTGGGTAAGCTATTACCATTGGCTAGATGCAGCGATACATTGGGTAAGTCTGCTGCCTCAAACTGTTGAAAAAAGAAATGGGTTCACACATTTTTATGATTCAGAACATTTATTATTTTCCATGTTTATACATATTTATTTTATCTATTCGCGAGTATTCAATTGCCAGCAATTAAATGTAAAACACAAACCAGTAAATGACCTAGTATAGAATTAGCGTTTTACAACTTATTGGCCTCTCGACATGGGCTGAAGAGAAGGAAGAGGGGAGAAGAGAAAGAGGAAAAATGATGAGAGGAGAAGGCAGGGGAGAATGAGAGGAGAAGGCAGAGGGGAGAAGAGAAAGAGGAAAAATGATGAGAGGAGAAGGCAGGGGAGAATGAGAGGAGAAGGCAGGGGAGAATGAGAGGAGAAGGCATGGGAGAATGAGAGGAGAAGGCAGGGGAGAATGAGAGGAGAAGGCAGGGGAGAATGAGAGGAGAAGGCACGGGAGAATGAGAGGAGAAGGCAGGGGAGAATGAGAGAGAAAAAGGCAGGGGAGATGGGAGACATCAGTGTCACCTTTATGCCAAATATTTGCAGCAGACTTACCATATCATCCTCCCTAGTAGGGCTCTTATAATGCTGTTCTCTTTTACTGCTTCTCATCTTCCCACCACTCTTACTGGGTTCGCTCATAGAGGGCGTTATCCTAGCCTCACCTCCCGTCCTGGCAGGGGCTGTGGTTGATGTACTGGGTCTAATTAAGGAAACAGATAGATTGCATGATATTAGAATATGTGTGGCAATGAGCTTAGAAATATAAACATAAACATACAAAAATAAACAAATGAGATATAATTGAAAATATTACTCAGTGCTGTGTGTTGGAAACAAGAAAACATACCCAATTTTTAAAATTGAGAACAAACGTTAACTACCCAAGTAAGTTGATGATATCAAAATGCTACCTACTTTTGGCACATTTCCATCATCAAAACAAATAATTCTAGGGCTCAACAGTAATATTTTGGGTGGTACCAACATAACAAATTAAAAGCTGGCTTTGAAATATGGCAAATAGAGCAGAATTTACAATATGATTCATGGGAGACGGGCTGTCCGTACCGAAAGTTTGTCAGAAAATGTTGAAACTTGATTGAAATAATGCACTGAAATTGGTGGCAAATGTCCTAATTGTTAACAATTTCTTGCAAAATGAATTAAACTACTATATCTGCATGTGATTTGTTTAACCCCCGCCCATTTTATTTTATCTCCACGCTTTATATAACTACACCCTTTATATGAGAAATATTCTGACCCCACACTTTAGTTGATCTTTTGAGTCCCACTATGAAAAGTGAAATTAGTTTGCTATGATTTGGTTCAGTAATTAAAGAGAAATAGGCGATTATGTAACAGTAGTCAAAAACACTTACAATTTTCTGCTTGAAATGTTCAATTGAAACACTCACCTATATAGTCATGTTGTAATTTATTATTTGGGGGGGGGGGGGGGGGGGGGGGGGGTGTTGTAATTTATTATTTGGGGGGGGGGGGGGAGACACCCTGTATAACATTACTTTTCCAATTGCCTCAGGTTAGTACTTACCCAAAAGAAAAGCCGGCCGATGATGGAACATTCGACGAAGAGGTGGATTCCTTCTGATAAACAAAAATAATAAAACACAAAAGAAGATTCAACAATTAAGTACTTGGATAAGGCCAGGGTGAAAACCCCTGAACAAACCTATATATATTTGTTTGTATTTGAGATATTTTAAAACAATTATTTTTAGGGTGAACATTTCAAAATACCGCAACCCCCCCCCCCCCCCCCCCCCCCCCCCCCACACACACAAACAGCAGACACTACACGAGGTCCAAAATATCTGTAGGATAGTTGTTGTTTTTGTCGCCTAACATACTGTAAAAGCCAATATTTTTCGCACATTGTTTTTTTCGCGGGCGACCTTCTGGATGCACTGCATGAATGTTGAAAACAATATTTTCGCGGAAAGATATTTTGCGCGAAAGTAAAGCGAAAATAAAGCAACCACGAAAATTTCAGCTTTTACAGTAACAGATTTAAAAACATAAAGTCAAAGACAGTAAGACACCCAATGATTGATATTATCAGATTGTCATACACATTATGTATGAAGATATGCAATGCTCATGACTCAACATAAAAATTCACAACACGCAACCCGATGAATAGATTTATCTGGGACAGTCCAATTGTCAAAGGAAGTATAGCTCATTATCATGAATAATATCCAAGTTTGATGAAATCGTAATAAATGACGGGTGGATTTGTGTCTATGACTAAACTTGGGGCACACACAGTGTGTTTACCATCTGTGTTTATTCAATGATGTAACCCAAAAACTCAAAACATACGACATAAGTTGAGTCACATCTTTACTAATTTCAAGATATTTCAATGTTAAAATCTTAAAGTCGGTGAGGTCATCATAGTCAATTCCACACGACTATGTCAGCCTGTATGCAATGTTACATTTTTGCTATTTTATGGCTGTAAAAACCTTTCTCCAAATTGTGTTCCACTGATACTCACCGGTGGTGGTTTGCTTACTGTTTCTGGTTTAGCCGTCTCTCTCTTTGGTTCCCTCAGTGGAAGTGAAGGTTGTCTATTCTGTGCTATACTAGCCACCTGGGGTATCCGTAAGCCTGTGGTAGGAGGGCCCGGTATTCTAACGCCTCTTTCTTGCAACCCTGGTGCACGGGGCGTGCCAGACTGTCGTAACCTTGAGGCTCTTCCCGGCTGTAATGTAGAAGGGGACATATTTGGCAGTCAGTTCTTGTTTTTTTACTAATGCAGTAATTCAAAGACAGGCAGTGTTGACCTACTTTAATCCTATTAACAGGGGTAGAATTTCGGCGCGAATCGAATCGCGTAAAATCACTACAGCGTGAATCCAGGTGGATTCGCGCAAAAGTCCAAAACAGGACCTTAGATGACTGGTATTTGACCCTTAGTCAACAAACATGCCGAATTTGGAAGTTGTGCAAGCTTATAGCCTTCTTCTTGATATTCGCAATAATCCATAGATTCTCAAAATTGGCGAGAATCCATAGAATCTCGCAAAATCCTTCTGCGAGAATCCTAACGGATTCGCGTGGTTGTTACGAAATTCTACCCCTGTATTAAGGTTGGGTACTACATTTAGGCGGATCAGTGATATTCGTTGGCGTAATGCACATTTGTAACGCATGGTTACCGGTTCAAGCCTGGGCCAATACATCTGTTCCGAATTATGATACTGCCATTCGGAATTATGATACTGCCATAGGCTTTGTGTTATGATCAATGTAATTAGTGGTTCATAACAAAGGGAGCGTGAGCCAGTTGACCTGGTAACGGTCATATTCTAACGTACATTACGCCGGCGAACTGGGTTACTAAATTACCATCAAATTTGCATTTTCCAAGTGTCCTTATTTATGTCTTTATCAAAAGGAAAGGGACGGGACACGAGCAGCCCTTTTATGGCAAAAGAATGTATCTTATATGTAGTTTTCTAACAGTATACTTCCTTTTAACATAATCAAAGTTAGCTTTTTTCTCCATAAATCATGTAGTGGTAAAAGGCAGTATATTACTTTTATTGTCTTTGCAAGTTGCAACCTTTTTCTAAGTGAGGATTATTGAACCAAGTTAACACTATCCATGTTAAAAGGTAGTATATCATTAGGAAAGTACATGTATATAAGATACATCCTTTTGCCATAAAAGGGCTGCAAGGGCCTATTCCCTAAGAAATATTTAGGGACAAAATGGAGACACATGCCACAATTTGTTACTCCGCCATTTGCACTATACAGGCCTGTAACCCAGCATTGTGTCCAACTCCCACCCCTGCGCGTCAGATTTTTGTGCCAGCAGATAAAGCAGGTTAGACGGGTTTGGCCCTCCCTCAAACTTAGAAGCCTTGCTATGCACCTGACAGACTTACCGTAAATGAAAATGGTGACGATGTCGGCGAGAGTGGGATCTTCTTTGCATCCGATAATGGAGTGGACATTTTCTCGAGCGTTTCTAGAATGCGCTTGGCTGTCTGGCTGGTGACGTCTGTCTCGTTTCGGCTGTTTGGACGTATTTTGACATGCCTCTTGACTGGTAGATGGACCTGTTTATATAACAGTATTAATGTTGCATGCATTAAGACAAAGGCCAATTTTTTCTTTGTAATTGGCGTAACATGCCTTTGAAAATTAGGGTAGGGCAGGCGGGAGTTTTTGTTTTTGTGAATTTTATATACTATAAATTGCTAAATTTGATCTCACAGATAAAAAATAAATCATAAAACATCACAAGGTCGTTAACGATCGTCAGATTTGCTGTGTACTGTATTCCTTTTTGATGATGAGCACCAAAGATCATGTTTTTAATTATTTTTAAATGTTGTTGTTGTTGATTTAAAAAAAAGAGTCGGGCGGGTTACGCCAATACAACATCCGTATTAACCCTAACCCTACTACACCATACAACAACTGTGGGGAAAAAGTGTTTCTATAACCCGGTGTGCAGGTTTTTTGGCTACAAAGCGGACCCAGGCTATATAACGAGGCGAATATACTCGCCGAGTGTCGACTGGGACCCGTGGTGTAGTGGCTAGGATCTGGGCCCGGGTGCTGGAGGTCCGTGGTTCAAATCCGGGGGGGGGGGGGGAGGGTGATCTTTCTGGTGAATTTTGGGTGTCGGAAAAGAAATCTGTTGCCGTGTGGTGATCTAGAGTTAGGGTTAATGACTACAATAAGATTTCAAAGAAGCCTCTAAGTAACATATATATCGATGTGCTGAATCAGAAATATAAGCCTCTTCCATATTTTAAGAATTTATGGACTGATAAAGTACAAAAAGGCCAGTATAATAAATGTGATCGATATTTACCTCATAAGGTGACGTTCTTGGGCGTTTTGCTCTCCTCTGGGCTGAAGAGCCGCCAAAAGTTGTTTTCCCGGGATAGAAGGGCGAAGTGAACGATGATGATCTACCGGGAGAATCTGTCGTAGTTATAGAGGTATTTCCAAATGAGGAATTCTGAAGTAAGAAAACAAAATAGATTCATGTTTATCACATTTTATCTCTTGGGAAAGCCGATTACTTTTGTCTTACATAGGTAGGTTATTCCAAACATACCCAGGGTATTTAGATTCTTGCAAGGATTTGGTGAGAATCTATGGATTCTCCCTCCATTCAAATATTGTTAGACAGATTATCCACGAGAATCAACTTGGATTCTCGCAACTTTACGGGCGGAAATCTTTGTGAGAATGGATTCTTGGATTCTCCTCAAATTTCTGACCCTGCAGGCTATTAAACAAAGGGATAGCATCACTAAAAACCCTTTAAAATAATAATAGAGATGCTTTTGAATCCAAGTTTCTAAACAATAAACATATCTTGAACCACAATTGACTCATGAATAAATGTCAATTTTTCATGTTCATTAATTAACCCTAACCCTACTGAATCTTACAAAAACTCACAGCCAGAAACTATCTCCACGCACATGCTGCTGCATTGCCTCGATGACGTCACCTACCGCAGGCATATGTGGGCAGGAAGTTGCTGCCCGCATATGCACTGGGAGATTAGCTCAGTCGGTAGAGGGACAGACTTTGGTGCGGATAGTCCCGCGACTGAATTTAAGGGGGTGCTGGGTGATTTTCGGGTAAAAAAAAGAGTACTTTTCCCCCTCCCCCCGATATGCACAAAAACATATGATTCATTATAGAAATTTAAAAATGGTGTGTGGATATCAATATGAGGGAAGGGGCACAGGGGCAGCATCACTGAGAATTCTTGTGACAAAATGAAGGTCATATAATCTTACAAAGTATACATCCTCAGATCAGTGAAACTTGGTAGCTAAAATTTCCATATCCCCTCCCAAATGTTAGCATGTTGGGCAGTCTGCTTTAAACATGCAATGGTCAAAAAACACTATCTATCAAAACCTTGTAAGTGTTCTTGCCACAGAACAAGTATAAAGCAATACTTCCTAAGCATAACAGTTGGGTAGTTTTACTTGATACATGTTGAAGAGCTGGAAAACATGCGATAACTCACCCCTCCTCTAGGTGTACAGAAATAACTAGAGTTGAATGTAGGTCTCCTACTGCTATGGGATGGCTGCTGTGGCCTAGAGGGCGCCGTTGATGCGCCAAATGCAGAACTCCTTGACGTTTCCGACCATAATGATGTATTGCGAGGCGAGTCTGAACGATGTCTTGGCGAGTCCGATCTAAATCGGGGAGAGCCTGACCGCTGCCTTCCCATTTCTGAAATGAAATGTTAGGAGAATTTACATTTCTTTGAAGATTCAGTTTAAAATATTTTAGTTAGTAGTTTAGGAAATTTAGATGTATTTAGGAAATTTGAATTTTAGAGTGCAAAAAACACTGTTCCACATTTGGCAAAATTGGAGTGCTTCTATAAACAAAACAAATCATTCTTGATCAACAAATAGTATAGGCACCTCATAAACACGTACAAGTACAAAGCAGTCAAGTGCGTACAGGTTTTTTGGTTCATGTACGGTAGACGGACAATACGTGCGTGCATGTTGCAACTGATCCAAGAATTGCTTGCTTTGATTATCGAAACAATTTGTAACGTAATGAGGCTTACTTATCTGATACTGAACCAATTTTATAGTGATAAATATTCCCATTTATAATAATACAAGGCGGTTCTCGAACGGCGCGTCTCGCCTGTTCATCAAAAGTGACTTGAAAGAAATGATGATGAAACATATGATACAATGTAGCACTGTCACAGAGGTATGCATTGTAGTTAATGCAAGGGATGTAATACCTTGAAAAATTTAATCAACAAAAAGAACACACCAACCCCCTTCCCTACACCAAATCACATCAAGATAGGCCTTACAGATCTTATTTGACCCCAGATGACCTCTGATGACCTTGACAATTTAATCAGCAAAAAGAACACACCAACCCCCTTCCCTCCACCAAATCACATCAAGATAGGCCTTACGGATCTTATTTGACCCCAGATGACCTCGGATGACCTCGAAAAATTAATCAACAAAAAGAACACACCATCCCTCTTCCGTCCACCAAATCCCATCAAGATAGGCCTTACGGATCTTATTTGACCCCAGATGACCTTGAATGACCTCCGATGACCTTGAAAATTTAATCAGCAAAAAGAACACACCACCCCCCTTCCCTCCACCAAATCCCATCAAGATAGGCCTTACTGATCTATTTGACCCCCGATGACCCCGAAAAATTAATCAACAAAAAGAACACACCATCCCTCTTCCGTCCACCAAATCCCATCAAGATAGGCCTTACTGATCTATTTGACCCCATATTTGACCCCCGATGACCCCGAAAAATTAATCAACAAAAAGAACACACCACCTCCCTTCCCTCCACCAAATCCCATCAAGATAGGCCTTACTGATCTATTTGACCCCATATTTGACCCCCAATGACCCCGAAAAATTAATCAACAAAAAGAACACACCATCCCTCTTCCGTCCACCAAATCCCATCAAGATAGGCCTTACTGATCTATTTGACCCCATATTTGACCCCATATTTGACCCCCGATGACCCCGAAAAATTAATCAACAAAAAGAACACACCACCCCCTTCCCTCCACCAAATCCCATCAAGATAGGCCTTACTGATCTATTTGACCCCATATTTGACCCCCGATGACCCCGAAAAATTAATCAACAAAAAGAACACACCATCCCTCTTCCGTCCACCAAATCCCATCAAGATAGGCCTTACTTATCTATTTGACCCCATATTTGACCCCCGATGACCCCGAAAAAATAATCAACAAAAAGAACACCCCATCCCTCTTCCATCCACCAAATCCCATCAAGATAGGCCTTACTGATCTATTTGACCCCATATTTGACCCCGATGACCCCGAAAAATTAATCAACAAAAAGAACACACCATCCCTCTTCCGTCCACCAAATCCCATCAAGATAGGCCTTACTGATCTATTTGACCCCATATTTGACCCCCGATGACCCCGAAAAATTAATCAACAAAAAGAACACACCATCCCTCTTCCGTCCACCAAATCCCATCAAGATAGGCCTTACTGATCTATTGGACCCCATATTTGACCCCCGATGACCCCGAAAAAATAATCAACAAAAAGAACACCCCATCCCTCTTCCGTCCACCAAATCCCATCAAGATAGGCCTTACTGATCTATTTGACCCCATATTTGACCCCCGATGACCCTGAAAAATTAATCAACAAAAAGAACACACCATCCCTCTTCCGTCCACCAAATCCCATCAAGATAGGCCTTACTGATCTATTTGACCCCATATTTGACCCCGATGACCCCGAAAAATTAATCAACAAAAAGAACACACCACCCCCCTTCCCTCCACCAAATCCCATCAAGATAGGCCTTACTGATCTATTTGACCCCATATTTGACCCCCGATGACCCCGAAAAATTAATCAACAAAAAGAACACACCATCCCCCTTCCCTCCACCAAATCCCATCAAGATAGGCCTTACTGATCTATTTGACCCCATATTTGACCCCTGATGACCCCGAAAAATTAATCAACAAAAAGAATACACCACCCCCCTTCCCTCCACCAAATCCCATCAAGATAGGCCTTACTGATCTATTTGACCCCATATTTGACCCCCAATGACCCCGAAAAATTAATCAACAAAAAGAACACACCACCCCCCTTCCCTCCACCAAATCCCATCAAGATAGGCCTTACTGATCTATTTGACCCCCAATGACCCCGAAAAATTAATCAACAAAAAGAACACACCATCCCCCTTCCCTCCACCAAATCCAATCAAGATAGGCCTTATGAATCTTATTTGACCCCCGATGACCTTGAATGACCTCTGATGACCTTGAAAATTTATTCAGCAAAAATAACACACCACTCCCCTTCCCTCCACCAAATCTCATCAATATAGGCCTTACTGATCTATTTGACCCCATATTTGACCCCGATGACCTCTGGTGACCTTGAAAATTTAATCAGCAAAAAGAACACACCACCCCCCTTCCTTCCACCAAATCCCATCAAGATAGGCCTTACTGATCTATTTGACCCCATATTTGACCCCCGATGACCTTGAATGACCTCCGATGACCTTGAAAATTTAATCAGCAAAATGAACACACCACCCCCTTCCCTCCACCAAATCCCATCAAGATCGGCCTTACGGATCTTATTTGACCCCATATTTGACCCCGATGACCTTGAATGACCTCCAATGACCTTGAAAATCTAATCAGCAAAAGAACACCCCACCCCCTTCCCTGACATCAAGTCCCATCAAGATAGGCCTTACGGATCTCTAGATATCGCGTCACAACGCGTCTCAAAAGTTTTAAGCATATTTGACCCCGATGACCTTGAATGACCCCCGATGACCTTGAAAAATCAATCAGCAACAGAACGCACCACCCCCCTTCCCTCCACCAAGTCCCATCACAATAGGCCTTACGGATCTCCAGATATCGCGTCACAAAGGTATTTCTTAGCACACGGCATACGGCGGACGGCGGACGGCGGACGGCATACGGCATACGGCGGACGGCGGACGCCGGACAGAAATAGTGATAACATAGTCTCTTTCTGATTACATCAGGCGAGACAAAAACTATTTCAAAGTATCCCTAATACTGAATAGCGATAGCTAAACCCCCATTAAAGGCTTTACATCAAGCTCAACGTAGATAAGTCAAGCATGAGTGATCTTTTTTGCTTAAAAATTTAAAAAAAATCTCACACAGGAGCTACCAGATACACAGCTCATTCAAATATGACCAAGTGGTATATTAGAATAAAATAAGGAAATTAATATTTATAATCATCAATTTACAAGACACACAAACCACCCACCTGATAATCTATCTAAATTGAACTGAGAGAGTTTTTCCCTGTGATCTGCCCTGTCTAAATGCGGCATCAGAGACGAGCAGCCGCTAGTGGAAACAGATGTGTCCGAGGCAGTGTCGTCTGAAGCAGCAAATGATAATTATAACACAATGTCAACATGCAATTTTGTGTTAAAATGTGGACATTGTATTGGGGGGTTGTTCTGTGTCAAACTAAAACCCATCAAAAAAGTGTGGACATTTTGTCAATCACCTCATATATTTTGTGATTGTCTTGCATACCAATGGAAAGCTAAGTGTTCATCTATCCAATGATACCAAAATCTGTAACAATAAAAATCACTCGTTTCAAGGTTCATCACTCTCCCTCCAACTTGAATATATATATGTGATACGATCTGTGAAAACCCGTCACATGGTGGAGTTTTTCATATTGGAGATATTTACATCATAAGAAAGCTGAAACTGTGCTGATTACAGAACTGTTTTGATAATTTTTCTACGATCACTACAACAAAAGTTATGAGTGTATGATGATTGTGATGTCATAAAAAGCTACAAAACAAGAAATCATGACAACAGGCCAAAAAAGATAGTTCAATAGAATAACATTATAAGGTTAATAAGAAAAGTGACCTAAGTAAGTTTTTGAAGGTGAAATTTCATAAAAGATGATGATTCTTTAAAAATAAAAAAAATTAAACATTTTACCCATAATCCCTAGTTCACATTTTGTGACATCCGACGGATTTTCACAGATCGCATCACATGAGGGGAGGTCTCGATCTGAATGTGCACTAATCACCACTATTTTGTGCTCAAAAGCTTAAAATGTTTATTTTTAGAGTGGTTTGACACAGAATGACCCTTTAAAATGGACCAAATAAAATTTTCATGCGAACCATATAGCCGATATCTTCTAAGAATAAATAATGCATGTCTTGACTTTTAAATGACTAGGAAATCAGACTTTTAATTAGCCAGTGCAGTGCAATAAAAAAGAGGTCGCTAATAAAGTGTATAGATGTAATATGCAGTATAGATAGGATCACAATCCATCTCTTGAGCCAGACATCATTGCGCTAGACACATTAACACCACTCAGTGTTAATATCATCTTCATATTACCGCAAATGTGCCGGACAATTTTTTCATGCTCCATAAATTTCAACAACAAAATTAAATGCACACTCTCACACAGCTATATTTCTCATGTGTATTGTGTATGAATCTATGAACAAGCTTTCTAATATTAGTGAATTCAAACACCGTGCATTACAAGCAAAATGCTTCAAAATCGGCTAAGAGCGTGAACATTTTATCACACAAAAATTACCACTTTAACCCTAACAGTGCTAGCTCACACTCTCCTTAAATCAAACGGTGGAGATGTGTATTTTAACTGACTTGTAGATCTGTGCAGTGTTGTCACTAGCCAAAATTTAGTGCCGGTTAATTTTACTGACGGCGAACGGAATAAGTGTTGCGAACGAAGTGCAGTGGATCATGGCATGGGGTCTAGAGGCCTTCTTAATGTTTTTTTAGGGTTTTTTAATGCACTTTGAGAGTTCCTGCCACATAATTTCTTGTTTTATGAGGCAGTTTAAAAAGTTTTTTTATTTAGAGTGCCGGTTTTTTACCCTTTTTTTAAGAGAGCCGGTCGGTAATCGTGAGTGCCGGCTCCGCCTGACCGGCACCGACCGCCTTATTGACAACCCTGGATCTGTGGACTGTCATAATAATATCGCACAGAATAAGTCTTGAACAGAACTCTTTACCATTAATCTGATAGGATGTGTGAGTATGTGAGGGCCCTCATGCTTATAATATTATCACAAAATCAATTTCTTCGTAAAAAACGTGGGCTAAAAATGAAGGATTGGACATGTTTTGCATCCAATGAAAATGAAAATTAATTGAGATGATGGGTCTGTTCTAGAAACCGGAAAAAACTTGGAATTTAGGAAAAAGGGTCTTGTTCTTTCCATGTTTAGGATGGGATTTGGCAAGCCACTTGGGGCATAGAACTTTGTAAGTGTTGGACATTGGTTTGAAGGTCTTTGAAGACCCAGGGTATCTTTGGAATCACAAACACATTGGACCACATTCCAAAATAGATGCAATTTGATCATTTAGGAATATTTTTGAAAATATTTGAAATTGCACGGTTCAGCTGGTCTTTGTAGACCCCACTTTTCTCCCCACCCCCTTGAGAAGGTCCTGTACTCACCTGGTGCTCTCCTCTCTGCAATGATCTGTACATCATCATCATTCGGTGTCGATGCGCCCAATGGTTTGGTGTAACGATTATATGGCGTCTTGTGACCTCCTCTTCCAGCGCTGGTAGAGGGTTGCTGATGATGTTGCTGTTCTTCCATTATCATATCTTCTTCAATGGTTTCTAACTCGTCTTGAGTGGCTGGTTCCGGTGTGTCAGAGTGCTATTAGCAAATCAGAACACAAAACACAGGTTAAAATAAATGTACCTTCTGGAACATTGTGAGCCCAATGAAATCCAACAAACTTGCAACTAAAAAATGTGAATCGTTTGAGGAATAAAGGGCTCGGCCCCCTATCAATTGTTAATCCTTTCTAAAACAGTTTCAAGATAATCAAATAAGCTCCCACTAATGCTCTGAACGTACGTTGAATGAAACATGCGTTTAAACGCTGTATCATGTCGCGAAATTTTCCCAATTTAAATTGCAGTAAAGTTATACACTACCCACACATGCGTAAGTTATTTGCACTACTACTTATGAATATTTATTTCTTATTCCCGGCCCGACTGCCAAAGCGCGACCACGTGTTGAATGAAAAACAATCTATGAATGATAATAATATTCACAGTATGGGAACGTTGTTAAAACTTGATGAATATTCAACGCACATGCTTTGGTAAACCTTATGACCTGGTACAGTGAAAGACTAACAACTTACTGTCGACGCGAGGCAGGAAGGTAATACATTTTTCGGGGAGCGAAAAGGCAATTCTTCGATCAGTTTTTGAAAACTATTGGGAATGATTTCCACTGATTTGGATGATAAAACTATATCTGTCGTTAATTACAAATATTCTTTCACATTTGGTACAATGTAGGTCAGCGAGGCCGTGATAGTCGTATGGAATGAGTAAGCTTACTTGTTTACCTAAAATTTACTCTGACTTTTTAAAATTTGACTAGGGCTTATATTACGTTTAGCGAATTATGTTTATCTGTTTAGAACTTACAGCCTTAGCTCCCACCCTCACTGTGACCGCTAGGCATCCACTTCTAGTGGCCTTTGTCCATAGTTATTGTAAAGGGTGATACATAAGCCTAACACATGTGTTTGTGAGCTATCAGGGGAGAAAAACAGGTAAAACTTGAGGGGAAAATCAGTCTCTGCACGAATCGAACCCGGGCCGCGTGCGTGCACGTTTAATGCTCCACTGACTTAGTTGAACCACGCGCTGAGCGGGGCACAAGATTGATGGGACCGCCGCGCGGTACAAGATTGTAGCACTGTCGTGTTTTGTAGTGTCCAGGAGGGTTAGGGTTAAGGCAGATCTAATGAAAATGTGCCTGAGCATTGGTTAAACTGACACAGAATGACCCTTATTTTCAAAACTGACCATACAAAAAGGGCCAACAAGGCAAGACTGGCTGCCAAACTCCTATGAATATGTTAACTGTGCAGTCAAACAGTACAATCAAATGTGTATTGAATAGTGTGCATCAAAAAAGTACCCAGATGCGAACAATATTCAAAAAATATTGTGCGGTGCAGATGTGCGCGTGATTCTGTGTGCGCGTGATTATGTATGCGCACTATTTTTGAGATCACTGTTTTAATTTTGCAGAGATTATGGCCATTTTGGGCTAATTTATCTATTTGTTGTCAAAACAGTCTCATTAAATAAATAATAGTATTGAATGGCTTTTTTCTTGTGACACAAATATATATTGCACTTGATATTTAGAGAATAATTACTGCGTAACAACTGTTTTCGTGAATTTGTTTTAAAATCAGAGGTTTTTGTTCTGGTCTGAGGAATTGTCCCGAGGGGCGCAGCCCCCGAGGGACAATTCTGAATGACCAGAACAAAACCCGAGGATTTCAAAACAAATTCACGAAAACAGTTGTTAAGCAGTCATTATTCTCATTCATTACTGAAAAAGATGCATAATTTTATCCAAATCGTTGATTTGTACCGATATAATCTTGCAAATAATTAATTAGTTTTCTGTTTATTTTGTCCACCCCTTCTTAGTTATTGAAACAGTCCAACTCGGGTCATCCCCTCATTAACATTTTTATCATTCAACCAATCAGAAATAAGCTTTAATCGTGTTTCCTCATAACTCATTGAATATTCAGTTTAGGGGCGTGAGGCGTTAATTTGATTGGTCGGTCAGTGAGCAAAACAATGGAACACTTTGGCGCAGTACTTTCGGGCAATTATTAGTAACCCGCGCTCGGCGTGCGCGTTCTCATCTAACGATTAATTTGATTGGAACGCACTTGGTACGCAGTAAACGCGATTATTCATGAAGTAATGAATATAAAATATGCACTCTTCTTCTACTCATGCAATATATTCTTGAATCATACTCAATCAAAGCCATTCAATATTATTCAGTGAAAACTCGTTTACACAATTTTTCTGATAACAAAGTGTTTTGTAAGTCGACTGTCCCAAGCTTATATTTTACGTTACTATAAACCTGATAACACAAAATTCCTGTAAACACAAACTAAATTGTGTGGCCCAAGCAACTTCGTGTTAACAAGGTTCCAGTACCGTTCCACTGTATAAATATTCACAAAATACGACTATTGCTCCATCTTCCTCACCTCTTCTTCCTCCTGCTCTGGTTCATCCTCCTCTAGATTAGGTCTCGTGTGTGGAGTTGCAAATGTATATTGTGGTATAGCATTGCTGCTGGTGGCAGGTGCGCCGCCATCTCCTCCTGGCTGCTGCTGCTCACCGTCACCTTCCCCTGGTTCGCCACCTTGCCACATGTTGGACAGCCATGATGGGGTGATGAAATCCTTCACTGTATCCGATACCCTTCCCAGAAATGACTGTGAACGCGAGAGAAAAGACAAGAGATTTGATTAGACATACAGAGGGCGCTCATAATAAGTTAATAACACAAACTGCACAGGATTATCTCGATGAATAAAGGTCATCGCATATTTGACACCACATTGAGTGTGATTAGAGCTCAAGGCTACAATGGTTCTTCATAAATAGGCCTCATATTTTTTCTGACTTTTATGCATCATGATCATGCAAAATATTTAAATATTTGTCAATGGCAAAATGTACACACAAGGACTACTTTTGGTAAAAATTGATGAAAGTAGCCCTCATAATCAAATAAGTATATTGAGTCCCCGATTGCTGAACATATTTCTACATAGACGAGCAACAAAATATTAAAATAACATTACTATTGTCTAAAACGACATTTTTTTGAAAATAAGTTGGCCAAAATATGTAGAAAACTCCTGTGTTTACCTCTTTTAACTACAGTGTAATTTCTAAATGTAGGCTTGCCGCGGGAGCTTACGAAAAGTGTCATACGCGGTGAAATATCACATTTTAGCGAGCACAAGAGTACCAAAAATGAACGGATTCAACGAAATAAATCTATTGCAAATGAATCCCCGCTATATATTTGCATTAAATAATCACGATTTAGCCGACAAGGTGTTTTTTTAAGTAAGCTTATTTTTTTCCTCAATTATTTTGATGAAAAATTTCAGGAATCCCGGGTCCCGCCCGAAAAATCGAAACGAGTCCCGGGATTATGAATTCCCGAAAATCCCAGCCCTAGTTCAAACTGAATAAACAGTAACAAATTATCATGTGCGTTGATTAGTCTCAATGCAGATTTGTTACGCAAAACACTGAGACAGGATGTTTCCAATTCATCGGTACATGTGCGTCGTGTCCGTCTGAAACCACAGTCCACGGTTAGAGAACACGACTAAAACGACAGTTTTTGCCACAAATGCAAAAGTGGCCGACTTGAACACTGCCCTCAAAGATGCATAGTGTAGCGTTTTGCCTACACAAATCTGCATTGATACTAATCAAGGCGCGTGATAATTTGTTGTTTACCACTATTTTCTGGAGTTTGAACGAGTGGCGCATCTCTTTTAAATTTCAATATTTCAAACAGAAAAAAAAAATTGCAGATGTCTGTGCATTTCAGTTCCGGAAAACTCATAATTCATATACGTATGAATTCATATACCGTATGTGAATTCATACACCGTATATGAATTCATATACCTTAACGTATACGATTACATATACCCCTCTTTTTAGATCCTTTTAGCAAAATTCGGCGGACATGTAACTACATACCCTAGTTGTTTGATGTCTTTTCTTGAACTTAAAACTTTTTTTTTTTTGACTTCACCTACCAATTTTCATTTTATATTAATAATTGGTAGGGTGAAGTAAAAAAAAGAAGAAGTTTAAGTTCAAGAAAAGACATCAAGCAACAGAGGTACGTTGCATGTCTCCCGAATTTTGCCAAAAGGATCTTAAAAGATGCGGTTTTCCCGAACTGATTTATCAAAAAAAATTGAAAGTGTGCGTAGGAAATACACCAAGCCCACACTTGCAAATATAATTTCAAATCTACAAAAAAGGTAGGACTAGTCATTAAAAAAAATGTATGTAGCCTACACACACAGACTATCTGGGCTAGTGTATAGACGAGGTGACCGTTGTTTACATCCAATGTTTCTCAACAAACGCAACAGGCGAAGGGACTGGACTGTCGATACACGCTTGAGGGAACAGCATATGACCACAACACTGTCCGCTATGCCGTATTGCCCTTTATAAGGCTTTGGCACGCGTTTTAAAAGCATGGGTCCTAAACAAAACCTGATGTGCGCGCAAACTGCCGGGCAAAGAACAATAGCAACTAGCCACGTTTTGCCCGGTGTGACGTCACCTGTCACCCCATCTATACTGCCCGATATATATGATCAATCTTGTGTAACAAGATCCCCGAGTGACAGTGTAATGAACTAGTAATAAGCCATTTCGCAATCCCCAAAAATTGCAACTGAGCATGAATTGCGCAGAAATTGATTGGAGATAAACATGCGCATGCTGAGGTGGTTGCCAGTGCTTTCCCAATGTGGCGAACTTTGTACTTATCATAAAAATGACTGTACTTGCAATTTTGATTACCGTTACACCTCTATTTTTTCATGAAAATTGCACCTTGAATGCGGCTGAAAATAAATGAAATGATTACTGATGAGACAAAAAAATCACAGGGGATTCCCAAAGAGTCTCAGTTCATCACATGGCCCGATGGCCATCTACGGTCGAGTTTGTCTTGTTTATCTCCAATTTATTTTTGACGGTAAGCTTCTGAGCATGCGCAGTTGCAATATTTTGGCATTGTGAAAATGGCTTTTAATTCCCGGCACAAATTCCCAGCCCTCTCAACAATCCCCAGTCCCGGATTCCCCGTCCCTATCAATCTCCGTCACCCCGACGAAGATACCAACAAACCCCTGGGTGACAGAAACACAATAAAGCTAAAGTACTGAAATCCCTGGATTACAAATGACGGTCGCATAACGACCAAGTAAAAAAAAAAATTGTATTTTTGAAACATTTTTTACAAATTACATCAAAAAGTCAAAGATAAACTCACTGTCTGTGCTAGTTTTGACTGTGTAAGTACGTAACATACCATTAATAAATAGTCAAATTCAGTATAATTTTTACATGTATTTAGTTTATTCTTTCAAACCAATTTAGCCTTTAAATTAGGGCTTTAGTTTGAGGCCAATAAATACAGGATTTGCCCATTGTTTTTCTTAAGATTGCCATTGACTGCAGAAGAGACAGGAAGCAGAAAACTAAACTAAAAAGTTGGATGGAAATGAACTCCATAATTTGTGTAGATTGAACACAAATGCTGCGGGTGCAGTGTGGTCCTAATTAAAAATGTCAGTCAAAACGAGAGCATGAATGCACAGCACGCAATGCATGGGTTGGTTGTGTACATGTAGTTCATGAGTTAATTGTCTAGACGTGACTGCGCGCATGCGACAGCTGCATGTGGACCCGTTGCATGCAATTAGCGTATTCTTGACTTACCGTTCGTCTTGCGTAGGGCTTACTAGCACCTTTAGAGCGTTTAGATCGAATTTTACCGCCTCCCGTGCTAGCCATGGTTTCTTGAGATTCCAGAGACAACCACGGTGCTCGGGAGAACGGGAGGAAAAGGCTAAAAACGGAAAGAAAATTCCGCGAAATTTGGGCAAGTTTTCTGGTACACTGTCTTTACGTAAAGATGGCGGCCTTTTTCCTCACAGCTGATTGGTCAAAAGTCACGTGGACATGTGCTAAATTGAACCACAAATAAAATATTCATTTTAAAGGTTAACATTTTCCATAACATTATTTTGTTAAGCATCGATAAAACGTTGAGAAATTTTATTTCAGTACAACTATATTTTATAGAATATTTTTTGCTATATTTAAATTTCAAACCTATTGCAATTTTTTACTATATTAAATATATGTTTCCTAAAATGAATGTGCCTTGTGGGCGCCACCATTTTGAAATAAAAAATAAGTTTCCGTTTTTTGGTCACCCGAAGTGAATTTTCTTGACGTCACTATTGTAAGTCAATAATAGAAATACAGAATTTCCCATTAACTTGGTTGGCTTACACAAAGCATTTTTGATTCCCTGGTCAAAAGTCTGACACTGGTATAGATTATCTTGTGTAAAAGTTAAAATATGTATTATTTTTAGGCTCTACTTTTTTTTAGTTTAAAAAAGTAAGCTTACTTTTAAAGTTTACTTTACTTTGTCTTTGATTTGTTTGCTTTCACACGCATGTGCATTGCATGACTGATGACATTGACATGTGATGCGACATATTGTATTGTAACTGTAAATGTGTGAGTGGGAACTAAAAATCTAATCATAAATAAATAAATGAATATTTTAATTTATACAATTTGTCTTGAAATTTGGACTTGATCCTGTATTCCAGCTGCGTCATGGTTTTACACTACAGATCTGTTTCGTAAGGACGGTTAGGTCCTCACTCGTCAGAAACTTGATACAGAATGGTGGTACACATTAACATATAGGCACCAGTGCAATCATGTATAGGCCTACACATAATTTATTTTACATAAAAAGATAACCTGAAAGTTTATATTTATATCATAATGTCATGAATGTCATGATATGATGTTCATTGATCACAAGATGTCACAAGAGGCGTAATTTAATTTATTGTAATTTAGACTTGGTAGAGTAGACGGGGTGGCGCAGTCGGTTAGAGCGTCGTAACACTATGCATCGTAGTTCTGTTGGTGGATCGTTTGAGCTCGAGTTCGATACACCAACACACACACAGCCTCGTCCCCATGCCTCCTTCAGACCGTGCAGACTGAAGTAAGCATGTACATGGCGCATCGTGGTTCAGAAGTCACGTAGAAATGTTGGTCCCGTGTATCAGAAGAGCTATCCCCGAGCCCGTTAAAAGGTTACAGACTCCTTCGTAAAGAGTAGGGGATCATCCCGGTCTGTATCTGTAACCAAAATTCCATACTAGACTATATTCATTTAATGAAATAAAGAAACCCTGCTACACTGCAATTAGCTCTGCTTCAGATCCTCTTTTCAGCGTATACAGACCTACAACAAGTAGGCTAATTGTGATGCGCCATTCCCCGAAGTTTGAGTTGCATAACTCCAATGGTTCTTATTTTAGAAGCACAAGGTCACAAGAAATTTGCCCATTGAGTAGTACACAAACTGGCGGGTGGTTAACCACATTTTAGCTTACGGTAATATGGAACATTTCTGGCCTTTCAGATTTTACAGGCATAATGAGAAAAATATGGGGAATCTTCTGATATCAAAATATCTTGATGTGAAAAAAAAATCATAGCCCAAAAAAAAGTGATCAGAACATACACCTTTAAGTGCCTTCCTGAAGGCAACAACAGAAACGGACTGTTTAAAGGTAGATGACCCAATCACATGTTCGTAACACAGAATTATTTCAAACATACGGAGATTTTCATATCATATGAAAGCTCGTATTTTTCTCATCATCATACTGAAATTTGACGGCCTAAATCGGTATAATTGCGGAGAAATCGATGAAATAACGTCGAATTACCGCGAATGGTGGTAACCACCGATATAGTTTGTGTACTACTCAATGGGTACAGTTCACAGCATCTTGTGCGTCTAAAATAAGAACCATTGCAACTCAAACTTTGGAACACAACTTTTTTAAGGATGACCTTTCATGTAGAATAGAAAACTTCAAGTTGAAAATCGGAACATCTACCTTTAATATACAGGAAGATCATTTATAATCTAGATGCACAAACAGTAAAAGGCCTGTCACCAGCTTTGATACTCAAGACGAAGATGATCCTTGGATGAAGTGTCTATTTGGAATATATAATTTTAAACAATTTGATAGATATACGTTTCCAACACCATTCAGTGACTTACAAACATACAAAAGCAATTTAAAGATAAATCCTCCTTCACCAACCACTGCAATTGGTGACCACAGACACCAGCGACCAGACCAGAGGCAAAAAGCTCAAATTACTAATATTAGGCTATATTAAAAAAATTAAATGTCTCAAAGCTCTCGCGCGCGTTAGTTAATGGATGCGCGTTAGAAGAAGAAAAAATTATGAACAAAATATATACAGGCTGTCCCAAAATGTTTAGTACCCATCGATGCCCAAAGTTCAATAATTTTTGTCATCATAACAATCAATGAGATTAGATCCGTTGTTTTTCTATCATATTTGCTATACTCTACCCTTTCATTAGAATTTTAGATCATGAATATCGGACTTATTTTATTGAAGTTACACTCCATTGTGTAAGACATGGACATGGTGATTTCACCTTTTTGGCAAAGTGCAAAAAAAACGTCTTTTAAACAGCTTGTTTGAAAGAAACTAATACATTCTCTCAATCGCTTGTCTGCTAATAGCTTTGGTTCCTTTCTATTTTAAACTGCTGTTGTATCATATTGTTGTTCAAACCATTAATACTTCTTCATTGTCAAGCATGAGCAACCCCAAGCTTTGTTTCTATATAATGAGCTAGTTCTGAGGCTAAACTTGAGGGACATTTAAACAGGTAAATACGTGGTCATAGGTAATTAGCATTGGCTTAGACTTCTTTTTCATATTGGGGATGCAATTTCCTACAAACTTGCTGAAAATGATAATAGTCCCCTAGTGTTTAATCTCACGAAATCCATTATACAACGTGAAAATGAAATCTGGTGATTCACCAAATACCACTTTATTTAGAAGTCGCTAAACACTTGTCAAATAAAACAATGCACGGGGTCACTCAAGTGTGACAAACTTCTTTTACCCGTTAAATTGAATTAAGGAATATAAATATTAATGATTTGAACACCCATAACTAATAACAGTTACAACAGAAAGACACACAAGATCATATTGAGTAGACAAGAGATTATTATGAGAATACACAAGTTTCTATCAAACAAGCTGTAATAGCACACACATTTTTTTAGCACTTTGTCAATAAAAACCCTTTAAAGGGGAAGTGCTAGTACAAATGAAAGACTTTGATATTTTTTAGGAAAGCATTTGGTAGAATAATGACATGTAATTGGGTAATCAGTATTGGCACAAGAGCAGGCAGTGAACGTATTGGCAAATTTGGGCATGATATCAAGTAATGAATATGAAGACAAATTTGCAGTAGTTGTCCGTACTGTATATATGTGAAAATCAGACACAATTAGGCAAGATATCAACATTGAGCTTGTATTTGATTATTGTAGTAGAGATCTTCCGCTTAACAATGGTACTCTTTTTTTAAGCGGAGTTATATAATTTTTCAGTTATAGTCTTTATGAAAACTCCAAACTGAGATATCATCCTTTAAAGATGTACTTATAATGTACTAACGATGTACTTTTATTTGTATTTTTTTATTTTTTTATTTTTTGGTTTGAATTTTTAATCTGAAACTTTCACATTAATGTTATAAACACTCTGAAAATTAATTATTTACAAGAATCACCTCCAATTAGAGTTTGGGCTGTACTCTTTTTTTAAGCGGAGTTATATAATTTTTCAGTTATAGTCTTTATGAAAACTCCAAACTGAGATATCATCCTTTAAAGATGTACTTATAATGTACTAACGATGTACTTTTTTTTAAACTTTTTTTATTTTTTGGTTTGAATTTTTAATCTGAAACTTTCACATTAATGTTATAAACACTCTGAAAATTAATTATTTACAAGAATCACCTCCAATTAGGGTTTGGGCTATTACTCAGTTTGGAGCTCTGCCCAATTCGTGAATTAAAAAGAAATTTGGAAGAAATGAAACAATCATTTGATCTTGTTGTGTGCATTCATTGGCGGCGTAGCTACAGGTAACCCACCAAGGGTCATTCGGGGGGGGGGGGGGGGGGGGTGCAATTAACAATTCAGGGGAGTTAAAGGGTTTTATATATACTTATCTCCAATTTCATGGCGTTTCTCGTCGTGGGGAATCAATACCAATCCTAATCACCTAAAGGCTTTGTCCCAGGACCTACCGGGCCGGGGCCCTTATGTAATGTGGGCCCTGGACCCCACGCCACTCTCGTGCCCCCGGGATGACAAGCCTCCTGGCTACGCCCATATGTCGCAAACAATTGACTTCAAAACTCATAAAACGACCGCCAATTTTGTATTTATTTCATTAAGCCTACCAAAGAATGGAACTTAACTACCCAGTATGATTTGTTTGTGCAGTTATAAACGATATCTCCATCTTTGGCAAACACGAGAGTAAACATTTTAGAACCACCCTCTCCATAGGCTTTATTGGTATAAGTGTTGTAAAAATCAACACAGATTGTCAGAGGTATATTTGCTCAATAGTGAATTAAAAAGTACAATAGTTTTTAAACGGCTTTCGTTGAATAACAAAATAACAGACATAAGGGACACTTTCTATGCGGCTAGTTTTACCAGAGTGATATTACCTATTACACCTCCCTGGTTTTGCCATATAAAAAAGATTTTGCAAAAACCTTTTCTAAACTTTCAAAGTCTTATCTCAAGAATAACTGACCTAATACTAGACGTGCTTGTACTTATGTTAATTAATTTCTCATGGTGATTCGAAATATATGATGATGAAAGCCAATAAATTAAATACGTTTGTGAAACATGTTGTGAATTGTATTTTGCGTGTGCATAACCGCGCGCATGGACAGCGTTAATCTATTCTATATTTGCCTTCAATTCTCAGTCCTTTTGCTTCCCCCCTCCATTTCTTTAGAAATACTTACATTGCCACAAGCTAGTGGATATTTATCGCTTTGTTTACCTATCGGAGTAAATATACTTTACACAGGCTAGGCAAACAACTGCGGACAACATCTCAAAATTTCACCCCGGGCGCTATAACAACTGAACACATCTCTCGTCCAATCAAAGCTATGGACACAGATGGATTCGGCGGCGCTTGTAAGTGACCCTGATGCAATACACAATAGCATCCAAGCGTCACACTTCTCGATCAACCAATATACCCGTATGAGCGTGTCATTTGGCTGGACCCGTTCGATAATTATACCGATTTGGTCACGGTTTTCTGAACCAAGTGACTCGAAGTCATCGCGTACTTGGAATATTGATTTTGAATTCAGGCTATAAGAGCTAGCTATCGTGATAGCTAGCACAAAAAGGTAAAATCACCATGTTTTACATAATGGAGTGTATCTTGAGTTTGATAAATCCGATATTCATGATCTAAAATTCTAATAAAATAGTACAGTATGACAAAGATGATGTAAAAACAGCTGACCTAATCCCATCGATTTTGATGATGACAAAAATTATTGTGCATCGATGGGTACTAATCATTTTGGGACAGCCTGTATATATATATTTTTTTTTTTTCCTTCAAAAAACAAAAACAAATCCAAAATGTCACAGATTTTTCAGATTTTCATTGATCACATCATTTTAAGGGAAGTGTCAACCCTAAATATATGAAATTTATCAAGCACTGTAACTTTTAAACTAATAATGTAATGTACATAAAAGTATACAATTTTTCAAATGAAATGAGTCGGAGAATCTATATTTGGTATTAAATTTCCCCAAAAAAAGTGATTTCTACTTTTTGCCCAAAAATCACTTTTTTGGCGCCAACAATTTTCAGACAACCTAACAAAATCAGTTTTTGATTAAAAATTTCAATATTTCACCAAAATCATCTAAAGTCAATTATCTAGGAAGCACTTTTTTTTTTTGCTTAAATTTTTTTGTTGTTGAAAATATTGACCAAAAAGTGCCAACAATGAGATTTTTATCTCAAAAATCACATTTTTGGCACTTTTTGGATGCATATCTCGAGTTTAAAATCCATAATCGAAAAAATAAAAAATTGCCTCCTAGCGCTGAAAGTCCTCTACACAATGGTAGTAAAATCTTACCTGATAGTTTGATATCTTTTTAGTTATGCTGTCTGAAAAATCGTAAAATTCCTTCAAGTTCGAACTTCTAGAAAACAGCGATTTAGTAAAAATATTGACATTTTCCACCATTTAAAGCCAAATATTCTCGGAATACACGGGCGTGTGACCTTAAAGGCGAGTATACTATTATGAACAATCAAAATAAACTATCAGATTCAATTTATATTGTCACAATGTTAAGAAATTGGAAGAAAACTGAAATTTAAATGATCGTAAGATTGGCCTTTGTTTACATTTTTAGGCATTGTTTTGCGCTCTTTTGTTTTCGCGTCTTCGTCGCGGATATTAAGCGGCGCATCTAGTATTACGCACAGGAAGATTCAGCGCGCGACGCAATAATCGAACAGCTGTCGCAGCATTTCAAAAGCGCGGAACTCCGCTCAATTTCCCGCCAAATAACCATGCGCCTTTTCCTGGCTCAAACTTACCAAAACAACAATTTTAAATCACCCAAAAGAACAGGATATAATCGCTTCCGATTAGTAACTTATGATGGTAATGATAGAATACATATAAAAGTATAAAATAATAGAGAAATATGAAATTCAATTTTTGAAACAAGTGCCGGGTTGACACTGCCCTTAAATACAAAAGTTCACTTTTACAAGGATTTCAATATTTTATATTTATAAAAATAAAATAAAAACTTCTGCATTTCGCATTACATGTAGGCAGCCCTCAAATTAAGAAATGAAAAGGGCATGGCAATTTCAGGCAATTTCAGGCAATTTGAAAGGGGCACAAGGCAATTATGTACTTTTCAATGGAGTAAAAACAGCCAGAAGTTGAGGGCATCGAGGCAACTAGGTGGGGCACCGACGGCAGTTGCCTTCGGTTAATTTGAGGGCTGAGCTGCATGTAGGTTTTGAAAAACTGAAGAGCTTTGAGAAAAAAGATTTTTTTACTATAGCCTTACTTGTACACTAACAAAGCGAGAGTTTGGGAGACTCTGCCAAACTAGGGACACACCAGCACACAACCGTTATGGCATACACAATGGCTGCATAGAGAGATAGAGAGTGTTGGAGGTAGAAGTCCAAAACAGGCAGGACCTTAGATGACTGGTATTTGACCCTTAGTCAACAAACATGCCGAATTTGGAAGTTGTGCAAGCTTATAGCCTTATTCTTGATATTATTTTCATTAATTTCGCAATAATCCATGGATTCTCAAAATTGGCAAGAATCCAGGATTCTCGCGAAATTATTCTGCGCGAATCTAATTTGGACTCTCGCACTGCAGCGTGAATTTCTAGGCCTGAGAACCATGCTAATTGTCCTTATTTTATTTTAAAACAGGTATTGATTGATAGGAAGCAGTCAATCAAGATGGAAGTCAATGCCGCAAACATGGAGGCCTTGGCAGGCTATCTAAGGCAAACACTGTCCACTAATCTTACCGAAAGGAAAACAGGTAGGAAAACTTAGGCCTTATATATGAAAGGGATATGATTTAATCAAGAATCCAAGAAGGAAAATCCATTCTTACAAATTATATGTAATAAGATGTAAAGAGTTCAAAAGAAGTAAGTCCCTCCTCCAAGAAGGAATCCATTCTTACAAATTATCTGTAATAAGATGTAAAATGTTCAAAAGAAGTAAGCCCCTCCTCCCCCCCCTAAATTTAGATGTTTGTTTGCATAATAACTCAGCACACAATTAGAAATGTTGAGGAAAAAACATACAATGTAGTCTACATGTAATTGTGTGCGGAGTTATGCAAACAAAAATGATCTAAAATAGGGGGGGGGGGGGGGGGGGTGGTGTTCTAACTTCTTTTGAACCGTTTATTTTCATATTGTCAATTGTTATTGTTAATGGTATTCCATGCCATTGAAGTTGAGGTAAGAGCCTAAAGGGGCAAGAGAATGGACACAAATCACACTCCAGACAATCCGTTTATGATTGATAAGATGAGTATATCATCATTGGTTCTAAGTGGAGGCAAAAGAGTTTTTTATTGGATTGGACCAACTGACTCAATTTTGCAGGTTTGGACTTTGGACTCAAACTTTTTTGTTCACCTTCAAATAAACGAAACATTAACCAATTAAAAAAAACATAATTTTGTTTCTTATCCTGAATTTCTCCAAAGGCCATTCGCAAACACTCATCATCTCTAAACATGGGTACGCATTCTGGTGTGTTTTTCTAAACGGTGTTACAGAATACAGAAGATGCCTTATGATGTTTTTTAATTTGTAGCTACATATTTCCTCACACTATGCTCACATTTGATTAATTGTCATGTTTAAAAAACGAACAAAAGACAGCATTGAAAGCACTGGTATATCCACAATAAATGTGTCTCATGGCTCATGTAGTGTACATTTACAAACAAGTTATACGCACATAATGTCAATTGGAGCCCACAGTTATTGATCAGATGTAAGTAAACACATCACAAAAAGAAACTAACCACTTTTTTCGAGACACCCTGTGTTTTATTTCTAGGAACCTAAATGAATCCAAAATATGGAAAAGAACCGGAATTTTCTTCCGCACATTTTGAAACCTCATTTTTCACAATAGCACCAACATTGATGAAGCAGTCTCGATTTGAATACAAAATGATGCAGTTTCCATTGTTGCACTAACCCTATACCCATGAAATAAAGAATAAGTTCACATACGCATAAGCAGCCCTCAAATTAAGAAATGAAAAGGGCATGGCAATTTCAGGCAATTTTAAAGGGGCACAAGGCAATTATGTACTTTTCAATGGAGTAAAAACAGCCAGAAGTTGAGGGCATCGAGGCAACTAGGTGGGGCACCGACGGCAGTTCCCTTCGGTGACTTCGGTTAATTTAAGGGCTGCGCATAAGGATGATAAGCAAGGTTTGTTTTGCTCGTGGGCTTTGTTTAATCAAAAGAACCGGAATATTCTCCCGCACATTTTGAAACCTCATTTGTTACAATAGCACAATTATGGATGAAGCAGTCTCCATTTGAATACAAAATGATGCAGTTTCCATCCTTATCATTTGCGTAACTCATTCTTTATTCAATGGGTATTATAGGGTTAAGTGCAACAATGGAAACTGCATCATTTTGTATTCAAATGAAGACTGCCTCGTCAATATTGGTGCTATTGTAACAAATGAGGTTTCAAATTGTGCAGAAGAAAATTCCGGTTTTTTTTCTCCATATTTGGGATTTATTTAGGCTCCTAGAAATAAAACACAGGGTGTCTCAAAAAAAGTGGTTAGTTTCTTTTTGTGCGGAGTTTATTTCGAAGGCATGCTGCTGTTGAATCTGAATACTGCAGGCAAATGCTGTATCTTGAAAGCTTGTGTCACCCCAGTGAATCTTTGTAACTTTGTAGCAGTTTTGAGTTAACCATGTTTTTATTTTCAGCCCGTTTTTGGCCTTTTATAGGCCTGATATATACAGCGCTATAAGGCCACAAAAAAAGAAAGAAACCCTGTTCTATGGGTCCGACTGTCCCATTTGTGTAGAAATTGGTGGACAAATTTCACGTGCAAATGAATACTGATGACCCACATTTTTTTTGGCTTGTCAAAATAAGGCAAGATTTTTTACAGATTTGTTTGATTTTTACGGTCATTTTCAAGGGGGGAAAAGTAAAAAAGTACCCAATAAACCACCCGACCGACCGAGCAATCCTGAGATGGCCGTTTGCCTGTAGAACAGAGTTTCTTATTTTCAATCACCTAAGCACTGTTTTATTATTAATAATATTATCTTGTTAACGTTACAGCTGAGAAATACCTCGAATCAGTGGAGGCCAGTCAGAACTATGCTATCTTACTGCTGACTGTAATGAGTAAAGACGAAGCAGACGTCAACATTAGAGTATCAGCTGCCATCACCTTCAAGAACTTCATAAAGAGAAATTGGAGAGTGGTAAGAGGGGGTGGGTGTGTGGGCTAGTGGAATAACAGCCAGCAGGGAGGTCACGCTACATGTCAGATTTTGGTGTACGCGAGAAAACAATGGAGTCTCAGTGACTGCAATATTTGCTAGAAATAGCATCGGAAAATGGTCTATTTGGGCATCTCAAAAACTGAGAAACGTGTTAAAAATCATGTAGAATTTTAGAGGAGGGTCAATAACATCTGCAGAACGGTAAAATGTATAGTATTAAACACATTTTGTGACCAAATTTATGTCGTAAAATGTTGGAAAATTCATGTTTTGAAAATCTGTGGTCTTTGAAATTACAGGAATCCTAACTCATTCTAAACTTCATCAAGTCATGAAATGAACCCTTGTCTACAAAAAAGTCCATGTACGTATTGCTCTATCTGCTTGGAGATAGCGAAGACCACGGAAACTTCATAGCTTCATACCATGGAATGAAATCCGCCATAGACATTACATGGCGAAAATCGTACAGATTTGCACTGCAGTCCTCTGTGTAGGGAGTGTTGACAATAGCAAGGTCGTTTGACTATATTGTGTTTGTGCATGTTAGTGACGACTGACCCCGTTTAATAATCTTCATAGCTTGGGTGACCTAACTATTGACTGATAAGGCCAAACAAAATTAATTGTTTGGTTGTCCTCGACCGCCCGCACGTAATTCCAGGGCCGCACGAATATTTTTTTAAATTTTTTAAAAGTTTTTATTTCATTTTTTTGAACAATTTGACAGCCCAAACGTACCGTTTTATACAACCTAAGTATTCGAACAGACCAACTCCGTTTCATCGGCAATATAAACACTTCAACATCATCCCCAGTACGCAATTCCATAGTGGTAGCACGATGTTCATTACATAACATCGCACGGGCGTCGCGACTATTAAAAGGACTATGAAAATTGTTGGTATTTTTCCTCAACAAAACAAAATTTCGAATTTTCGACACAAAAATCGACCGTAATTAGTCCAAGAAAATCTTGAAATGTCATGTTAAATTTCGATCTATCGTACCAATCATACCAATGCAAACTTGGTTGGAAAAATCCCCCCCGGAAAATCCCTTTTATATGTAAACCATGTCTGGTTCCCGTATGTTATTTTCCCCATGTTACCGCGCCGTAAATTTGGTATTATCAATTTGAGATCGCACGTGTTCTGACGTAATGCATAATGATTAATGATGCCGCCTAGGTTGTTGGAAACGGGTTTCATAAAGAAGTGACTAAGACTCTGCCGCCCTCTACATTTTGTTATCAATGTAACATGCGGTAATTTTTAGGATCGACTGGAAGCCACTGGGGGATGTACTCAAGATGGCGGCACATGTTCAAAACAAATATTTCTTCGGTTTAAAAAAATGTCAAAACGGAGGACATTAATTGGAATATAAGGCAAATTATGAAACCCCTCTGCCAGGGATAAATTTGGAAATCAATATATTTTCTCGCAGAGAAGAAAAATGGACTATAAAGTAAGCTTATTTACTTTTTAAAGAGTGATATTTGGGGGTGATTTTCGGTCACATTTTTGGTCGCGGTTTCTCGCATTTATTGGTTTATTTTCGCGGCATTTCTCGGTTTTGGTTGCAAATCCTGTGAATCGCGGTTTTAGTAAACTCGCCTCTCGGTTTTTGCTTTAAAAAATCGCGGGATCCTCCGCTGTAGGTGAAGAAAAAATGAAGGCCGGATAATGACTACGCCGGAGATGAAACTTTCACAACACTA
The DNA here is from genome assembly GCA_035610835.1 of Ophiura sarsii. Lineage (NCBI taxonomy): Eukaryota > Metazoa > Echinodermata > Ophiuroidea > Amphilepidida > Ophiuridae > Ophiura > Ophiura sarsii. Next base: position 65,065,604 of record CM069448.1, read on the forward strand.
CAATACCTGGGACTTCTGAGTTCCCATTGAATTTAAAATTTAAAATTAAAAAATTAAAAAAATCCGCCTGCCCGCACCGCACCTCATCTCTCAGCTGTGTTGAGGACAACCAAACAATTAAAAAAAATTGGCCTAAGGCCAAGTCGGGTCGGTCGATTTTCCTTTTATTTTTTTATTATTTTTATTTTTTGCTGACAAATATTACTGACAGACTGTGGTTCATGTCAAGACAAAATTGGTAAATGTCAATTTGATTAATACTTCTAGTGTAATAATAGTTTAAAAAAGACAATTTAATGAAGCAAATTTACTCATTTCAAGCATGCATAAAAAAGTAATATTTTTACAATATATAGGTCAAATTTAATTCTTTTAAAAAACAAATTGTGACTCTCATTTTTGAGATTTTAAGGTCGTTCGCTGCGGGCAACACAATTTATTTTTGGCCTAAGTTGACAGGTATCTTAGGGGTAAAAACAAGAAGATTTTTTCTTCTAGTTCTTGAGGCCAGCTGTTGTGATTTTCAATTGGCCCAAAGGCAAAGTGGCCGAAACATTTGTCATGTGTCGTGTGTGGATAATCAAAAAATATCACGTGCCAAAAAAATTCAACTTAACATGTTATATTTTATATTGTAAAGTAGACAATAGTGTGGGATTTAATATGGGGAACCATCTCAGGCCTTCACGTTTGAGGCGTGCGAGTGCGATCGCACGCCATCGCACGCCTGAAATGGTTTCGAGAAGAGCGATTTATCGCACGCCTAAAAATAAAAATAATAAAATAATTTTTTTTTAATTTTTTTTTTTACATTTACTTTTTAAAAAAAAAAATCCAAGTCCAAAACAGGACTTGAGATGAACCCATATTTGAACCTAAATGACCCACATATACCTCATGACCCACACCATAGGAATAGTAACTCATAACCCAAAGATCCTATACTAAAATAGTACTAAAATACTATACTATCTTGCTGTATTAACTGATAATTTACTGAATTTAGGTGGGCTTATGCTTGTGATATCATCGGCAGATGTATATTATCAAATCTATTCCATTACCTGTAAAGTTGCAGGGATCCTGTCCATCTTATCTAGTGAAGCCTCTTTGTTTTTTGTAATACTATACTAAGCATAGATATATTCATGGGTTAATTAATTAATTTAACCTTATTATCATTCCCAAATTTAGGCCTATGTCTTTGTTTCTTAATTAATTGTGACACCAAGATAGAGGATACATGGAAATGATTTGGGGTCACATGAGGGTTATGTATGGGTCAATCGAGGTCGTTTCTCTCAAGAGTAATCGAAAAGATAGCATGGTCATAAAACAGCACACCTAATTTTTGTGAGGAGTGCAATTTATGGCACACCTACAGCACACCTCAATGTTTTGAGGAGTGCGATTTAAAGCACACCTTCAATTTTCAAACGTGAAGGCCTGCATCTGTCGACACCATGAAATAGATTGGGGATTAATAGGTTTAAAGAAGAAACAATGCCTCTTCTTCGCCCCAAAGAGTAGACAAATTGACAGTTGCAAATTGCTTAATTAAAGTGTCGCTTATATGCAATTTCAATAGAAAATGAGCAATGTGGCTTCATGTACACACATGAATATGCCTGATTATAGTCACTGTCATAATGCTACATGGACGAAATTCAAGCTTTTTCACGCGAGCATGTTTTGTTGTTCCAGGAGCTGCGTCCAGATGCATTCATGCGCGAACAACTATGCATTCATGCGCGTCACAATTTCGTGATTGACGAGCGGTCTTTTTTTTATAGCACCTGGAACACACTTCCGGGTTTACACATGTATGGTCATACGCACATGCGCACACATACAAGTACGCACGCATTGTTGGAATTATTTCCATAGCATTATGACACTGACTATAATTTCACTTGCAATCCTCTTGGTCTTGACATGCCTATTGGTATATTTCTCTTTCTGTGGTTTCAGGTTGAGGACCAACCCAATAAAATCTGCGAGCCAGATAGGAACACCGTCAAAGATCAGATAGTTGGTCTCATGTTGAGTATGCCAGAAAACCTACAGAGACAGGTGAGCCTACAAAGATACACATTAATGATGAACATTGAAGATCTTTGATGAAAAAGGGCTGTGGTCCTTTTTTTCTCTTTAAATTCTGGATACAAGCCCTTTTGCAACAAAACAACCACTTCAATGGCTGTATACAATGAGATATAGGCCTTTTTGGAAAAAAATGACTTTGTTTCCTTGAAACATATGATTGAGCCCTATACATTTCTATATCAAACTCATTTTTGAAAAATGATTAATAAAATATATGATTTGTTTTGTGTGGTATTTTCTCTATGTACAAACAGATGGAGTTTTGTTTCAAAAGGGCTTACATCCAAATTTTCAAAAAAATTAAACATGATTTTAAAAATATTAAAAACTAGCACATTTGAAATTTATTCCAATTTAAGTTAGTATGTGGTGTACCTCTTTCATAATCCATTCAGTTTTTCAATTGCTCAACTTGAATAATTAGAAACAGTTTTTTGACTCTTTCTCAAAAAGAGCCAAAGTGGATGTAGGCCCTTTTGCAAAATACCTCTTCAATATACGTCATACAGCCGTATACATACATCTATACACCCCTACATAAAGGGTTCAACAAAAGAAAGTATACACTTTGTTTATGTCATTTTGAGTAACATTCAATTTGTTTTTGATCAAACAGGCTAGATAGGCATTTAGATGAATATTTTAGGCATCATTTGATACCAAATTTGCCCCCTAACAACAAAGATAAACCATGATTAGCACCATTTAAAGAAAATTGGTAACTTTTCAAAAGTCACATTTTCAACGCACGCAAGCCGCAAGAAAATGCTGTGTTTGGCACTTTGAATGGCCGGGAATTAAATGGATATTGATCACACTGTGCAATTGCATTGGGTTGTGCCTGAGCGAGTGGGCTATTTGATTATGAACAGGCAACATGTGGTCTTTTCTTGTATTGAAAATGTGACTTTTGAAAAGTGACTAATTTTCTTTAAATAGTGCTAATCATGGTTATCTTTGTTGTTAGGTGTCAACGGAAGTTACTCTCAAGGACCTAAACAAAGTGTGTGACTTTCTTTTGTTGAGCACTTTACATACAGGAGCTTTGCAAAGTAGCTTTGGACACATAGGCATGGAACAGCACATAGAATTGGAATTATTTTGTTGACTTTCTAGTTCATAAAAAGGAAAACACTACGAGCTATAACTTAGCACCATTGGGTAAACAATTAGACAATCTTTTAGATTGGATTGAGAAAATGTGTATGACAACATGACAAACTTACCATGGAAGGAGCTTTCCGATTGCCACATTTTCCCCTGCCATGGTTTTAACATCTTAGAGAGATCACAGGACTTGAAATCATGATTGAAATTGAAATGCAGTCATAATATGGTGACAGGGGGGAGGGTACTCGGATATTTCTTTGGTAGGGATGAGCTGCCCGCAAAATAAAAATTGATTTTAACAGTTACCAATTTTCGGGGGAAATGCACCCATATGTTTACCAAAAACCCATAATTTGCCTATCTTTTTGACATATTTTGCTAAAATTTCGGCGAAAAAGAGCAAAATTAAAGATTTTACACCCATAAATTTACCAAAAATGGTCATCCATTTCCCAAAAGGTGAAAATGGGACCCTATTTGGCGGCACATTCCTTTAACCTTCTATCCACTAAGGCCCCCCCCCCCCGTGGTTCCATGAATCCATTTAACCAGTCACTGTTAGAAAGCATAGCCTTTTCCATACACTGTTTTAATGCACTCCTACTAATGTTGATGTTTCCTAGTTAAGCGATGCAATCAGCATAATCGGCCGTGAAGATTTCCCGGCAAAGTGGCCCAACCTGTTACCACAGATGGTAGAGAAGATGGCCACAGGGGATTTCCATATCATCAATGGCGTGTTGAGAACGGTGCACTCGCTATTCAAAAGGTTAGTAGTTTGAAATATCCTTGCTATAAGGCAAAAAAAAAAAATTGTGTTGCCCTCAGCGCCCGACCCTAAAATCGTAAAAACTAGGGTCACATTTTTTTAATTTTTTTTAAATTTAATTTAATTTTTTCGATTTAAATTTGATTAAAAGTGTCTAAATGTTACTATTTCTTGCTTGAAATGAATAAATAAGCCTAAATAAATGTTTTTTAGACTATTGTCACACTAGAAACATTAGTTAAATTGACATATGGGCATATACCAATTTTGTCTTGACATAAACCATATATTTTTCAGCCCCCAAAAAAAGAAATTAAAGAATAAGAAAAAAATGGGGGAAAAAAATTGAAAAAGAAAAAGAAAAAAAATCCGACCGCCCGACCCGAATTAAAATTTTTGCCATTTGAGGGCAACACAACATTTTTTGTTGTTGGCCCAAGTGATGCAATCAGAACAGTGCTCTCGCTAGTCGATCAAAATGTAAGTGGATCAATGTTAACTTACTGTAAAATTTGAAATGCTCATGTCACATTGATTTTTGCTCTCTTTGTGTATCATACTCTTGTATTATTGCATGGAAATTGCAAATTTGTTTTGCCAGCAAACCAGTTGATAGTAATGTAAGCGATGTAACTGTAATGTGATTTTGTTTAAACAAATTCTAGAACATTTGTTTACATACAGGTAAGTAATTTGTTCCCTTTGTCAGTAGATTGTACTTGATCAAAGACAATATATTGTTGACAAGAGGTATCTTATGAACTGATATGGAAAGTTCATTATACTGATCCAGTGTAAAGGTACTCACATGTACGTTTCGGATACGTCTGTATCCTTTGTCAACACTTTTGGTAATGATGATCTTGACGACTAATGACGCTTTTTGCAGTCTTGGAGTTGCCAGTTGATTTATCATCTGTGGATTTTTTGCCAGATGATAAAAGATCACAGAAAAATGTGAGTTGAGGTTGTACTGCCCCTCGTCTCAGTTCATCGTGAAGGTCTCTTGTTTTCTGAGCTCTGTAGCCTCTCGGATCCATCTCTTATCTCGGAAGTCGCTAATGTTAATATTGAGAGATCTGGGTCATACCAAAATATTCCTAACAAAGTTAAAAAAAAGTCAATTTTCCAACTTTGGTCCCAAGATAGAGATTATACCTGAACTTTAGTCTCCAGGAGTTTTTTATGCAAAATTCCAGATGTTAAGTTTATTTTAGTACTTTTCTGAACCTTGTTTATCAAATTTTATGTGTAAAATGCTATGTGTAAAAATGCTACGTACAATGACATTGTTACCATATGGTAACCACTTGTGAATTCCGACAATGCATTACAAAGATTTTACAATTGTTAATAATATCGCGAAAACTAGGTTCATATCAAAAGTCCTTTTCATATTACAAGCTATTATGTGTGACATAACAATGTAGTTTTATTATTATTAGAGCATTTAAAAGATTTTGTGTATGCCTTTGAATTGTCAGTTTCAATTTTTAGTGTTGCGTTTACATAGTCCGGACGGCACGCTTTATACAGCGTGGGACTTCAGAAATCAAAATATCAAAAAAAGCGTGGGGGTCAGAATATTTCTGATATAAAGGGTGTAGTTGTATAAAGCGTGGGGGTAAAATAAAAAGGGTGGGGGTTAAACAAATCACATGCAGATATAGTAGTTTAATTCATTTTGAAAGAAATTGTAAAAAAATAGGACATTTGTCACCAATTTCAGCGCATTATTTCAAGGAATTCCTTATTTCAATCAAGTTTCAACATTTTCCGACGCACTTTCGGTACAGACAGCCCGTCTCCCATGAATCATATCGTGATTTCTACTCTATTTTGCCATATTTCAAAGCCAGCTTTTAATTTGTTATGTTGGTACCACCCAAAATATTACTGTTGTGCCCTAGAATTATTTATTTTGATGATGGAAATGTGCCAAAAGTAGGTAGTATTTTGATATCATCAACTTCCGAAAACTTCCGAATTCGGAAGCATTACACTATTTTAGCTTAATAATACATTGCATGCAATGACGCAAAATTGATGGACCCCTAAAAAGCTCTTGGGATCCAAAATGTTCCCTTTTCGGTATAAAGGGTGGGGGTTGAACATTCCCAAATAAAAAGGGTGGCTCTGTAAAAAGGGTGGGGGTTAAATAAAAAGGGTGGGGGTCTGACCCCTGTCCAGACAGTGTTCGTTTAAACTTGCCGACTTTAAAATACTATTACTGTAGTTCTAGATGGAATTTTGAAAAATTTAAACAGTCCAATACTCAGTAGATTATGAAGCTCTCCGCAATAGAAAAAAACCAAGTTGCTAGAAAATGACCATGTGAAGGGTTTCCCATGCCACCACACATTTGGTAATAAGGTATCTTCAGAATGTGATGATAACTTACACCCGCTAGATCAGCTAGGATGACTGGGTTCAATCAATAGGCCTGCGTTAACGTTCCTACTTATTAGTATTGGATTATTGTGATTGATTTTTAATGTCCGAATATCTTTTAGAAATGAAACAAATTTGTGAAATTTTATTTAGATTGATGTGCGCCAACTGATACTGTCTCATCAAGATATTACACTTAATTTCTTACAACTTAGCTCTCATATACATTATCATTTATAAACTAGTCTCTTTTTTCTCCTTTTCTACATAAGGTATCGTCATGAGTTTAAATCACAAGAACTGTGGACAGAAATCAAATTGGTGTTGGATACCTTTGCTGGACCACTCACAGAATTATTTAAGGTAAACTAGTCGTAAATATAAGTCTGCAGTCAAAGAAAAACCTTTCCCAGATGTTTACAACATGCATAGAAAATAATGTACAACTAACCCAAAAAGTTCCCGACCAGGTGCATTTATTGTTGCTAATTCAAAATCAATAATCAGTACCAAGCAAGCAAATTTCTCATGTGATTTAAAAACATGTTTGGACCAGAAATTGTGATATTTTGAATCAAATGTTGACAAAATTTGTCCACATAAGTGGTCCGAAATTTATACACCTCTGAAGTATACACTTCTAAAATATGTGTGTTTACAGTTAACAAATGCTGTTTTAATTAAAATGAAATGTGAACACTTTATGAAAGCGTTTACAAATGTAGCGTGTGTATCATTTTTAGACAGGGAGTTTTAATTTTCAAATTTCACCATTTTAACCAATCTGATTAATATTAGAGTTTAACCAGTTCCAAATTGGCGAGAAATATTGTTTTTTATTTCTCCTCCCTCAAAAATAATCCAAGTATACTCTCGCGATTATGGCCACATGCGCACATTTTTTGCCCCAAGTCACGCGTATGGTGCGCTTGTTGCCTTTATGTGTGCCCGCGTCCTTCTGTATTCATTTGCTGCTGTAATGTATGAAGCTGGGCCAATTTTGAATATGAGCTACTTTACCATCATCATATGCAAGGGCTAATTATTAGAAGTAAGGCTCAGTGGTCCCAAGAAGGTGAAAAATGTACCAAATATTTTATGAACCTTGAAAAAAGAAATGTTAATAATAAGGTAATAACCAGCCTCCTAGATAGCGAGGGGGTAAATGTGACAAACGATGATGACCTCATCAAAATGCAGGTGGATTTCTATGAAGATCTGTACAAGACAAAGAGTATAACCCGTATAGATGATGTTAATGAATTTATGAAAAATATTAATGTACCGAAGTTATCTGAAGAAAATAGAATGAAATGTGAAGGTATGATTGACAATGAAGAATGTTTAACTGCACTTAAAAAAATGTCAAATAACAAAAGTCCGGGGTGTGATGGACTTACTGCAGAATTTTACAAAGTTCATTGGCAATTGGTCGGTACATTGATCGTAGACTCGTTCAACGAGGCATACGAACATGGAGAGCTTTCTTCATCCCACAAGCGTGGGATTATTACTTTATTACATAAAGGTAAATTACTACCAAGAAACAAATTGGACAATTGGAGGCCAATAACACTTTTAAATATAGATTACAAAATTGCGGCAAAAGCACTTGCATTGAGAATAAGTGAAGTACTTCCGACGATCATTGATACCGATCAAAACGGTTTCCTTGAAAAGCGGGGTGCAAACTTAAACATACGTTTAATTGAAGATGTTTTGAGATACACCGAAACAAATAATATTAAGGGGGCTATGATCTGTATTGATTTTAAAAAAGCTTTCGATACGATTAAAAGGGACTTCATATTGTATTCCCTTAAACTATTTAACTTTGGTGAAAAAATAATAAATTGGATTAAGACTATATTTAATAACACTGTCAGTTGTGTATTACATAATGGACATATGTCTTCTTTTTTTGCACAGATGAATGGTCTAAGACAAGGTTGCAATTTGTCCCCATTATTATATGTCGTGGCAGCCGAGGTAATGGCAAACCAAATCAGACAGTCAAAATATATACATGGCATAAAATTGCCCTTCCTCGAATACGACAAAAATGAAGTAAAAATTACGCTATTTGCGGACGACACAACTATATTTGTTAAAGATGAGGAATCAATAAAAAACGTGCTAAAAACATTCGAACTATTTTCACAAATTTCAGGCTTATATATTAATAAATTAAAGAGCGACGCTGTCTGGATTGGTGCTTGCAGAGAATCAACGAAAGAAATTGGGGGGATTAATTGGAAATGTGTACCAAATAATAATGTAAAAATTCTAGGGGTAGTAGTAAACCCATGTACTAAAATAGAAGAGTTATCTGTAAATTGGGAGTCAAAGATGGAATTGATAGAACAATCTATCAGAGCTTGGACCATGAGAAACCTTACAATGGTCGGCAAGGTACTGATAGTAAAAAGCCTTTTAGCATCAAAGCTATCATTTATCGGTTCAATAATTGACTTACCCTCTGAATTTGTAAATCGTTTAAATAGGATGTTTTTTAAATTTGTGTGGGGTGGATCAGAAAAAGTTAAACGTACAACATTAATAAATGAATATGAAAAAGGTGGGCTGAAAATGCTCAACTTACCACATTTTTTGGATTCGCTTAAATTGACATGGATCAAAAAGCTCGCAGATTCAGAAATCAGCACGTGGAAAAATATTCCTATTTCTTTATTGAAAAATACATGCTTAGACCTAAATATATTCAAATGCAATTGTAGTTTTGAAACTATGAATAAAGCCGTAAAAGGTATTTTAAAAGAAATGCCATCCTTTTACCACAACCTAATCAAAGTTTGGTTTAAAATCAAAAATACTGAAACTATAAACGAAATAGAAAACTGGGATAATCAAGTAATATGGAATAATGATTGTATAACGAGCAAAGGTAATACATTGTACTTTAAGGGATGGATAAAAATAGGTTTTGTTTATGTGTCAGACTTATTCAAAGACGATGGGGAAATGTATACATTTGATGAAATAAAGGACAGATTTGTTCATCCAGCAAATGCTTGTATACAATACATAGCTGTAAAACAAGCAATACCTACTTTGTGGAAGAATGAAAGAACAGGTACTAGATCGGATGGTATAACGTTCAAGTATAATAATGGTAACACTTCATTAGAACTTTGTACAACAAAAATATATCGAAATGCAATGATAGATAAAATAAATACAAAACCAATTTGCGAATTGTTTTGGGAAAAAAAATTCGAGTATAACAATTTTGAGTGGAGCGAAATTTGGGGCAAACATATTAAGCAAATTAAGGAACCACGACTCATGACATTAAACTGGAAAATAATTAGTAACATTTACCCAACGAAGATATTTCTCCACAAAATAGGTAAAGAGCATGATACTATATGTGACGTGTGTAATGAAATAGATTATATTGAACATTTCTTTTATTATTGTAAGAAAATAAAAAGTGTATGGACTGAAGTCAACAATATTGTATCGCAACAACACAATAGTTTAATTAAAGTATCAGTTACAGATGTATTATTTGGTGATAATAAAGAAGATGAAGACATAAACAATTCTATAAATAAAATAATAAGTGTTGGTAAATTAGTTATCAGCAAGTTCCGTTACGGGAACCACCCACATTTAATCAGCTTATTATTGTTTGAGCTGCAAATCAGAGATTTATAAAACGATGTTAAAAATGTAATTGTTTATTGTTTGTTTGTCTATACCGGCATACCAAAGATATTTGTATGAATGGGGTTCAAAATTAAATATTATAAACATGATGTAAAACTTAAAATAAAATCAAATATGAGTTTATATACAAATAACTGGATACATGATGTATATAATGTAATGTTGAAAATTATGTAAACATGCCGTTACCTAATGATATCCAATGTAAACACGAAAAGCACATGAAAATGTGTTATTGAAATGAAAATGTGTAAAAGTGCTGAAAAGCATGAAAATGTGTAAACATGCTGAAAAGCATATGAAAATGTGTTAAACATGACATGCAATGTAAACATGCTGAAAAGCATATACAAATGTGTAAACATGCCGAAAAGCATATAAAAATATAAAAATGCTGAAAAGAAAATGTAATGATATTCAATGTTAACATGAAAAGCACATGAAAATGTGTTATGTGTTATGTAATTGTGTAAACATGCTGAAAAGCATATGAAAATGTACTAGTATATGAAAATGTGCTATACATGATATGAAATGTAATCATGCTGAAAAGCATATGAAAATGTGCTATACATGATATGAAATGTAAACATGCTGAAAAGCATATGAAAATGTACTTGTATATGAAAATGTGCTATACATAAAATGTGAAAATTATGAATGTAAACATGCCGAAAAGCATATAAAAATATAAAAATGCTGAAAAGAAAAGGTAATGATATTCAATGTTAACATGAAAAGCACATGAAAATGTGTTATGTGTTATGTAATTGTGTAAACATGCTGAAAAGCATATGAAAATGTACTAGTATATGAAAATGTGCTATACATGATATGAAATGTAAACATGCTGAAAAGCATATGAAAATGTACTTGTATATGAAAATGTGCTATACATAAAATGTGAAAATTATGAATGTAAACATGCCGAAAAGCATATAAAAATATAAAAATGCTGAAAAGTACATGAAAATGTGCTAAACATGTATATGATATGCAATGTAAACATGATGAAAACCATATGAAAATGTGTTATACATGTATCGAAAATGCAATGTAAACATGATGAAATTATGTGAAATGTGAAAATTATGATAGAAATAAACAATAAAAGATAAAAAATAAAAAAAATATTAGAGTTTAACCAGTTCCAAATTGGCGAGAAATATTTGTTTTTTATTTCTCCTCCCTCAAAAATAATCCAAGCATACTCTCGCGATTATGGCCACATGCGCACATTTTTTGCCCCAAGTCACGCGTATGGTGCGCTTGTTGCCTTTATGTGTGCCCGCGTCCTTCTGTATTCATTTGCTGCTGTAATGTATGAAGCTGGGCCAATTTTGAACTGATCGAACTATATAAACAACTTACTATACTCTGTGTTCTGTGTTTACTTTTGTAGAAAACAATGGAATTAGCCAAGGCCCACGCCACAGATGCTGTCGCCATTAAGATACTGTACAACTCTCTGGCTCTCATATGTAAGGTGTTTTTCAGTCTCAACTTTCAGGTAAGTACTCAACCAGGGATTCTACGCTTTCTGTTACTCGCCCCTGTGGTGGGGGAATATTCTTTGACTAGAGCCAGGCCCTATTTCATAAAAGATTCTTCCTAAATTAACTTAACACTTTCCACGCGGCTATTATAATAGTATTTTTAACATACACAAAACAGATTTTTCAGTAACCTTTCACAATTTTCAAAGTCTATCTCAAGGATTACTGACCCAATACTAGGCATGTTTGTACTTATGTCAATGCATTTCTCACAATGATTCCAAATATGGTAATGAAATTCCATAATTTTGATGATTTTTAAACATTTTGTGAAATCTTGGAATATCGTCTGCAGCTGCCTGCTGCGTGGAAAGTGTTAAGAAGAGTGGTTCTTGAACTCTTTTTGAGCCTTGTTGAGAAGAGTTTTGAAGAATTCTTCCTACGTTGAGCTTTATTAATTTAAACCCAGGTCTATGAAGATTGAATTCTGAATTCTCAAAACATCTTCTTAAGAAGAGTTGGTAACTTTCAAAGAATAACTCTTCTTAAAGGTAGATGTTCTGATTGCTGGCCCGATTTTCAACTTAAAGTTTTCTATTTTACATGAAAGGTCATCCTTAAAATTGTCACATTCCAAAGTTTGAGTTGCATAACTCCAATGGTTCTTATTTTAGAATCACACGGTCACAAGAAATTTGCCCCCAAAAAGTGTTTAGAATATACAACTTTAAGATGTGCAATAGGAAAGGAGCCATATTATCCATTCTCTCATCAGATTATCTTTCTTTTTTCAGTTATTAAAATTTGAACTGTAGTTCACTATCAATAGTATACAGGGTGAATAACAGAGCCTGTACTCAACTTTGGGGTTTTATTTCTAAAAGGAATATTTCTCAGATTATTTATTATTCTATTAGCTTTCATAAGAATTTTAGTTGGTTAAGGAAAACATGTTTATGCCCATTTAGATAAAAATCCATTTTTAAAAATCGAACAAGATCCCTTTTGAACTTCACTATTGAATAATGGTGCACACTCTAATCCGATCATCACAAAAGCCTGATTTTATCTTTGCTCTGCTGAATTCACGTAATAATGACATTGTTTTGTCATTATTTTGAATTAATGTATGAAAATAATATCTGAGCAAGTTTGGGTTGTCTTATTAATTAGCTATTGTTTCTCATGCATGTATCCACTTATTCATAAATATCATGCGTCATTGAGTACAATATTCAATATTTTGTTCTGTTTCGAAAATGCAGTAACTTTACCAAAATAATCATAAATGGAACCATAAAATGTTGTTGTTGTTCTTTTTTTTTGCTGACAACTAATACTTACAACAAAATTGGTAAATGTCACTTTTACTAATGTTTCTAGTGTGATTATAGTTTAAAAGCAATCTATTCAAGCAAACTTATTCATTTCAAGCAGAAAATAGTAATATTTTTACAAGTTGGGTGAAATTCAAATTTTAAAAAAGAAAAGAAATTGCGATCCTGAATGTTGAGATTTTCCTGAATGTTGAGATTTTAGGGTCGGTCGCTGAGAGCAACACATCCACAAAAAAATTGGGTTGGCCTAACAGTGTAGATTTATGCAACAGTGTATAAACTCTTATGTTCTATTTCCTTCTTTCAGGATTTACCCGAATATTTTGAAGACAACATGGCGGTGTGGATGTCAAATTTTCACACTCTACTTGTTGATGAAAACAAGCTGCTAGTCACAACTGTAAGTACGGTTTCATCACAAAGAAGATTTCTTGATGTACCCCATCATGCTTAGCGCCCCTACAGTACCAGCAGGGCTTATCACCAAAACAAATAGTGCAACACATGTGTTAAAGTAATTAACAGCTGGATGTCGTCTGACCTCTACCATAGTAATACATGTACAGATAGGGTAAATTTTGCCACAAATATGAAAGAAGTTGAATCCCAACTAAAACTTGTATTTTTAAAAATATAGGGTCTTTAAGAAAATCAAGAGAGAACAGTATTAAACACACATCAATCATATTACTTGTAACAGTATTTTCTTAAAGACCCTCGTTTAACAACTTTATAACCATTTCTTTGCATTGTAATGTCAATGGGAACCAGTAGACACTGGTGACAGAAATCAGTGGTCATGTGATGAAAGTGAAGCATCCTGGGGTGCATCAAGAAATCTTCTTTGGTTTCAACAGTTCCAAATTAGGGGCACATGCATTCCAAGCGAACACACCCAATTTTGGCACATGCATGTGTAATGCAAGTAGGGATGTGGGTGGTGTGTATGTTCCCTTTGGGTTAGGTTCGGCCTGTTCAGTGCTCTCATGAAAAGTCAGATTTCAATCTCAACCATACTTGGGGACAATATTCTTGGGGTAAGGGGGACTTCAGATGCTCATGGGGAGTACACAGATTGCCTCTAAGGCCAAAAAAGAAAATGTTTGGTTGCCTTCCAGAGAGAAAAAAATTGTGGGTCGGTCGGTAGGTAGGTTTATTTTCTTCTTTTTTCCCCCTATACCAGGCTTTGACAAAAGTGCAATTTATAATGGAATGTATAAACGCAATATTTTTGACTTACATTTGATATATTGGAATCAAAACATTTCATAGAATTTATTTCAACATCTTTGGGACCAAAATATGTCCAAAATTATGAAATTTTCGGAGTTAAAAAATATTGTTAAACAAAATGTGACCCATTTCGGTCGGTCGCGGAGGGCAACCAAACATTTTTTTTTGTTGGCCTAATGATGACTCTACATAACCTTTGACCCCATTTTGCCAATACTTTAAACTGCACTTATTCCTGTTGTTTAGAGCTGTAATATGTTAAGTTAGACTTCAATCTCAGCCAAACTTGGTGACAATATTCTTTGGGTAAGGGGGACTTGAGATTGTACATGGGGTGTACTGGGATTGACCTATAATGACCCCTACATGATCTTTGACCCCATTTTGTCATAACTTTAGGGCCCTCTCTCAATTCAGACTTCAATCTCAACTGAACTTGGTGACAATAATCTTTGGTTAAGGGGATTTGCGATGACTCATGGGGTGTACCCAGATTGACCTCTAATGGCCTCTATATGACCTTTGAACCAATTTAGGTGAATCTCCTGGCCAAGGGGATTGGCATGTTTCAACTTGCAGTATTTTTTTAAGATTTAGAACTCATTGTATTTATCTAGCTAAATTGCATGACGTCCTATGCTAAAAAATGTGCATTTATTATTTTTCCAAATGTTTGTCAATATTTCCTTCCAAATACCAAGATTTTTTTTAAGAAGGAGCTTCTCAAGCTTTTTAATTTCTTCCGGCCATGATTGCATTGTTACTTATGTTTACCGTACCGCATTCTCCAGGACGAAGACGAAGCCGGACCACTGGAGCTGTTGAAATCGCAAATTTGCGACAACGTTTCCATGTACGCCCAGAAGTACGATGAAGAATTCACGCAGTTCCTACCAGACTTTGTCAAAGCCATATGGAACCTGCTTGTCACTACGGGACCACAAGTCAAATTTGACATTGTAAGTTAGATCGCACTAAAACTACTTTCATTTGGTAGATTGCGTATTGCCGACATGCTCCATTTTTTACGGTAATTTTTAAGTGAAATCAAACATCCCAAGTTACCATTACCTACACTACATATTTTTAATTTCTTGAATCTTTGCTCCATGCAAAATTGCCTAAATGAAATTCCTCACAAAATTGAGTAGCTTTAAATTGATATCGTTGAGTAAAATTATTGTTGATCCATCAAATGGTATGTATGCAAAGCACTCATGCAATGATATCCTTATGCACAGATATTTGGCAAACTAAAAGATTTTTGATGCTGGAGAGCGAACTTACGGTCAACTCACTGTTCAAAATCTCATAATCAAAATCTGGTAACTAATGAGAGCCTCAAGGGCTGAATATCGAGGGTTGAGTGCCAGAAGGCTGTAACTCAACTTTTGGGCAAAATAAGATTTTGGTACCAAAATAATCCATATAACCTAGATTTTCAGAATCAAAAAGAGATAACTCATAAACAAAGTTGGGTGCTATAGTGTATTGTAATGAGCCCCAAATATTTGAAGGTTGATTATCTCAGAATAGCATTTGTTGAGTTACGGCCTTCAGGCGCTCAACCCTCGATATACTCCACAACGTTTAAACTCTTCGTGCTCTCTCATATGCGCACTAGTACTCATAACACAACTTAAAAAACTACCCGACTACTAAAGCGTTTATCAATCATTTGATCAATCAACACTTTTTTTTTGGGGGGGGGGGGGGGGGGGAACGGCAAAGCTGGGGCTAGTGCTGAAGATGGATGGTGTTGCTACTGTATTTAGACCAATCAGCAAGCCAAAACTATGACAAGTGTGTTATATTATTGGTGTAAATACAGTCCAACCTTGGTTATCCGATCCCCTTTTATCTGGATAACTCTGTTATTCGGCTGAATGATCCCAAAAGAAAATAAATTTTGTACAGCCTAATCACCTTATTTTCACACTCTGAAGCATTTGAAGGCCATCTTTTTTGTTGTTAAAGTGCTGTTTAGTACTTAAATAATACATATTGTCACTGTGATAATTACCCCTCATTTAGCATATCAGTATCCTTCTATTGTCCCAATTTGAGCAGAACAGTCTTTGCAGAATTACACATAATTCGCTTATCCAGATTTTTCACTTATCCGGCCATTGCTTGGTCCCATCATGTTCTGATAACCGAGGTTGGACTGTAGGTGAATAAAACTACTTTTTATGGAATGACATAGTAGGCCTACGCAAGTTTTTGTGTTGTGCTCAATAGAAACGTATAGCGTTTTGGTGGTTTTGTTGTCTGCTCGCTGAAACACCTGATGACGATGCTGTCATATATTTTGTTACAGTTTGTGAGCCAATTGATAATTCATGTCATAATATATTTCGTTGCAGTTGGTGAGCAATGCAATACAGTTTTTGGCATCCGTAGCCGAGAGACAACATTACAAACAACTCTTTGAGTCTGAGGATACACTAACCAGCATATGTCAAAATGTAGTTGTACCAAACATGGAGTTTAGAGGTATGTTGTGGTGATTTATGTATACCACTTGGTTGGGGTGCTACGTAAGCAAAAAACATAGAAATTAACTACCCTTAGGGTAATTAAAACTTGTATTACACTACATGAGCTTATATGCTACAAGTAATTCACCTTCTGTTAATAATAAGAGGTATATAATAATAATAATATAATAATAATAATAATAATAATATAATTTATATAGCGCCTAATATCCATTTACAAAGAAATGTTCAATGGCGCTGTAGAGTCAAGTGCTATGCACTGTATGCTTTCGAGAAGAGATTAGTTTTTAGTTTCTTCTTAAAAATGTTGACATTCGGGGATGACTTAATGTCCAGTGGTAATGAGTTCCATAGAACAGGTGCAGCTGATGAAAAGCAACGGCGACCGTACGTAGCGAGTTTCCATCGTGGTACTTCAAGGAGTAGTTTGTTGTTGGAGCGAAGGTTGCGGCATGTACGTCGATAATGGACAAGATCTGCAAGATATTGTGGAGCAAGTCCGTTTAAGGCTTTATAAGTTAGGAGCAAGATCTTGAACTCAATTCTGGATGATATTGGCAGCCAATGAAGCTGCTTGAGTGCAGGAGTGATATGGTCGAACTTTTTTGTGCGGGTAATGATTCTAGCGGCCGTATTCTGTGCACGTTGAAGAAGATGAAGATGTGTATCTGGGATACCATACAACAAGGAATTACCATAGTCAAGTTTTGATGAAACAATAGCATGAACAATAGTAGAACATGACTCGTTAGTGAGGTACTTTCTAATATGACCAATTTTCCTGAGAAAGAAGTAAATTGAACGGCACGTAGACGAGACATGTTGATGGAAAGAGAAAGTATCATCAAAAGTAACACCAATATTCCTGGCCTGTTTGGCAGGCGTAACTGAACAGGAGCCGATGTTGATAGAGTTGAAAGGCATTGGAGAGCGGTCAAACTTAGAGTGAATGTAAAGAACTTCTGTCTTAGAATCATTGAATTTCAGTTTGTTCTGCGTCATCCATTCCTTGATTTGAAGAACACCGCTCTGGATTGAGCTGATGGCTGATGCAGTATTAGACTTAGTGAATGAAAGATATAATTGGTTATCATCAGCATATTGGTGAAAGTTGAGGTTAAGGTGACGAATCAGATTTCCAAGAGGAGAAATGTAGATGGAAAACAGCAGTGGTCCTAAAACTGAGCCTTGAGGCACTCCGAAGTTTAGCAATTTTGATGATGAAGTGCTACCTTTAACAGAAACGGACTGAAATCTACCAGTGAGGTAGGAGCGAATCCATTGTAGAGCAACTCCTTTGATACCAAGGTTGGAAAGACGCTGGAGTAAAATACTGTGATCGAAGGTATCGAAGGCTGCCGATAAATCTAGGAGGACTAACAAGACAACATTGCCGGAATCAAGGGATCTAGTAATGCTATTATGCACTGATAACAATGCTGTTTCCGTGCTGTGAAGTTTGCCAGTACGGAATATATATTGTTAAATAGTTAAGTATCTGACTTCTTCAGGACTTTAGGTATATTGTTAAATAGTTAAGTATCAGTTTGTCTCTTTGTGTCAGAACAAATGAGAGAAGTGTGCCAAATGGATTGTAAACAATTAGGGCTGTAACCCCAACCTTCCTCAGCATTGCAAAGCACTTCACCAGGCCGGTGCCACTATACACAGACTTCTCATTGCTAGCCTCTAGGTGTGCTAGCGCCCCCATTTTAAGAGTTACATTGCGTGCCTCAATGTCCCTTATAAGGACTTTCGTGCTGTCAATCATAGCGTTGTCAAGATGGCGCCCTCATTTCAAGAGTCGCATTGCGCATACTCACGCCCATATGCCCATATATAGGAGGCATCAGTTTTGTGATTCAAATTTCCTCTCCCATTCTATACTCTCCCTGACTTCACTACTAGGTTCTGGTCATACGCTGAAGAAAAGTTTAAAACTGTCAAGCTTTCGTCAGGATTAGCTCTGACTTCTTCAGGACCAATTTATTATAATATTAAGCAACACATATAGATGCCACTTTTCTATTATTATCATCATTTGGGCTGCCCCTTTCCCGATGATTTGAGAGTAGGTGCCCCTTTCCTACTTGTGAAAACTTTGTGGCTCTGAAAAGAGCCGTTCAGATGGATTGCCCCTTTTCCACTGAACAGAGGTGGTGGCTCTGAAAAGAGCTCTTAACGTAGATTGCCGCTGGCCTATTATAAATTTGGCTCCAATAGAACCTATTCCAAAGGACTGCCCCTTGACCAATGGAAATAACGTAGAGACTGCCCCTTGTCTACTACAGACTACAAAAAGTATATTGAACAGTAGTGCGGTCACTGATCTGTAAAGATCGTTTGACTATGTTATGAACTGGAAGAGGGTATACTAGTATAATGGTTCATTGCGGACCTGACTGAAAAAATTACAAGACTGTTATCGATTGCCGGGATTGATTGATAGGAAATAGAGAGCGCCACATGCGGCTGATATCTTTGCCGTCATTTCTATTGATTGTTGATGATTCATCGATTCTAATCTCTCGAGCTTCACGAACAAGTCGCATACCAAGATTGGAAATCTGTGCAATGCATTTAGATTGGTTCCAGAGTGGTTCGTGACCTTCTTCACACGCATGTTCAGCCAGTGCCGAGTTATCTTTCTTGCCTTGTAATGTAGCTCTTTTGTGTCCAGACAATCTGACCTTTAAAGGCCTTTTGGTTTGACCAATATATTGTTCACCACAATTACATGGTATTCTATACCCGCAAGGTGAACGATCCTTGGGCATAGGATCTTTAGTTAATAAAAGAGGTGCTACGTTGCATCTCATTGTGTAGGTGAGAATAAAAAACTACTACAAAGTAGGTGTTGGTTTGAAGATGCACAACATTTTAGGATCTTTAGGTTTGTTGACAATGTCTCTGAGTTTGGTGGATGATGTTTTTATTATATTCTTATTCCACCCCTTTCACCCGAATATCTTTACATTTATTTTATTGTATCTTTTCCACTGACAGAGTCTGATGGTGAGCTGTTTGAATTCAACCCTGAAGAGTACATCAGGAAGGATATTGAAGGATCAGGTGAGTGAATAGTCTACTTTTTGGATTGCATTTCATTCTAGTTTGAATTCTTCGGGATACAAGGCACTCTCTCACTCTTGTATGGTATAAAATACAATTCGGACCCGTCACATATCACATTACAACCAAACCAGTTGTCCCGCTAGCCTTTATTTTGTAGGAAATTACACTCAGGTTGAATTGGCTTTCAAATTCTTCTGTATACAAGCCACTCCCTCGCTCTTGTAGTACACTCAGATTGAATTGGCTTTCAAATGTTATTTTATTTCAAATCCTTCTGTATTCAAGGAGCTTCCTCTGGCTAACATGGTATCAAAAGGTTTAGTTGTCTGCAAATACTGTAAAAGTGAAAATTTTCACGCTACATTTATTTTCGCGCTAAAATCAGCAAACGCGAAAATTAAAATGCGCGAATATATTCATTCTGTATGTAGTTCTATGTAAGGAAGCTCAAAATCGTGAAAATAAAAACAAGCAAAATGGTTCAAAATGAGTTCAAAATTGCATCTACATGCAAACAATTTAGATATTTTTGCGTACATTTGCATTTATTTAACGAAATTTATCACAATAGTTTACATTTTTTTAATATTTCAAGGAATTTCAGATTTGTTCACCTGATATGAATATCATGCCTGTTTTACAAATATCATAACTTTACAATACAAGAGAAAATTAATTAGTGACATTTCCACTTTATTATCATTTTCAGATTTTGACACCAGGAGGCGATCTGCTTGTGATTTAGTCAAAGCTCTGTGCAGATTCTTTGAGGGACCGGTCACACATATCTTCTCCAACTATGTGACACACATGTTGCAGGTAATATACGGTCAATATTTCACATCAATATAGACCTTTACACCGTTACCCCTGTTAATTATTTTGAGATTTTGGCTGTGTTAAAAAGGATCTCGATCAGTGGGAACCAGGGTATACTTTGATTTTTTCTCCAACCAGCCAGCCGGGCTGGTAGCATGTAAAAGTTACCAGCCCGACTGTAAACTTACCAGCCAAACAAATAATCTTCATTTACCAACAGCAAAGTTCTTACCGGCCAGCCTGGCGTGTATATTTAAAAAGTTACCTGCCCGACGCAAAAGTTACCCACCACGGGCGTGCGGGCGGGTACTAAGTACAGCCCTGGTGGGAACCCACATCAACCCTGACAAACTTCTCCTTTTGTTCCATTTTGAACATGTATGTCCATCTTTGGATACCCTTCATATTGTGGTGGAACATTTAAGGTTTTAAACACTAGAGGAAGCTATTATGAGACACAACAATAAATTTCACTTAACGATATCATGGTGATATCATGGTAATGATATGATATGTAACATGAAATTAAAGAACCTATTTATCTATATGAGACGAAGGAGCAATGGGTAGGATCTAAAAATATGCGGTGTTGCAAAGAGTATTGTTGGTTATATATTGGTAAGGCTAAATTAAAAAAATCATTTGTCTCAAAGCTCCCGCGCGCGTTAGTTTATTGATGCGCATGAGAAAAACAAAAATCTTGATTTTTTTTTAAAGAAAAAAAAATATCCCCCAAAATCCCAAAATGTCACTGATTTTTCAGATTTTCATTGATCACATCATTTTAAATACAAAAAATCACTTTAACAAGGATTTCAATATTTTATATTTAAAAAAACAAAACTAAAAAAACCCCGCTTTCCGCATTAGGATTTGAAAAACTGAAGAGCTTTGAGACAAAAGATTTTTAAAATTTAGCCTAAGAGGGGCAGCAAAACTACTACGCCAAGCTTTCAAACCTTGCACTAGTTCCTTATTAATATTATGATTATAAAAATACAAAATGTGAAAAATACTACAATAAACACCCATATAGAAAAGCAACGGTGTCAAAAAGGAAAGCCCCAGGGAGTTTCTATAATACATAGATGGATACCAGGCAAAGAAGGAATACATCTTTTCAACCATCATCCCGATTACACATCCATTGAATTCTAAAGGCTTTTCTTGGATGAGAAAAGCCACATGCAGTCGTGCATACAAACCATGATCTGCCTTTTGCCAATAGAAATGTATCAAACAAATTGTGCTTAGGCGACGAAAAAAAGAAACCCTGTTGTGTACGGGCAAACGGACCTCTCAGATAAGGTCGGTGGGTCGGCCTTTTTCTTCTTCTTAATTTCCCTTGAAAATGACCGTAAAATCACAAAAAATCTGTAAAAATGTTGAATGTTGCCATATTTTGCAAAGCAAAAAATATATTTTGGTTCGGTATTCATTTGCATGTGAAATATTTTTTCACCGATTTCTAATAAAAATTGGTTGGTTGGGCCCCATACAACAGGGTTTTTTTCTTTCGTTGCCTTATGTCAAGTCAGATATTCCATTCCATCAATTAATTTCATTCATGATGTTCTCTTTACCAGGAGTACAGCAAGAGCCCAACGACGCATTGGAAAAGCAAGGATTCAGCCATCTTCTTGGTCACATCCCTCGCAGCCAAATCAAAAACACAAAAGGTAAGACAGTTTCTCATAGAAATAAAAGGGATAAACCAGACTACATTACTGCTGTGTGTAGGTAGTCCTTTGTGCAGCACCAAATAGGCAAGATATGGACGCACGTGTCATAAGGTTGACCTAAGTATGCTATACTCTGTTTGGCCATCTCGAGACAGTGACGTAACCACGTATTCTACTAATTGCATCACATAACGCGCGCGCATACTCGCGGCGCTGGCGTACAAACTACCAGCACCTAGGACTGCAGTGCTTTGTTTTGGGGGAATACAACTATCAGTGGAGAAAAACAGGTAAATTTGGGGGGGGGGGTTTTAGGGGGGAAATCCAGCCTTGCCGGCGCCGAGATCCTGGGTCACCCGCATGAAAGTCTAGCCCCTACCTGATTGCGCCACGGAGTCGGCTTAAAAATCTTACGCCAATAGTTGCGCATTCAACAACATGGATTCCTTGTGCATCAGGATGAATAAGAGCTTCACAATTATTTGCTTATTTGGTGCTGATGAAAGTATATTTGTGTTGTTCCTAATTGTGTGTAAACAGTGCACCATTGGAAATTCTGACGTTTGTTGCAATTGAAAGGTTAACAGTGTCTTCAAATAAAATAGGAACCATTTATGACATTATGATAGATTAACTCTTTTTAATTTTGAAAAAAATTAAGACTTAGGGCAAAAATTGTGTAATTGCATCGGACGTTGCCATTTTAAAAGCAATACCGGCATCAACTATGGGGGAGCTTTTTAGCTGTCAGTTTATAACGACGAGATCATTTTCATTACACGATTTGGGCGAAGTGACCGAAAATAGGCGCTGACTGAAAATAGGCGACTTGTAAGGCCAAACAAAGAAGAAAGTTTGTCTCAGAAACATTTTGCAAAAAAGCTAAGTGCTGTGCGATTTCTTTTTTTCTTCATTTTTTTAGAAAATTGGCTGAGGTTTGCAATTTTGTTTTAGGGTTTTTTTGCTCATCCAAGCTTGCAGAAAAAACTTTTAAACTTTTTTTTAAAAAAATCCAAAAAAATCCAAAAAAAATCAGCAACAAAAAATCAACAAAATTGTTTTATATGTAGGCCTCAGCGCATAAACCTACGCGCCGTAGCTCATTTCACATACCAATGCGGGCGGGCTTCTGAGACAAACCTTCTTCTTTGTTTGGCCTAAGGTCTGTGAGATTGGTAACAACGTAGATGAAATTTGATATTATTTTCTGTATTATTTTGACAGCACGGCACAACAGAAGTGAGAGAGTTAGTTAATGTTACAGATTTCTTCAGTGTTAATATAGCGTCGGATCTACAATCTCCCAATGGTGAGTATCATTTTTACTTGATTCCGGTTTTGTAGGCTATATGTGTCCTCTTGTCACCATGAAAGAATTCCAAGTTTTTCCTATTTGAGTCGTGTTTGCCCAAAAAATTGATTTGAAAAGAGTATCAAAATTGAATTATGGCTTCAGATAGTTTACTTCTCAAGTCTTGCAGATCTATGCCACGGTGAATGAATTCCCTGCGTCATAATATTATGGACATAATAATTCCAACAATGCGTGCGTACGTACGCGAGTAAACCCGGAAGTGCGTACCGGGGGATTTAAAAAATGACCCCACATCCTGATTGGTCAATCGTGAAATTGTTACACGCATGCATGCATAGTTGTTCGCGCATCTTATGCATTTGGATGCAGCTCCGTGAACAACAGCAAAACACGCTCGCGTGAAATTGCTTGAATCATGTCCATAGAATCATGGAAGTGTCTTATATAAAAGCCAATGCCATCAAGTATCTGATAGTCTTCAGACACGTTACCACTTAAAATCTTCAATGCTCCACCGCATTGTCTCATAAATCTACCTTATTATAAATGCAAATTCACCATTTTTCTATCTTCCTATCACCTTTGCCACAGTGAATGAATTCCCTGTACTAAAAGCTGATGCCATCAAGTATCTGATAACCTTCAGATGTTTCAATGCTCCTCCGCCTTGTCTCATAAATCTACCTTATTATAAATGCAAATTCACCATTTTTCTATCTTCCTATCACCTTTGCCACAGTGAATGAATTCCCTGTACTAAAAGCTGATGCCATCAAGTATCTGATAACCTTCAGATGTTTCAATGCTCCTCCGCCTTGTCTCATAAATCTACCTTATTATAAATGCAAATTCACCATTTTCTATCTTCCTATCACCCTTGCCACAGTGAATGAATTCCCTGTACTAAAAGCTGATGCCATCAAGTATCTGATAACCTTCAGATGTTTCAATGCTCCTCCGCCTTGTCTCATAAATCTACCTTATTATAAATGCAAATTCACCATTTTTCTATCTTCCTATCACCCTTGCCACAGTGAATGAATTCCCTGTACTAAAAGCTGATGCCATCAAGTATCTGATAACCTTCAGATGTTTCAATGCTCCTCCGCCTTGTCTCATAAATCTACCTTATTATACATGCAAATTCACCATTTTCTATCTTCCTATCACCATTGCCACAGTGAATGAATTCCCTGTACTAAAAGCCGATGCCATCAAGTATCTGATAACCTTCAGACAGATGTTACCGCCTGAAACCGTCAACGCTGCCCTGCCTTGTCTCATTAATCTATTGAAGGCCGAGAGCATGGTCGTACACACGTATGCGGCGTATGCTATTGAGAGGATATTTACAGTCAGACTACCGAACGGACAGGCTGCGTAAGTAGAGCTTAGTATATACATCTTGCTGGTAACATACTAAGGTCGCTTTGCGATCCGAGTCGCTTTCGGGATCGCAATTTACATCATTTGTTGTTCAATCGAATGTAATCAAGTAAGCGGCAATCTTATGCGGCTTTCCAGAAATTGGGACTGGTCTTCTAAACAGTTCTAAGGGCCCTTCTAAACAGCTCAAATCCGCTCCGCTCCCTCGCATGGAGTGTGGCACTTTAGTACCTTTTAATTTTGGAAGTGGCACTTCACCAAAACTATTTGAGAATGCCTGTTATAATCCCTCCATCAATAGGTTGTAATTGGGTAGTGAATAGACACTTGAGTGGATCAATACTAACAGCCATGGTGTGGAGTATAGTGAAGTTTCATTTTTCAACATTTAAAACACACAATTTTACACTTAAAGTCAACTAAATCTAGAAAAAGTCGACCTATATGAGAAGCATTATCATAAAGAGGAGGTATTAAACTTAATTTTGACCGGCTTTTAGTGTAAATCGCCGGGCTAATAAGCTCACAACAATTGATTGAAAATTGGGGTCAATTGAGGTCATGACTCATGAACATTTAGACAAAGCAGTCAGTAGAGGAGTGTCCTTTTACTGTTAGTTGATTGGTCAAATATTTACCTGTACAAAATGAGTTTTTTTATTGACCAGTTACACTATGTTACGTATGCAGGTTGTATTATCTTGTAACAAAGTATTTTTGTAACAATGAACTGGTTTGATGAATTACTTTTAGATAAAAAATAATGTTTTCGTAGATGGACATATTGTTAATGTAAAATTGTTATTGCTGCGTCAATCTTAGGAATTAGGTTTTCAGAATAATAAAGACACAAATAGTGAGGTGACAAACTCAAAAGCAAATATGAGTAACAGATTAGTACATTTTGATTAAAGGTTGAGATTTTTTTTAAAATTGCAGTGTCCCTGCTGAAAATGTGAAGCCTCATGTAGAAGCATTACTGACCAATCTGTTTGCAGCACTAGCAATGGAAGGATCTGAGGAAAATGAATATATTATGAAAGGTGAGAACACTCTTTATTTATTTGGACTCATGTTAGTTATCGAGAATATGGGGATGTTTGTGACTCATACATTTTTGGAGTGCTTGACAAAAACCAGAGATGCCAACCCTCCCTGATTCCAACCCTCCCTGATTCCAACCCTCCCTGATTCCAACCCTCCCTGATTCCAACCCTCCCTGATTCCAACCCTCCCTGATGCCAACCCTCCCTGATTCCAACCCTCCCTGATTCCAACCCTCCCTGATGCCAACCCTCCCTGATGCCAACCCTCCCTGATTCCAACCCTCCCTGATTCCAACCCTCCCTGATTCCAACCCTCCCTGATTCCAACCCTCCCTGATGCCAACCCTCCCTGATTCAAACCCTCCCTGATTCAAACCCTCCCTGATTCAAACCCTCCCTGATGCCAACCCTCCCTGATTCAAACCCTCCCTGATTCAAACCCTCCCTAATGCCAACCCTCCCTGATTCAAACCCTCCCTGATTCAAACCCTCCCTGATGCCAACCCTCCCTGATTCAAACCCTCCCTGATTCAAACCCTCCCTGATTCAAACCCTCCCTGATGCCAACCCTCCCTGATTCCAACCCTCCCTGATTCCAACCCTCCCTGATTCCAACCCTCCCTGATGCCAACCTTCCCTGATTCAAACCCTCCCTGATTCAAACCCTCCCTGATTCAAACCCTCCCTGATTCAAACCCTCCCTGATTCAAACCCTCCCTGATTCCAACCCTCCCTGATTCCAACCCTCCCTGATACCAACCCTCCCTGATTCAAACCCTCCCTGATTCAAACCCTCCCTGATTCAAACCCTCCCTGATGCCAACCCTCCCTGATGCCAACCTTCCCTGATTCAAACCCTCCCTGATTCCAACCCTCCCTGATTCCAACCCTCCCTGATGCCAACCCTTCCTGATTCAAACCCTCCCTGATTCAAACCCTCCCTGATTCAAACCCTCCCTGATTCAAACCCTCCCTGATTCAAACCCTCCCTGATGCCAACCCTCCCTGATTCCAACCCTCCCTGATGCCAACCCTCCCTGATTCCAACCCTCCCTGATTCCAACCCTCCCTGATGCCAACCCTTCCTGATTCAAACCCTCCCTGATTCAAACCCTCCCTGATTCTTCTTATTATTATTATACAAGGCATTTATATAGCGCTCTTACACAATGAGGTACCACAGTGCTTTAAAGAACAAAATACATACAGAATTGAATACATACACGGTAAAGGTAAAAATACATACACGGTAAAAGGTAGAATTACATGTATGGTAAAAGGTAAAATTACATACATGGTAAAAGGTAAAAATTCATACACAATGTAGTTTTAAAATTACAATCACATTTAAGACAAGTTAATGAGAAGAACAACCAAAAACAGATTACAAATTATGCAAGAAAAGATGTGTTTTTAATAGTTTTCTGAACTAGATTCCAACCCTCCCTGATTCCAACCCTCCCTGATGCCAACCCTCCCTGATTCCAACCCTCCCTGATTCCAACCCTCCCTGATTCCAACCCTTCCTGATTCCAACCCTCCCTGATGCCAACCCTCCCTGATTCCAACCCTCCCTGATTCCAACCCTCCCTGATAGGCTCTCTGGAATTAATGAGCTGTTTGTACATTCCTACAAACAAATTTGACAACCTCTCTGATTCAGGTAGGTTTTGTGCCCATTAGGTTGCATGTAATTCTGAAAACCTCAGTGATTTCTGTGTAAAACCTCAATGGTGGCTGGTTGGAAATGTTGGCGTCTCTGCTAAAACCCTTACAACCCAACAAAATTCCATTTGAAAACTATGCAGGCAGCACCGGATCCCTCGGTATATATATCTGAGCAATTACCACGGGTGATCAATGCAGACGGAATTGTCAAATTTGGGAATGTGACCGCCCTGGCGAAGTGGACCAAGGCACAGACTCCTGTGCTGGTCATCCGGGTTTGAATCCCGCTGCAGGATGAGCTGCTTATCTTCCCTATATTTCACCCATTTCTTTTTTTCCCGGATAGTGTCATCCCCCAATGGTGTTAATATTTTATTTCCACAAATATTTCCAAATTTAAAATATTTCAAGCGTGACTGAAAGGCCAGGAGTAAATATACATTTGTTAATACAAACCATATAAATCATAGGTTATAAGATCTAAATGATGTTACCAGAGGCAATTGCAATCCAAGTGGAAAGAGGAAGTGCTGATTGTAACTTTGGTTATAAATTTGTTTTGTGTTTTTCTATAGCAATCATGAGGTCACTATCTCTAATGAAAGAAGCAATGGTGCCGTACTTAAAGACAATCTTGGGTCATCTCAAGGTCAAACTCATATTAGTTGCCAAGGTAAGAAACTTATCAGGTTTTCCAGCGGACAGCCATGTTATGAAATCATGTTATCCGGCAACGTTTTTGGTTGGCCGTCAAAGAAATACTACGATAGAAATATTCAAAAAGTATGGTCATCCGACGGATATCCTGCATTGAAATTTAGGTTATCCGCCAGCATTTTTAGGCTTCAGGAAGCCTGGATAACCACTTAATTTGAACACTGCTTACATGTCTTTTAAAGATGCTCATTCTCTTGGTCGATTATCCGGATATGTGTCCCCTTTGCTGATAAATTAACCATAATTCTCTCTGATTCACTACTCGTTGGTATGTGTGGTGACGGATTCTCTACATGCGTACACTTGTTTTCCTAGCGCGATTTCCTCTATGCGAGTTTGTGTGGCGACAGCCAGACTGTTAGAATATGATGTGAAGCTCATGTCTTGCATATCTTCTAAAGATGCTCATATGATGTGAGCAGGGTTGTAGCTGCGCCGGTCGGGTGTAGCCGGCACTCACGCTGGCCGACCAGCACTAAATAACAACAACCTAAAAACCATCAAGCAGGACTCTGGACCCCATGCCGTGATCCACTGCACTTCGTTCGCTACACTTACTCTGTTTGCCGTCAGTAAAATTAGCCGGCACTCAATCTGGCCTAGCTATAACCCTAGATGTGAGACCTGTGAATAATATGAACAGTTAATCTCTGCAAAGGGATAAGAGAGATCCATTTTCCTAAAATATTTTCTTTGTCAAGAAAATGCTTGGACGGTTTTTATTCTGGTAAAATCTGTATGATATAATCTTTTAATTAACATTGATTGATATGAAATTAAACTTGTATAGTCACTGTCATAATGCTATGGAAGAAATTCAAGCTATTTCGTGCAAGCGTGTTTTGTTGTTGTTCTCGGAGCTGCGTCCAGATGCATGAGATGCGCGAGCAAATATGCATACTTGCACATGACGATTCCACGATTGACCAATCAGGACACGCATTCATTTTTTTAAATTGTCCGGTACGCACTTCCGGGTTTATGCTTGTATGCATGTATGCACGCACCTACGAATGCAATGGTGGAATTATGGCCATAGCATCATGACACTGACTATATCTGGTGACTATCTATCTCTATTTGAAATTTATATTTCTAAAAGTGTTACATCGAATAGGGCGGTGATGTGGCTCACAAAATGTATACATTTGGCAAAAAAAGTGAGAGTTGCATATCAAGTGCAAAATTTATTTATGAAACCATGAATTCTCCTTTAATTTTCTCCTCCCTTTGTAGAATCCCAGCAAGCCCCATTTCAATCACTATCTATTTGAGGCAATGAGTTTGTCCATACGAGTGGGATGCAAAGCCAACCCAACAGAAGTGTCAGCTTTTGAGACGGAACTGTTTCCACCATTCCAGGAAATACTAACGACTGACGTCCAAGGTAAGAAAAGATGTTCTTAAACAGCTAAGAACTACCGGCCGATTGGTTGAAATTTAGAATGTGTCAAATATTGTGCCAATCAGAGACATTGTTAGAATAATTACAATTTTCAAAAATATTAGCATAAAATATTTATAAGCAAAACTGTAATTGGTCATCAAGATGATTATATCATGTAATTGACCAATGGGAATTATTGTACGAAAGACTGGTAGTGCCCAGGGGGGTTAAGCAATTCTCATTGGTCTACCACGCTTTTCTTGTGTGCTTACACAGGATTGGATGGAATGTTTGTGAGTTATTCGATACTAACAGGGTAACAGTTGATAAATGTGGGCAATTAAAGGTACACATTTGATTTTAAAAATGTCTAAGGTATGACTGTTTAAGAATGATAATAAAGGTTTTGTTTGCGAAGTCGTTGTTCTACTTAAAATAATACCACCGCCCACATTCATGTCAGACAATATAACATGGGTACGATCTAAAAACAATACAAATAACAATTCTCTAATTATAATTTGTGCTGGGGTGAGAAGAAAAAAAATATTTTGGTCTTCTGCTCTCAGAAGACTGGGCTCAACCAATAAGGACATTACTCAGCTGCCTTCAGTGAACAGCTAAACAGGTTATCATCACAGTTGTCAGACCAAAAGTGATATGAATGTTATCTATCAAAATCAGTGGCGGATCCAGGATTAAAATTTACGGGGGGCTGACCAAGACCAAGACCTCTTTTTTAATTGGTATAAAAATAAAAAAAATGGAAAAGGTTCCCACATTTTTTGGCCATCAGCTCGTGAAATTCTGCTAAGTGTGGGGGGGGGGGGGGGGGGCAGCGATGTGGTCGGCTAAAACCGGCACAAAATATCGCATGGTAGAACTTGTAGATGTCCCGCCGGACCCTACCTATGCCTCTGAAAAAGGTATATTGTCAAATTTTACGGGGGGCGCCCGCCCCTGTATCCGCCACTGAAAATATCAAACCGTCCAAAGTTAGTCAAGTAAAAGATTTATAACCTATTCTCAATGTTAACATTTGTTTGTAAAGTTTCAAGTGTAATTGATGAGTCATAGCTTTTAATTTGAATTCATCACAAGGTATTATCTTTGCATATATTTTCTACTTTTCACCTTGCAGAGTTCATCCCATATGTGTTCCAGATTATGTCATTGATGTTAGAGTTACACAAAGACTGCCCAGAGCCCTACATGGCTATGTTCCCATTCCTCCTTGCACCCATTCTGTGGGAGAGACCAGGCAATATTCCGCCACTGGTCCGTCTTCTGCAGGCATTCATTGAGAAGGGATCTGCAAAGATTGTGGCATCTGATAAAGTGGTATGTAAAAAATGAATGCTATAGTCTATTTGGCCATCACAAGACAGTGACGTACATAACTGCGTATTCTACTAATTGCAGCACATAAGGTGCGCTCCTACTCGAGGCTCTGGCATATACACACGAGCGTTGAAAACGGAAGATACATACGCGTGCTTAAAAGCTGCGCCTGTTAAGTTACGTCACTGTCCAGAGGAAGCTAAAGAGAGTATATGATAGCCAAGGAAAGAAAAAATGTTCTATGAGCCTGACCAACCCATAATTTTTAAGAATTTGATATTTTTAAAAATACATTCGTGAATTTTGTGGGCATTTTTTACCTAATTGAAGCATATGACCTGTTTCTTTTAGGTTTTTAGATCCCACTATTGGGTGTGTTTCAAAAACTGACAGCATCCAAGGCTTAATGATCAACATGGATTCTAGCTTATACAGGAAGTAGTTGTTAATTTAGGCCTATGTAATATTTGAGTTTCTGATTGTTTTCTTTTTGCAGACTCCACTATTGGGTGTGTTTCAGAAACTGATAGCATCCAAGGCTTAATGATCAACATGGATTCTATCTTATACAGGAAGTAGTTGTTAATTTAGGCCTATGTAATAATTGAGTTTCTGAATGTTTTATTTTTTTCAGACTCCACTATTGGGTGTGTTTCAGAAACTGATAGCTTCCAAGGCTAATGATCACCATGGATTCTATCTTATACAAACGGTGGTTGAACACATGGAGAGGTAAGATCGTAATACAAAAGGTGAACATTGAGCTATGTCAGTTTACCCACGAAATGGTCATAATAAATATTCTTAAACAGCGAAGAAAGTTTAAGCAATCACCACTGGTTCTCAGAGAAATCGGCGACATGTATATGAGACAATATAAATTTGGAAGTAAAGCTTATATTTATTAGCGTGACCACCCTCGCACAATGCGTGGTAACTAATAGCTTTGTTCCATAACACACATTTCTGCAGTGCGTCTTACTGCATTTATCCTGCGTGTTTATCCTGCGTGTTTACCCATTTATCCTGCGGCACTATACGCTGACGCATGGTGCACTCACCGCACAGGATTGGATGGAATGTTTGTTGGTTATTAGATACTAACAGGGGTAAAAGTTGACAAATGTGGTCAATAAAAGGTTCTAATTTTAACATGACTGTTTAAGAATGAGAATAAAGGTATTATTTTTAGACGGTATCTGTGTTATATTGTCTGACATAAATGTGTTCGGTAGTATTATTATTTTTTGAGTAGAACAACTCCGCCTGTGGCTTTCTTGTTCTACTTAAATAATACTAATGTCCGCATTTATGTCAGACAATTTCACATGGGTACACGGTCTAAAAACCATACCTTTATTCTCTAAATAAGAAAGTAAGCGACTGATGCTAGGAATTGGAATGATTTGTTTTTAAACCAAATGGTGTTGTTATAGAAAATAGATATTATGGTATGTAAGAAGAGCCTGTCACTGATGCTGTATTGACAGTGGAATCACTCTCACAGGAGAACAGGTTTATACTGGGGCAATAGAGACATATCTATATGCTTAATTATAACAAAATCTTAAATGATGTCTAATATAATTGTTTGCTTGTTCCTTTACAGCGCCGCATTGGCATCCTACATGAAGCAAATATTCACATTGTTATTCCAGAGATTGATGAGTTCAAAAACAACCAAATATATAAAAGGTTAGTAGTTATTAGTTTTACCCTAACACCAATGGGATTCATATAAATAATAGGTGAACCGATTTAAATATATTTATTATATTTGTTTAATACCCGTCGTGAATGACTATGTATTTACCCTCTAAAGGAAGGACGACAATTATTACACATGTATAGGCCCTAGCTACTATGGGTAATACTTGTGGTAAGGATATTGGGATACGTGATCGCAAGGTGTTGTATTTCAGGTACTTTACAATGCTAGGTCTTGTGGCCTCATGAATAAGGCGCTTGCTGGGTTCGATTCCCGGGCGAGATCGTTCTCCCATATTGTCTCTTTTCTATTTACGACGGCGAACCTGGGATTGTTTCGGAAATAAAACTACCAGGGGGAATGGGCCAAGTGAGAGGGAAAAACCATCTCCATCGGTGCCTGGATTTGAACCCTGGTCCTCCTGCATGGGAATCCCAGTCCTGTATGGTCATGCTACTGGGTTGGGCTTTAAAAAAACCTAACTTTTCCGTTGCCATATCTAGTCTTATGTAATGATGCAATGAGATATAGTCACTGTCATAATGCTATGGACAAAATTCAAGCTGTTTCACGCGACACATGTTATGTTGTTGTTCGCGATGCTGCATCCAGATGCATGAAATACGAGAAGAGCTATGCATGCATTCCTGTGATGATTTCATGATTTACAAATCGGGATTATTGGAATTATGTTCATAGCATTATGACGCCGACTATAGACAGAAGAAGCGGAGGGCTACCAGTGTAGACTTGTTGAAGTACTCAGTTAAGTTAGGGTTAAAGAAACAAAGCTTGAATGCTGAAGATACCTATGAGTAAGCTATGTCTCAACTTAGAAAAGAAACTGTGTCCCCCCCCCCCCCACACCCCATTTTGAGAACAATGAATTGAAAGCAAATGTTTTACATAAAATCTGACGATAAACATAACATAACAATGAGCATTTATATAGCGCTCTTACACGGTATACAATGGTACCACAGTGCTTAACAAAATTAAAAACATAAAATTTAAATAATTTGTTTATAAAAAAAAAAAGTTAAACGGCACTCGCACTATGACGGTGGAATAAGTGAGTTTTTAACATCATCTTAAATTGAGTCAGTGATACTTGGATTCAAGCCTAAATCCTTACTGTCCCAAAGCGAATGTCATAACCACTAGATGCCGAGGTGGTGATTTTGATCCTACAAAAGATGTAGGGTAGCCCATTATAGTCTACGTGTATTTTCGGATTAAATCTGTATAACTCATACAGTAGAAGTCTTTGCACTAGACTAATTTATGATACCTTACTCATCTCTGGTAGAACCAGAATTGTGTTACATTTTTCATGGTTAAGTGGCATATAATGCAGTACTTGTTCCATAGCCTTACTATCAGAATCAAACAAAAAGTTCAATATGTTTTTGTTACCAATCCCATTCCTAATTTTGATATCATCTTTCCTTGTTTTTCCAGGCCTACTGGTATTTTTCTGCCTGTTTGCTGTGAAGAATGGTGCTCCATCACTGGTCAAAATGATCGATAACATACAAGCAAGGTAAGGGCTTTGAATACAGATGAGATTCAGAGATGTAATACTTCTGGAAATTTCCAGATTTCCGGAAATTAGGCCATAAATTGTTTTTCCAGATACAGATTTTTTTCTTTCTTCCAGAAATGATGATGTTTCAGCAACAAAACATTTGGGGGTTATATCCTGTAGCCTATTCTCTGTACAAGCCCCCGTAAATGTTTAATACTGTGCACAAGCGCTCGGCCGTGGTCGCTGCCTAACGTTCGCATTTGGTCGATTGATTTTCATGACATGTTGCTTTACCTCTGTTACATCTCTGGTCAGATGGCATGTGATGTTCAGAGGTCAATAAGTGCGTATGCATTGTTTCGAGAGAAATGAGACAAATCAATGCACGCACGCTGATGTTGATGCATGAATAATGGCACGCTATCGCAGCAGCCTTAGCGTTTATCCCATAATACTACTAAATATATAATAGACATGGGCTTTTCTATTCTTTAGTTCAGATCGGGCGAGGTAAACTATGGACGCTGCAGGAACGTGTATGTTACAAAAAATAGCCATATGTAATGATATAGGTTGGTTGAGTCATTGAACCCGGGATTCCTGTGTGGAAGCCCTAGAGTGCGGCCACTTTGCAACACTAGATTAACCGTTTTGGCAAAGTCGTTGATAAAGATATATTTAGTATGGAGTTAATCAAGCTTTTCAAGCCCCATACTTCTTTTCAAAATTAATATAATGGAGCGATTAGCATTTTAAACAATGGGAATTGTTCATTAAGACACCAGCTTCTTGTGGGTGTTGTTCAATCTCTAATCGCTCCAGTATTACGTGCGCTAGGGCGGCGAGAATTGAGCACCAAATGTCGCAAGTTGTACGGTGGTTCCATGTTTAAAAAAGTTTACAGGCCGAAATGCTATACGATGCGAGAAATAATTGAAGCTGCTGTGGCAGGACCCATTGGGCGAGTGCTATTGTGAGCGAATGCTAGACACTTCGCCTCCAATGAATTCCGCCTCCCGAAAATGTTGCCTCCTGCAAATATTGCCTCCCGTAAATTTTGCCTGCCGTGAATTACGCCTACGTACAACTTCGCCTCCCTATTTATTCCGCGTGCTTGGCTGAACATTGATAGCAGCGTCGGCGCGGTCGGGCCTCGTGTAAGCCTATTGATTATGTGGTACCGTTGCAAATACGACTGGTATGTAGACCGGAGTAGACCTACTTGAAATTATTTAGCGTGCATGACTGAACGGAAGTATAGCCATACAGCGCAGCGGTTTGCCCTGCTCGTCAGTGCCCCGATTGTGCCCGGCCGCGTGCCTTTGGACGGACCCGCGTGGCTCGTGATGATGGCGGCGTGTGTCCCAGTGAACAATGGTGAAAGGTGTTCTATAGTTGTATTCCTTATCAATCAGCATATAGGGATATGCATTTTGAGTTTGACAGTTTAAATACAGCAAATCTATGAAGCAATGTTCTGCTTGAGCATGTTCAGGGATCATTTAGGCTATACCATAGGCTTAAGTGTACGATGGCGTGTGTATGAGATGTGTACCTTATTTATTTCCAGAGATACAGCGAGCTGAATACATGCCCCATAAAAACGCGTGCACTTGGTGAATTTGACAATAATGTTGTTATTCTTTACTGTGTGGGGAATCGTGAAATAATAGGATGGAAAAGTAAAATATTAAATGACGCGGGCATATATTTTTCTAAAAATATAAAACGTAGATTTTAAGAAAGATAATTACTTTAGCTTTATGTGGACACGTGTATGGCATTCATACTTTATACACAGCTAAGCTCAAGTTAGCTCAGTAGACACACAGTTGGTTGAGATGCGTCCTATACCAGTACACAGCATCGATTTGGATGTTTTTCGCTATACGAAAAGTGACCCCGTGAATTCAATATAAAAGTAACAAACAATTCAAGCAATTAATAATGTTGACATTGAACTTTTGTTTTATTAATCGTAGTCATCGGGCAATCATTCAAACAAATATACAATTATACACAAATGTGATGATAAACAAACAAACAAACACAATCAAGTTAATGAATCCATATTAATTCAACAAATCAAAACAACAATCATTGCAAAAAGGGGATTGAAGAAGGTCGAATTTCACTATGATTTCATAATTTAATTAGCAAGCATTGAAACGTGTTTTCTGTCGTCTCACATAACCGAAAAACATAAATCAGCTAGTGTTATTCTAGGAATTTCAACCATAACCATGATAACCGGATTGTGCGTCCCTTAATTTATTTACAGTTGAAAATGACATAATGCTCTTCCGTGTATTTCAAAAATGTCTTAAACATTATCCACGCGTCTGCAGACAATCCAAAATTGCGGCAAAATGTTTCAAAAATATCTTAATTATTGAACGTCATTTACCATATGTGGAATATCATCATGTAAAATGCATTCAAATAAGTACAAACATGCCTATTAGGAATTTCAACCATAACCGGATTGTGCGTCCCTTAATTTATTTTAAACAGTTGAAAATGACATAATGCTCTTCCGTGTATTTCAAAGATGTCTTAAACATTATCCATGCGTCTGCAGACAATCCAAAATTGCACAAAATGTGTCAAAAATATCTAAATTATTGAATGTCATTTACCATATTTGGAATATCATCATGTAAAATGCATTCAAATAAGTACAAACATGCCTATTATCTGTTCTGTTAGCCTTGAGATAGACATGAGAGTTAGAAAAAGGTTTCCGAGAAGTATATGTTTTTTGTACCGTGGTTAAACCAATAGCCGCGTGGAAAGTGTTCAAACTTAAAGTTAAAGAACTCCAGATTGGCCATTTAACAAGCAATTCAAACAATTAATGTTGACATTGAACTTCTGTTTTATTAATCGTAGTCATCGGGCAATCATTCAAACACATATACAAGCTATACATAAATTTGATGATACACAACCAAACACATTCAAGTTTATAAATCCACATTAATTCAACAAATCAACAATCATTACAAAACGTCAAAAGGGATTGAAGAAGGTCGAATTTCACAATGTTTTCACAATTTAATTAGCAAGCATTGAAACGTGTTTTCTATCGTCTGTCGCATAACCGAAAACATAAATCAGCTAGTGTTATTCGAAGAATTTCAACCATAACCGGATTGTGCATCCCTTAATTTATTTGTCTGCAGACAATCCAAAATTGCACAAAATGTTTCAAAAATATCTAAATTATTGAATGTCATTTACCATATTTGGAATATCATCATGTAAAATGCATTCAAATAAGAATATAGTTAGGCCTAGAATAACTTAAAAGTGAATTTCCCTTAAAAGTATACTTTTTAATTAATAAAATGAAGGCCGTATTCATCTAATCAAGTTTATTTAAAGTGCGGATGAATTGGGGTACCTTACGTTGACAACACTTGTAAGCTAAGTACATTTAAACTGAGATTCAGTTGGAAAGTAAGATTGAAATCTGGGCCTAAAATGCTAATTATATAGTCCATTGGGTTGTCCAATGGGTTTTATACTCTATAGTTATACATAATCATGTCATTATTTATATCTCATGTATTTTATATTAAGTCGTTATTTTTAAGCATGTATTGATGTGCAGGGCCCCGAGTAAGAACAGCGGCTGATTCGGGCAACCCTGGGTAAAGATAATAAATAATAATTTAAAAAAAATAGTCCCAGATTTTACGGAATAAATATGCGGTAATTTAGTCTCGGCTTTTAAATGTATTTATGGCGCATTATTTGTTCATCAGACCTCTTTATTTGTTTGAATTTGTTCAGTTAGTTATTTACTGGATGAGGAAGAACGTTTGATGCTCTGATCGAGTTGTTGAAGAAACGCCCAACGAAAGCTGGGGGTTTACGTGGAAAGTTATCATACAACTTGGACGTCGGTCGCGTTTGATCTCAATCACTTTTCAAAAATCCCGCCAACTGTTTGTAAACCGTGTAGATTAAAGTTAATCACCGACAGATTATAACTTTTCTATAGAATGAAAGACAGTGCTGTATATAACGATAAGAGATAATCGTTTACTATAATCTTGACTCGATACTTATTATCACCTTATTGTCTCTAATATTGAATTGGCATACCACACATTCACTAAAATAAACGATATTTATAATCTTTTTCCAACCGAATTTGACTGTAGGCCTAATGTATCAACATGTTAAAATGAACACACGCAAAAAGAAAAGAAAAACAAAAAGCAGTATTATATTATCCAAATTAATATATAGTATACTAAATCAGGAAAGGTGATTTCCTGACTAAATCAACTAAACTATTGTATATTACATTTAAGAAAATAGGCCTATACTTAGAATAACTTTAAATTATACTTTTTGAAATACTTTTTGAAAACAATTAATAACATTATAAGGCCGTCTTCATAATTATATTCAAGTTTATTTAAAGTGCATGAAATTGATAACACGATAAAACTGAGATTAAAATACCTAAAAATTCAAACCGGTTCATGGAAAGTAAGATTGAGATATTGGTTATTTTACAGAATGCGTGTATAGGTATTTAGAGCAGTATCTCCGAGTTTTAATTAAGCCGTTACAAAGTTTGAAAGAAGATTCAAATCTTAATATCTTCAATGTGAATGTGTTGCAAATGGCGATTTGGTTCGCTCCATGCCATTTCATTGGACATGAAACAAATTTACCAAATCGGGGGCTGAAATTGAACCTGTGTCTCCCGCATGGAAGCCCACTTCCTATGAAACTATATAGCAGGAAAGGTGATAAATGTAATAGGAATGTGTTTCGATTTTAATTTATTTTCGTGGCTATGTAGAATTTATGGTAATTCGTACATGTAGTAACACAAAAGCGATATAGACCTATTATTTCTATATAAAACATATATTTGTATGGACAACTGCAAATGGCGGTCGATGGTCATGGCTTACCGACGAGAGTGTCATGCCTGAGTATTTAATGAAAATTAGCAGGAAGTATAAGTGTTCAAATGCAGGCTTGATCTTTCTCACTCAGTGTTCTTCTATAATAATAATGGGCACATTTTATTGACAACTTTTCTATATTCTTATGTTTAGTGCAATACTTTTATTATGGAAAGCAGGCTTTCCTATAACCCTTTTATTAGCCATGTGATACATTGGTTCTATCAAGGAGTTGGTTCCATGCAGTTGTATTTGAGTCCGTAGATGTATAATTTACACATGATAGGCCTACAAACGTAAACAAGTATAGTCCGTATCCAAATTAAAGTTACAGCGTCTATATTTCTATACTTTAATCTTTACCGGCAAAAGGGGTTACCCCGGTACAAACCGTCATATTCCCACCATCCATTTTTGTTACTTATTTCTCTACCATCAGAGTTCAGCAGAGTTCAGAGTTTTTATTAACCAAACATATAATCATCATGCATCCATCGGGAGTTTAATTAATTTGTTTGGTATGGTACGGGGGTAAACCTGCAACTTCACGCTATGAATTATACCCACCAGCCCCTTGGATTACCCCGTGCATAACTTAACCATATCCCTGGGCCATCGGCGCCCGTATACCGGTCGTAGATAATTGGGGTTGTTCTACGGTACGCGCGGAGATAGGGGCCTACTGTATTTGCCGGGTACTTTGACTACCACTCAGGGGTTTAAAACAGAAACCCTGTTCTACGGGCCCGGCGAATTTATTAACCGTGTCCGTATTAAACTAACATTTGGCCAAACACTGCATACACATTGCTGTACAATGTACATGTGCATGTGTTTACTATATAACCTTTACTCGTCAATGCTGAGACTAGGTATAATTATTAGTCTCAGGGCAAAGGTATCACACGTTTGTTACGGTAAATAACATCGCGGCCCGGCCGACACATTTTTAAAGAAATTAGTGAAAAGAACTTCACGTGCAAATGATTACCGACCAAATAATCTTTTGGTTTGTCAAAATACGGCACAATTGTAACATATATATTTGAGTTTTACGGTCATCTTCAAGGTGGAAACTCCAAATTAAACATATAAAACACAGAACAGAGATGATCTTTTTCCGTCGACTATAATAATAAGCCTAACCACCAACCAACCCCAAATGTTAAGCCAAGCCGCGCGCAATAATTTCAGGTACTTGCAGTGGCCATACAGCACGGGGTGTTAACGGCTCTCACAACCGCCGTGCTACGTCATGTCAGCCAAGCACGCATAATAATTCGGCCTACTTGCAATGGAAATAACCACGGGCACATCACCGCATAAGAGGCAGGACACCCGTCGCGCAGTGGCGCCTTGGTATGTTCAGCCAAACACAGGCACGCATATCCCGTGCCGAATTTCCCCCGTGCCTCTCCCGGCTATTAGTTGCGGAGTGTCGATAGCCGCTTATAAATTAATTATTAAAACATGACTAATAAACAAAGGAAAGTGTATCCGTGTATAAGGAACCAAAATATCCAACGATCACAATATTAAGAGAAGAAACACATATAACAAATATTCAATCACTGTCAAAAGCCAACAAAATTAACACCAGTCGTATTATAATTTCTTTTAATTGGTTCAAGTTCTGCTTATCACTTGCAATCGGCATACATTAAAATGTATTTTCTCACTTTGAAAACCGTGCTATCGGCATACATTAAAATGTATTTTCTCACTTTGAAAACCGTGCTAAACGCACATGTTCGATTGTATGAGAAATAATTACACACATTATATATCGAACAGTTCGAACTTGTAATCATTGTTACGATATTTAATGTACATGTATACCCAACAACATCTTGTGTGCTGTACCGGGGTACATGTACTCATGCATAATAGATTTACAACCGGGCCGCCACACAGATCTTGTGTGATCATGTGTGACATTGTGTATGCATGATAGATTTACCACGGCCGCACTGAGACACAGATTACATTGATCCATCGCTCGTGCTGATTTGCGGTATAAATAGGGAGGCGAGTTTGTACGTAGGCGAATTTCACGGTGGGCAATACTTACGGGAGGCAACTTGTACAGGAGGCAACATGTACGAGAGGCGAAGTGTCCTGTTTCCTTGTGAGCATATCAACATTTGAGCAAGTGCATTGGTTTTTCTAAATTTTGAAGAAACAAAACATTCCCTACCTAATTCATTCACAGCACAATACAAAACAAATTTTTCAAATTTGTCGCCTACTTTTAATCTCTTTAATAACGAATGAAAACATTGTTAAGTTTTTATATCACCCGCAGTAAAAAGCGTCAAAACCTGTGCTGCGAATCAAGCAGAGCGTGTGGTGCGCTGATGTGTGGGGCGCACGCAGAGTGCAATTAGACACTTTCAATGCACTCCACATATTTTTGTTTTTGCTTTCTGATTGGTTCAGAACTACTAATAGTGTATGAATAATGCACAGACTATTGTTCCTTGTTATATTGCAGTATGCTTTGTTAAGTACCCTACTTTCATAACATACGCCAAACAAGATTATAGGAAACATATCATCGCTGTTCTGTCAAACCTTGGAATGTTTTTCTGGCCCTTCAGCATGTATGAAGTAAAACTGCTCAACAGTTATGCATCTAATAGGAAATGTTGTTTTATACATGCTCAGGGGCACTTACAAGGTTTTGATAAATGTGTTTTGGCCCTTGAACTTGTTTAGAGCAGACTGTTATATTAGGAAGTTTTATATAAATGTAACATGGTATAGAGGGAAGTAGTGTGAATATCAAGGTGTTGGATGAGTGGGTCTGCTTCCCGACGTGAAGCGGAGCGAAAACCAAGGGACCAGTAATTCAAACTACTTAGCCGATATAAACAGGGTTGTCACTAAGCCGGTCAGTGCTGGTCGGGAGTAGCCAAAAAAGGGTAAAAAAGCCGGCTCTCTAAAAAAAAAAAATCTTGGATAAAATTATTATACTGCCTCATAAAACAAGAAATTATGTGTCAGGAACCCTCAAAGTGCATTTAAAAAACCTAAAAAAACATTAAGAAGGCCTTTGGACCCCATGCCATGATCTACTGCACTCCGTTCGCAGTCAGTAAAATTAACCGGCACTAAATTTTGGCTA
This sequence comes from Ophiura sarsii, assembly GCA_035610835.1. Taxonomy (NCBI): domain Eukaryota; kingdom Metazoa; phylum Echinodermata; class Ophiuroidea; order Amphilepidida; family Ophiuridae; genus Ophiura; species Ophiura sarsii. The sequence continues at coordinate 65,107,973 of CM069448.1, forward strand.
GTGACAACACTGGATATAAACCATTTTGTATTTGTTTTACTGTATCTCATACATATTGTAGGCCTTACCGATTATTTTGCCTCGACTGCTTGGTGTAGAATTCCCCTCCTTGGTGTACTCTGTGTAGACTACTGTGCAAACTAAATTTAAGTTACTGGTAGTGATCTTTTAAACATCAAGATCCTTGGTACAACTCGTCCCAAAATATGACGTTCCTATGCTACGTAGTGCGTTGAACTAAGGTGTGCGGGGATGATAAGAGGTGCTTTAAAATATAGTAGAAATATAGTTGAATTTTCCCAAAAGAAAATATGTTTTTTTACAGCCTAATCACCTTATATTCCTTATTATCTCACTCTCAAGCATTTGAAAACCGTCTTTTGATATTGGTAGTGCCGTTTAGTAGTTAAATAATACATTATCATCTTTTGATATTGGTAGTGCCGTTTAGTGCTTAAATAATACATTATCACTGTAATTACCCCTCATTCAGTGTCCTTCTATTGTTCTATTTTGAGCACTTCAGGACAGTCAATGCAGAATTACACATAATTCGCTTATCCAGATTTTTCACTTATCCCGCCATTGCTTGGTCCCATCATGTCCGGATAACCGAGGTTGGACTGTAATTTGATTCTCGGTTTAATTTGACAGAATGTTTGGTATGGTGTTAGAGAAACTGTACATCCCCGAGGTGCAGAAGGTATCAGGCGGCATGGAGAAGAAGATCTGTCATGTGGGGATCACTAAGCTACTCACAGAGTGTCCTGTTATGCTCAGCGAGTACAAGGCCTTCTGGTAAGTAGCAACTCTACATTCACAATACTATAGATGGATCGGTTCCAAATTGGTGAAGCCGACTTACTGCAGTGAATGAATACGGAAGAACGCGGACGCGCATGAAGGCAACAAGCGCACTGTGCATCATATGCGTGAGCATGCGTGCGACCAATACAGTGTGCGCAAGCAGGCTTACACTTGGATTACTTTTGCGCTCAGAGAGATAAAAATGGAATATTTCTCGCCAATTTGGAATTGATTAAAATGGCTAATTTGGATAGGCTAGCTATAGTCAAGCAGATTACCTACAAGGGTTCATTTGGGAGGGGGGAATTGTGTGTTGCCCTCCGCGACCGACCGACCGACCCAAAAGTCAGGTCACATTTTTGGTCCATGTTTTTCGACAGAAATTTTGAAAAATCTAACCGTTTTTTATCCAAAGTAAACTTCCTTCCAATGGTTATACAGTATATTAACAAGATTTTGTCATTTGGCTTTTTGATTTAAACATAGGAAGACAGCGCAATATTCTGCCCGACCTTCACAATTTCCCCCTTTGACACGTAACACTACTTTGACGCGTAACACTTCTTTGACGCGTAACACTACTTTGACGCGTAACACTAGCCTAGTATGAAATACACTCAGGAAAATAGTCAATCTGGTTATGAGCTAAGAGTTCTGATTGAACTTGTCTTTATTTACTAACACATTTTTCAAGCGTGATCCTTTTTGATTGATTCACTTTATCCCATTCATTGTAAACCTTGACACAGGGTCCCCCTACTGCAAGCCTTGATCGGTCTATTTGAATTGCCCGAAGACGACAGCGTACCCGACGACGAACACTTCATCGAGATCGAGGACACACCCGGCTACCAGACGGCCTATTCACAGCTAGCATTTGCCGGCAAACACGAGACGGATCCATTCCGAGGGGCCGTACCCAATGCCAAAGTGTTCTTGGCGCAGAGTTTACACACATTGTCAGTAGCACTTCCTGGACAGGTACGAATATATGGTTGTATTTCACAGGGATTTTTCTTCATTCCCATTAACCCTTAAATCCCTAACATTATGAAACCACACTTGAAACTTATAAGCTGTCAGCCTGCACTCCATCAGTCTTAAGCGCTTAGGTGATCACGATAGGTGATATATGTATACGTAAAAGTTGTCTTTAGTAACATGACCCCCTGATGGACATGAGCATAGACTCCAATGCTAGAAGACTCGGGTTCAAATATTTGCTGGCAGCTAAACCAATAACTACCCCACCCCCACTATTCTGCCCATTTAATCTCCCCGATAGTTTTATCCCCTATCCTCCTGTTACGGTTAAAGAATAACAGGGGTGACAATTAACAAAACGAAAAACAAAACAAAATATCTTGACCTAAAATGCATAGAACAAAGAATGTTTGATGCACCTTGCTTTTGACCTGTAGGCTATAATTTGGGTTTTTGGACCACATTGAATGCCTCGCACAAACAGTTTTAGAAAATGGAGATAGCCAATGGATATCTTTAGAGCAGTGGTTCCCAACCTCTGGGTCGTGACCCCAGTTGGGGTCGCCTGGGGTCGCGATGCACTTTTTGTGGGGTCACGGACTAGCCTAATTTCACAAAAATAAAATGAATTATATTGTATTATAGTAACACATGTGACTTTGTTCTGTGAGGGGTCGCGCTCTGATGCTGGTTTCTGAAATGGGGTCGCCACCAGAAAAAGGTTGGGAACCACTGCTTTAGAGCAATGCCTTCTGAGCCTTAATGATAGCTAGAAGTGATGGATGGACAATATGTCTCCAATGTGTGTGTATGTGCATTACACATATTGGAAGCTTTCAAAAAATAACTATGAGTCCTGTTTGGTCAAATGTAAAAAACCCACTCGCTTGCATGCATAGTTGTTCTTGTGTATCGTGCATTTGGACGCAGCCTCGGTAACAACAACAAATCACGCTCGTGTGAAATAGCTTGAATTTCATCCATTGCATTATGACAGTAACTATAAACATCATCTAACCAAACTCATGAATTGGCTTAATTTTATACCAGTTAAAACTGGTATAAAATTAAGCCAATTTATGGGTTTGCATCATCGAACAAAATGTATACTCACTACCTAAACCTGAAAGTCCAAATGGAGCAAAATATGAATGGTTCTTCCTGTCAATCCAAGAAATCTGTTTCCAATATGCAGTATGCCTCGCTCACCATTGGGCCCATCAACAACAACAAAATGGTTGCCCTCCGCAACCGACCCAAAAATCATGAAATTTGCCAGTCGCTTTTTTATTTTTATTTTTTTCAAATATTTTTCTCAACACATAGAATTCGAAAATTGCTGTTAATATTTTCTCCAAACGATTCCTCAAAAACATTTTGAGCATTTTGAAACTACAACATATTGGTTTTCAGCAGTAAAATACTGCTACAAAGTTGTCAAAATATTCACCTATTCCCATTCGCACATTTCGTACTCCAATGGCCACAAACACGGCCTGACGCCCTAAAAAATTAAAATAATAAAATAAAAAAAGGGATTGACCTACCGACCCTCCAAAATGTTGCCCTTTGAGGGCAACCAAACATCCTTTTTTTGCCTTTTGTTGGTCACCACAAGTTTCTGTGGGATTTGTAAGCACAACACACAAGGAAAAATATATGTGACCCGTGACCCGTCACATCAAAATGGACATGTGGGAGGGCCAAGGCAAATTTGAGTTATTGGTTTATATGACTTGAAAGAGCACCTTTAAGCTTTGAAATGAAACCATGTAGACTTTGTAATCACAAGGTTTTTTTTCTTCTATTATTTTGATGTGACTGGTCACATATTCACTTCCAGGGTTTAGCGCCAGAAGGCCTTAACTCTAAAAGGCTATTTTGAGATAATTTACTTTGAATATTTGTTACCCGTACAACACACTATAGCACCCAACTCTTGCCTCTAATTATAGTAACAAATTGAGAGTGTTTATGAGTTAAGTCTTTATGGTTCTTAAGGGCAGTGTCAACCCGGCACTTGTTTCAAAAATTGAATTTCATATTTCTCTATTATTTAATACTTTTATATGTATTCTATCATTACCATCATAAGCTACTAATCGGAAGCGATTATTTCCCCGTTCTTTGGGGTGATTTTGAATTGTTGTTTTGGTAAGTTTGAGTCAGGAAAAGGTGCATGGTTATTTGGCGGGAATTTAAGCGGAGTTCCGCGCTTTTCAAATGCTGCGACAGCTGTTCGATCATTGCGTCGCGCGCTGAAACTTCCCGCGCGTAATACTAGGCGCGCCGCTAAATATCCGCGACGTAGACGCGAAAAACGAAAGAGCGCAAAACAATGTATAAAATGTAAACAAAGGCCAATCTTACGATCATTTAAATTTCAGTTTTCTTCCAATTTCTTCACATTGTGACAATATAAATTGAATCTGATAGTTTATTATGATTGTTCATAATAGTATACTCGCTTTTTAGGTCACACGCCCGTGTGTTCCGTGAACATTTAGCTTTAAATGGTGGAAAATGTCAATATTTTTACTAAATCGATGTTTTCTAGAAGTTCAAATTTTGAAGGAATTTTACGAATTTTCAGACAACATAACTAAAAATATATCAAACTATCAGATAAGCGTTTACTACCATTGTGTAGAGGACTTTCAGCGCTAGGAGGCAATTTTTTATTTTTTCGATTATGGATTTTAAACTCGAGATATGCATCCATTTCTAGCGAAATGTACGCAAAAAAACACGACTTTTACACTTTTCCGATGATTTTAGCAATATTTCCAAAACCAAGCTTTATTTTGGAAAAAGAAAAAATTGCCTCCTAGACAAAATTGTTTTGTTTACAAAAACGTATATTAGAACAAATTACCATTTTTTATTTTATAGTTATGCTGTCTGAAAAATTTGGGGTAAAAAAATGGCTTTTTGGTTCCTTTTTCAAAATTTAGTTTATTTGGTATCACATTGATATCACCATCGGCTTCCTTATCAAATTTCCTTTCTAAAAATGTATACTTTTATGTACTTTTATTCAATATTCTCAAACTTAGAAGCAAAAGTTGATCATCAAAATAATAGGGTTGACACTTCCCTTAAAATCTGTGGGTTTATTTTGGTACCAAAATCTCATTTTGCCCAAAAGTTGAGTTACGGCCTTCTGGCGCTCAACCCTCGACTTTATGTCAATAAAAAATCAATCGAAATTCACATTTTACAAGGTTATTAGCTATTAAAAATTTGTTTGTACCCAATATTTTGAACACTTTGTATAAAGTCACTATTTTCAGCAACTTGTTTTAATGTTTGTTCTTCAACTCTCTTTTTTTCTCTCGCTCTCTCTCTCTCTCTTTCTTTTCCCCTTTATTAGCTTCCAGGTATGATAAGTGGAGGTTTGGACGCAACAGCGGCACAGTTCCTACAGGCATACTTGCTAGAAGCTAAAGTTACTCTTGCATAAAAGTAGGACTCATCTATGTACCCTACAGGATGGAACATTGGTATAAGTTGATAACTACACTAGGACCACAGATTTATAAAGGAGATTTAGTATGAAATGTATTGCCCTCTCTCTTTACGTGTAATAGGTGCCATTTTGAATTTTGGAACTTAACAGAAAAGAACGAAGACTGCCAAGTACGTGTACTGGAGCTGTATCTCTCTCCGCATTGGCAGGTTTAAAATACACGAAATGACGACGCTTTCCGGAAGCTCATGCGCAGTTTCCGAAAAAAATACAGACATACCTACAAATTCTTCCCCATGGTGGAAACAAAATGACGGCGGCATACTGGATCTCCTTTTTAAATCTATGACTAGGACTCATCTGGTCATACTTGGAATGACAAGCCTCTGTAGTCACATCAATGAAAATCTTAACTTTCATTGGTATAAACAGTATAACCTACCATGGGCATACTGACTAAAGAAAATGGAATTTTAGTAACTATTTATTTTAAAAAGTGTGTTTTGGGGGGCTAAATGCAAGGTTAAGTGCGACTTACAATTTGTCCTATACATATTTTGATGGTTCTGTTGATTTGGGCCACATTATGATGATTTGTAGTATGATATTGTCATCCCTTTATATCCCAAATACCGTCATAGTGCAAAATTTGGAGATTCTAATGCTGTCAGCCTGTTAAATGCAGAGAAGCAGGGTCATCTTTGTCCATGCATAATTTATATAGTCCATACTTGTGTCTCCCGTATCTTGCCTCGCATTCTGTCAAAACTTTATGAAAGTTCATTTGACACGTCAAGCGTAATACGTTTTTTCAAGATAATTTTCATCGTAGGTTACGTACGTTTGAGCTCAGTTCTCAAAATGTATCAAATATATCAACCGTAAACCTTAAAGATGTCAGCAAAGAGATTTGGCACTGGCCTAACATGCGTGCACATGATAATCAGCGTGTGGGTGCAATTCATGGTCAGCGTACGATTTACCCAGTGTCGCATCGCTAAATGCTCCACACTTTGCAGAATTTGCTATACAATCTAAAGTGTTTAGCAGATATATACTATGCATTTCAATGTAACAGGTTATCATTTTTAACAAACGGTTGGAATTTGACAACAATTTGCTACACACATTTTTTCACATAAAACGATCACTGTTCATGGCATGATAGAAACAACCTGGCCAATTGAATTACAGATGCGTTGTATTAGTTGAGGCACAGATGCGGAATAAGGTTCGCGTACCTGTCGTACTGCTTTTCAATTACCCGACGCCTGCGTATTGCATTAATGAATCGGATATGTTAGATTGTGATGGGCGCATATCTAACATACATGTTCATGAGGTTATGAATATCCCATTATATCTTTCAATTCAATTAAATTTATTCAGAAAAAATGAATAGGGTAAAGTCGCCAGTTTTCAGTCAGCGCCTATTTTCGGTCACTTTTACCCAAATCGTGTAATTGCATCGGTCATCGCCATTTTAAAGCACTACCGGGCATCAACTATGCGGCGTTTTTTTAGCCATCAGTTTATAACGACGAGGTCATTTTCATTACACTATTTGGGCGAAAAATAGGCGCTGACTGAAAACTGGCGACTTTACCCATCATAAAATAAAATAATAACACAATGTGAGAAAGAGGCTAGGAGCCCCAACAGAAACCCTGATAAACGGACTTATAAGATGGGGATCCTTAATAAAGAAAAATGAATAAACTTCCATGTGATGCGATCTGTGAAAACCTGCCACATGGTGGCATTTTTCATATTGGAGATATTTATATCATAAGAAAGCTAAAACTGTGCTGATTACAGAACTGTTTCGATCATTTTTCTACGATCACTACAAAAAAGTTATGAGTGAATGATGATTGTGATGTCATAAAAAGCTACAAAACAAGAAATCATGAAAAAGGCCAATAAAGATACATATTTCAATAGAATAACATAATAAGGTTAATGCTAAAAGTGACTTAAGTAAGTTATTGAAGGTGAAGTTTCATAAAAGATGATGACACAAAGTATTGGAAATTAATTTTCTTTAAACAAATCTAAAAAAATATTTTTATTCTTATTATTTTTTTTTAAATTTAAATTTTACCCATAATCCCTTGTTCACATTTTGCGACATCCGACGGGTTTTCACAGATCGCATCACAATTATCCTGCTGCCATCTTGTTAGTACCAACATACAAAAGCAACACTGCCATGAATGCAATGATATGAAATTGTACAAAAATATGAAACTGTAATCATATTTTGTCAAATTGTTGTTGCTTTTACAATATTTCCAAATTCTGTCAAAAATATTACCTCCCATTTCAAATAAATTGCTGGTACACCAGATATTTTCTATTTCCATGTAATCATGAAGAAGAAAAAATTGGCTGCTTGAAGTAAGAATTTTCCAAATTGAATAAGATGTTCAAACAGTGTATTGTCTTGCTGTATGCCTGTATTTTTACATTTTATCTGTGGTATGGTCCTTAGGCAAAAAAACCCACCAAGTTTGTTTCCGGTAGGTGGTCTGAAAACCAAGATGCGAGATGCGTTTTTTTATTTTTTTTATTTTTGAGGGAGAAAAGTGCGGTGGGATGACTTTCAAAAGACATTTTTTTGCAATTTACCATAGGCCGAGAACCCTGAATACACAAATATACACAGCCAGTATCTTACTTGTGCCCCATATCATAGTTACTGGTCTTCCCAGAGCAGTAAATTCAATTTTTTGTGCACAATTTTAATCTTCTCTACAGTAATTTGTATTCAAATCGCTTTTGCGATATTATTTTTTCAAAAATGGGAATACAAAAATGAAATGCGGTAATTTATGTCGCCAAAACAAAATGGCCTACTGGAAACAAACTTGTTTGTTTTTTACGCCTTATGCATAACCTATATACTTATATACGTCAGTATAATTTCATATTTCTGAATGACATCAAGGTGTTCGGAGATCAATAACGTGTTAAATGAGAAGAACATTCTGTCTGTCCCTGATGCCCAAACTAAGGCTAAAACAAACAGTTGTCTTGCCCTACGTGATCGACCCCAATTTCTGTTTAAATAAGGGCACATTTTTTTAACCCAAATTATCAGAATATTACTATTTTCTGCTTGAAATGAATATATTTGCTTGAATAAATTAGTAATAGTATTTAATTGCTTATCACACTAGAAACATTAGTAAAATTGGAATTTACCAATTTGTTGTCTTGACATGAACCAGCTAGGCTGTACAGCTAGGCGATATCAGGGACATTCACCCCGCCCCCCCCCCCCCCCCCCCCCCCCCCCCCGCCCCCCTCCCCCTCCCCCGACTCAACATTGTGATAAAATGTTATTGACATGTCAACATGTGCTGCCGACGGCGCTATAAAATTGAAAGGTGAACACCGGATATAGTAAATCAGTGTATAAACTTATATTTTGTATGTGCTACATCAAAATATCAAAAACAATGTAGAAACAAAAACATTTGAACCAAAGTTTATTTATTTTTTGCAAAGTTGATGAAGTCGAAAAAGAAACTAGAATTTTAGAAATATTAAGGTGTTTATCAAAGTTATTAATCACAAAGTGATTTCGCGTATTGTTAAAGTGGTAATTTCCGCGCGATTTGTTTTTAGCGCTTTGCCGATTTGGAACAATTTTGCTTATTTTTAGATTTGCGGCCTGAAAGTTTATTCCATAGATTTATACACTAAAAGAAATATATTTGTCTTTTTTTATTTTCACGGGTCACAATTGAAGTGCGAAAAATGCAAAAATAAATGTGGAACAAAAATGCCGTTGTTTAATACAGCTACCCATTCAGATGACCATTATGCAGACAATCGCACACAAAATATATTTGCTCCAATAATAAACATTTTGCACATATATGTACCTTACTAAGTAATTCCTTTTGAATATACATGTTTAAAATTGTAAAGTTAATTTTGCATTAAACTTAGTAAAACTTAATATAAGGTGTTATTTCTTGTCTTCGTGTATAGAAAAATCAATGTGTCAAAGGAGTAATGTGTCCAGGCAGTTTTATTTTTTTACCGTAAACAACTTTTGAAGGTCATTTGGGGACAAATTTGTACTTAAAAAAAACTTATAATTTTTTTTTTAAACATTTCGGGTATTCGGGTACCCAATTTGGTACCCGGGTACCCGGAATAGCGGGCGGGTACCCGGGGAACCTGGGTATAAGTCACAGCCTTAATTCTTACGCAGTTTTTGAACAAAACTAACAAATCGTTAGCGATCTGCGATTCGTCTTTCACAACTATTCATGGAATGTGATTGAAAAATCATACTTAATGTTTTTTCTATGAGCTAAAATATTATTGGTATGTTTACCAAACAAAATGTCTTCGCAACCTTGCCGAATTTGACAGTCTCCACGATAAATGAGTTTAAAAAAGGTAACATAATAAGCGCCCACCTAAAATGACTTTGCTAACCGCCCTGGGCGCTTAATTGGGATAATACGGTACACACATACATGTATTATAGAAACTGGTTGGTATATATACAGTGTGTCCCAAAAAACTGGGTCCAAAATCTGCAGAGGTTGTTACTTAAAAAATAGAAAACGTAGCTACTCCGTATTTGAGGATATTAAGGTAAATATACCTGACTTTAATTGGTAAAAATGTGAGACCGATCAAATTGCAACTTTCTGATATACAAAGCTTTTAACAGAGCGTGGTTAGAACCAGTTTTGTCCAATTTAGCAATAAACCACCTTATGCCTTGCATCTGCGTTGTGTGCAAGTTTTCCAAGCATCATGTGCATGGTGTTTATTCTCCGAAATATCCTATGTTTGGTAGAAAAGGGTTAAATTATAGGTATGCTGGATTAATATTCAACATTAGAAATACCCATTGCAGTAACCTATTTGTTGAAAATATACAAAAACAGCAACTGTTACCCTGATACCAATGCCTGGAAATAGCACCCGCCCACTTGCCCATAGCCGCCCATAGCATACCGGGTACTTTTTGTGTCGGGAAAAAAGTACCTCGCGACCGACTGGCGGGTAAACAGTTTCAAACTCACGGTGTAAGTGTTAGAATTACACTGGCTGGTCGGCAGGTTTTTTTTGTGAGTTACCTGCCCAATCCCGACTGGCTGGTTGGAAACAAATCTGAAGTTCCAGCCCTGCCTCTTATTCCTTTGATGACGGCTGGTTTTCAATTTCGAAGAAATGGTTCTTGAACTGCTTCAAGATAGCAGTGTTTCATAGGTATTTACACTTTTTATCCCCTAATGACAAAGATTTTCCTGAGTAAGTCATTGTTATAAAGTCAAAGGCAAAACTTTGATGACGTCAGTACAATGCGCAAATGCAACGCATGGACGGTTTATGGCCGAAATCGGAAAAAAACAGGTTCTGACCATGCTGTATTCAAAGCTTTGTATTTCTAAAACCTTACATCCGATTGGTCTTATAATTTCACCAAATAACGTCAGATATATTTACTGTTATATTGCCAAACATAAAGCAGCTATGTTTCACACATTTTAAGTTATACGCTCTGCAAGTTTTGGGACCCAGTTTTTTGGGACACGCTGTATAGTGTATAGGTTTCTCCCTATTCATAACATTGTTTACGGTTACTAGTAGTTGAATTCGAGCAAAAAACATATTTCCTTTATATTATTCATGACAAACTACAGAATTTTTTCATTTTAGATCTATTTTAAACAATACATTGACATATCCTATAATCATCATTAAAATCACAAATGCATATTTTCAGTTGTGTAAGACCAATTCTTGTTCAAAAGTGGCCAAAATGAGATTAACACTCTTGTTACTGAATAAATCATATCTTGGCAATAAAGGTGGTGAAATTTAATGGGATAAAGTGTATTTGATAGAAGACAGATGGAGCTTACGAACGGTCTCTTTTTTTTAAAACAAAAAACATATTATATATAATATATTTTTTGTTAATTTTTTTCACCACAGAACACTTTTTTGACACAGCTTGTAGAGCTCAAACTTTTTGACATGCTGTTTAGGGTTTGGCTTGGAAAAAGGGTGGTCCAAAAAAGAAAAGGTGTGAGTCAGAATGTGTATTTGATAACCTGGACAACTTATTTCTTGTCAAATTGAGGGAAATGATTTACAAGATACGGAAAAGTGTACTTTAGGTCCCAGATTCATGAATGTACTAGTATCGTCCGATACTGGATTTTTACCCAGTACCGTCCAATACTGGTACAAAGTCAGTGTACCAGTATCTGTCGATACTGGCACACATAAAATGTTCCAGTATCGGGCGATACTGGAACATAATTATGTACCAGTATCGTTCAATACTGGGACAAATCTCACCGGTATCTCAAGTGCCCGTATCGCTCTATACTGGAACACAATTTGGTGTTCCAGTATCGACCGAAACTGGAACAGTAAAATTGTACCAGTATCGGCCGATACTGGCCAATTTTATGTTCCAGTATCGAACGATACTGGTATACTAGTATCTGGGACCTAAAGTACACTTTTTCCCCAAGATATTTACACACCATTGCATTTCTACATAAAAATACAAAAAAATAATTATCAGAAAATGTCACAAGTGATATTCTCATCTTAAGATTCTTTTAAAAAAAGATGATATTAACTGTATTTTAAAGTTATCCGCTCTTCAATTTTCGGACCCAATTTTTTTAGGGGACAACCTGTGTGGTAACAAGTTGAGCCTTCCAGACAATAGGCTTCCACAAACAAAGATGGAATAGTTTCTATAGGCCAAGCTGACCCTATAAACCATGGTCATCAACCAAACATTTGATCACAGATGATTGATTACATTGATTGATAAAACATAATAATATCACACTGCCTGAATATGTACACGTCCCTGTATTGTAGCCGGCTATGTGAAGCTGCAGTCATATTTGTTGATCCCATCCTTGAACTAAAGCAGGGATAGTATTTCCGTAAAAATGTTTTAGTTTCATTTCTGACTTGACTAGTTGGGTTGTACAGGAAAGGTGAGAAGAGACACCTTTCCTGGGTTGTAGTAGATTACTTTTGTAACTACAGTATATATTGCGTAAGAAAAATGGCAGCAATTCTAGATTGTGACATAGGAGCTAGTAGAGCTTATGGGCATCGTTTAAACCTTTCAGTTCAAAGTGGCAACATCGCTAAACTTACAAATGTGGATTCAATTGTCAACTTTGTGTACAAGGATGCAGTGTACGGTCGATGCGGAATAATCGAAGCTGCGGGAGATCACGTTAAGAAAGAGTACGACTCAAATCGCCTTCAAGCCCATAATCCTGTTGTCATCACAACATCTGGGAGTCTGCCATATACAGCTATCTTTCATGTGCAGGTTTCTCCGGAACTTCCAACATTTTCCAAGAGTATTTACGACACCTTGAAGGCTGCCGACAAGCGTGAGATACGATCAATTGCTTTCCCTGCGTTTGAAATGCACCACACCAGGAAACAAGCAATACATTGATCGTTATTTGCAGATTTTCTATGAATTTGAGCAACGGGTGAATCCGACATGTTTGCAAATGATAGACATCATCTGTAGCAGTTTGGAAGACAAGAATTACCACGAGGCAAAGATGACAGAAATGGGAGAAAATCTGGAGTAAATCAAGTTCCTTTTTTGGACCTAAACCATGGATTCTACACTACTATCAGCATTGGAGACTCCTATACCACATGCATAAATGACAAATCTATTTCATTTAGCAGGAAAATAGCGTCATCTGTACTGTGCTCCCCAACATGTTACCATGGTTACAGTCACGGACGGAGCAGCAGAAACAAACAATGACACTTGTGTATAAATAGTCATTGGAAAGTGACTAAATGAATTTCAAAATGTTTAGAACAATCAACAAAATATGAATCAATGTAGTGATAGCTTGAACATGCACATATATTTTAGACTAATTTCGAAATCACAACATTTTCTGGAATTTTCTAGTCTATAGTGACGACAAAAGTCACCGACATTCCAACTACAGCGCCATCTATCAGTGTTCTTCCAAAGAAGTCAAATGTGGCTTCCTATAGGCAAGTGGAAGTAAAACAGTTGCAGAATATATCAGATTGTAAGGCTAAATTAAAAAAATAGTTTGTCTCAAAGCTCTTCAGTTTTCAAAACCTAATGTGGAATGCGGGGTTTTTTTAGGTTTTTTTAGGTTTTTAAATATAAAATATTGAAATCCTTGTAAAAGTGACTTTGTATTTAAAATGATGTGATCAATGAAAATCTGAAAAATTGGTGAAATATTGGGATTTTTTTGGTTTGGTTTTTTTTTTTTTTTTGAAAAAAAGAAAAATTAATTAAAAAAAAAAAGCGCATCAATTCTAATGCGCATCAATAAACTAACGCGCGCGGGAGCTTTGAGACAAATGATTTTTTTAATTTAGCCTAAGCTGATTTAATTTAGACTTCACCATTTGCAAATATTATAGAGACATGTGAGTGGACACTCCTTGGGATGTGACTGTTACTTTTCTAAATATCATAGTGCAGACATTGGTTAAATATGGTTTTAATTGTAGAATCTCCGTTGGCTATACTAGCTCTCCTTGAACGACCATCACCCCAAGAACTGTTGCATACGGCGCCAGATCTTTCGCCATTGCTGCACCATCATTATGTAATGACCTTCCAGAGGAGATTATAGGCGTCTGCAGTCTCTGAACAGCTTCAAGTCAGCCCTAAAAACTACGGCTAACATTTTAATTATCATCATTCTCTATATGACTGTTTTATTTTATTACTGCGCTGGTTTTTTCTTAAACACTGTATTTTAATTCGCTATGGACTATACTGATATTTTTATACAGTACTTTCATTATCTTTTTTTTTGTCTTTTAATGTTGTTTAGCAAGCGCCCAGAGGCTTTTTTTTTCATTCGGCGCTATACAAATTTCTTGTATTATAATTATTAATTGTATAATGGAAACTTTAAACTGTTTTGGTTGTTGTTTTACTTTTATGGATGCAAATAATACTCACAAGATAGGTTAAGGAGAACAGCTATACGGAAGCAGTGCACAATCATGAACAAAGATGATCGAGGGGCATTTCAATCTGAGTCACACATGCAATGATCTTCTGGTTGTAAAATCATGTAGCTGCACCATCACTTATTTTGTGGACTGTATAGTTCATGCTGCAATTGCTAATATTCAAGCAGATGGCGTTTAGTCAAGTAAGAGGTTATACATTTTCAGCAATTACTTGACTTTGAGCTTTTGCTAATCAGGCTTTTTGCTTTGATACAAGCTTTTGCTTGGTATTTTTTACGATTCTTTAGGTAAAAAATGCCATTTTGGGGGAATTTTTGGTCAATATTTTCAAAAATAAAGATTTTTATGTAAAACAAATAAATGCGTTCCTGGAGAAGTGTCTTTAGAGAATTTGGGCATATTTTACCAAAAACTGTTTTTGTTACGTTGTCTGAAAAAATGTAAGCCAAAAAAGTAATTTTTTGGTCAACATTTTTTAAATCAGCATTTTTGGTATTTTTGATACCAAAAATGGATTCTCCGACTCATTTCATTAACAAAAATGTATACTTTATTTTTTTATTAATAACAATTAGGCTGAAGAGCCAGGACAAACCCAAAAGTGACAAGCACTAAATTAAAGGGATGCCTGATGTGTGTGTACAGATACAGACCCGGGATGATCCCCTACTCTTTTTATATATACATCACATTAATATAGGTTTTCCCAGTTAGTTTAACACTTTTTTCATTATATTTCATATCTCGTTAAGTTAGAATTCGTCCCCAAAATCTGACTTACGCATTTTGTTAGATAAATTTCGTCAATGAGCATTATATTTCAAAGTATGACCATTTCATTTAATTTATTGGTCATTTCTTTTCGTCAAGGAAGGATTGAATTCGTATCACCTGATGGGTAGCGGGTCTATGCACAAATATAATTCGTCTTTGTTCATTATTTTTAATACTTTTATCACATATATTCGTCAGGTGTTAGAAGAATAGGCCTACATATCATTGCAGGTTAGATTAGAACCACCGACATGTGTTCGTTTGCCTTGTTGGTGATATAAATCATATGAAATAAAAGAAAAAAAGAACGAACGCACAAGAAAGAAAAGAAAAAAATATATATATATAAAACGTACAGGCCTATAGCTGGATTTTACATGCTTCTAGGCAGGACGTTCCACATGGGACGAAATAAAGTGAACTGAATATGAAACTATTTGATCAAAGACGAAATAAATGTATACATTAGTAGGTTACCGCTGTATCAGACGAAATGGAAGTGTGTTAGGACGAAATAAAATGAACATTAAATGAAATTCATTGCGCAAAATATGAATATACTTGACCAAAGACGAAATTTACTTTAACAAATGCAACCTTCAACATTTTAGGACGAATTCAAACTTAACGAGATATGAAATATAATGAAAAAAGTGTTAAACTAACTGGGAAAACCTATAGTTACAGCGCTTGATACATTTCATATTTAAAGGGTTGAGCACTATCCATAAACAGCATTTTTTTTTTTTCATTCTAAAATTTTGTAATTTTCATCATAGATAAAGTATAGAAGAAAAATTCAACAAAAAAAACCACAAAAAAATCAATTTTCAATATTATAGCCCAATTAATTTGTTAATGCTTGTAAAAAGACGAAACAAGCAATCTCACCACAAACTAAATCATTTACCATGTATTTATTTGGAATGTTCATCTCTTGTTTTACCATTTGTTTATTTTCTAGTATTTTTGGAATTTATTCTATTCTATTAGAATATTAAATATTAAATATGTAAAATGTTCACAGAAATATTGTTGTTATTTTTTAAAAACACTTCAATGAACTTTACTTACTTGTGAAAACAGTTTGAAATATCTCATCATCCAAGTAGGTTTGAACACACTGTCCACAAGTGGACCAAAGCTACACACATATGGGGTAACTTTGGCCCACTCAAAGATAAGGGGAAAAAACTATCTAGAAATAATTAAATTTTCAAAACAAAAAGAAATCATAGAAGAGGCAAGTTATATACATCAAGATTTTCTATGCAATTAATAAAAATAAAATTACTGCAAGTCACGACTTGCGAATCCCCTGGCTGAAATATCAACTAAATGAGGTCAAAGGTCATATATGGGTCACGTTCCCCCGGTGTTCATGTTTCTTTTCTCCAAGTTTGAGGTCAATCGGGCAACTTTAACGATTTGACCTCTGGATGACCTTACCTCGGATGACCTCTAATTATTTTCCCACAGTGTTCATTGCACAATTTAATCCCTTGTTGACCATTGACCTTGGTTGACCTCTAATGACCGTTGACCTCGGATGACCTCTAATTTATTTTAGACATGTTCCCCCGGTGTTCATGTTTCTTGTCTCCAAGTTTGACGTCAATCGGGCAACTTTTACGATTTGACCTCTGGATGACCTTTGACCTCAGATGACCTCTAATTTATTTTAGACATGTTCACCCGGTGTTCATGTTTCTTGTCTCCAAGTTTGATGTCAATCGGGCAACTTTTACGATTTGACCTCTGGATGACCTTTGACCTCAGATGACCTTGGATGACCTCTAATTTATTTAAGACATGTTCACCCGGTGTTCATGTTTCTTTTCTCCAAGTTTGAAGTCAATCGTGCAACTTTTACGATTTGACCCCTGGATGACCTTTGACCTCCGATGACCTATGCAAATTAGACCCCAAAAAATAATCACCCGGCGTTCATGTTTCTTTTCTCTAAGTTTGACGTCAATCGGGCAATTTTTACGATTTGACCTGTAGATGACCTTTGACCTCAGATGACCTTTGCAAATTGGACTCCCAAACAAGCAGCTACAGTGTTTGACCATGGCCTACCTATCACTGAAGGTTTGAAGTCAATCCGTCCATCCTTTCAACAGATACAGCATTTGGAAAAAAGGCTAACCAAAAGGCACACACAATCCCACCCCTACGCACGGACAGACAGACACACATTACATGATGACAAAATCTCCTTCTGGTTTTACAAACCAGGGGGATAAAAATGTTTAAAAAGTAGGTAAAAGTGTCCCCATTCTATGGTACGTCCATTTATGTGGCCCATTGTGTGGACAAGATTTGACTATTCACTTTTTTTGTTTTTCCCCATGTCACCTTTTAATTGGGTGCATGACTTTTCAACACAAATCGGTCTCTTTCTATACAAATTACGCTGCTTTGAAACACATATTGGGCTATATACACTGAGCCAAAAAAGAAACTTATAAAATTTTAACAGATCACCATAGGGGCAGTGCACATTTCTCTTGTGTCATTGAAGCAAACAATTGGTTATTGACTGCCATTTGAAGCGATACATTGCAGTAATATTGTATCCAAATTTGGTACATTTTCATGCACAGAATATTATTTGGTGATCTGTTAAAATTGTATAAGTTTCTTTTTTTATAAGTTTCTTTTTTGGCTCAGTGTATGTTCCAACATAAATTATGCTGTTTTTGAATGGCTAATTTTCATCACATAAAAGGTTTCTTTCGAATTGAGCTGCTTTTTATGGCTACACAAATTGGACTACTTTTTCAACAAATTGGGCTGTTTTTTGATACATATTGGGCTGATTTGATCGATTGACATACAAATTGGGCTACTTTGAATCACATATCGGGCTGCTTTTCAACAGTAGGCTACTCCTCAACACAAATTGTGCTTCTTTTTAACAAATTGGGGTGCTTTTCAATACAATTGGGTTGCTTTGAATCCCTGGCTTTGAATCACATTCAACATAATTTGCTACTTTTTACACAAATTGGGCTACTTTTAAACACAAATTGGGCTACTTTTAAACATTGATGTGACCAATTAGCAACAATTATACTGTAAAACCACTTAATTTCGCGAGGGATTTAATTTCCTGAGGGCTGCGGATTTGCTAATTAAATACTCGCGAAACTGACAATTTTCTATTGAATCTAACAGTAAAATTTCCAGATTCGCGAAATTAGATGCACTCTAAAATAGTGCTTATTTTGAATTCGCGAAATAAAGTATCCGCAAAAATTATAGTGTTTTAAAATTCAACTGCATGTGTTTAATTTGTTGAGATGCTACATGTACAATGTGTGTGAATTCAATCAGCACAGCCAATTACAGGAACACTTTATGGCATTAAGGGGGCTGTGGATTCTCAGGTACAGCCTCCGTAAAACTGCCGTAACTTCTTCAATATTCATTTAATCTTTATAAACGTAACAGTTTTTTTTGCACGAAAGGGTTCAATTAATCCAACCATGATAATGAAATTGACCATTTTGGAAAAAATTATAAAAAACACGTTTTTTGACCCATTTTAGGTTCTGCGGAGATAACTCAAAATATATTTTGTCAAATTTTGTCATACTAGTTTTATGTTAATCCTGATAACATTCCCTAGGAGCTTTCTTTTAATTTTTTTAATATCTTATTTATTTTTTGAGACCAAAAGTGCCAAAAAAATTTACCACCAAAATCATGAAAATTCAAATTTTTGGGCACTTTTTGGTCTCGAACTCAAAAAATAAATAAGATATTATATTATTTTATCAGGATTAACATAAAACTAGTATGACAAAATATATCATGGTTGGATTAATTGAACCCTTTCGTGCAAAATACTGTATACGTTTATAAAGATTAAATGAATATTGAAGGAGTTACGGCAGTTTTACGGAGGCTGTACCTGAGAGTCCACAGCCCCCTTAAATTATTATAACTGTCTGGCATGCGATTGCAGAGGTTACAGCCAAGGTAGTTAAGTGTACCTAAACACATTCTAGCTTCATGGATAGATCATGTAACTTTATCACGCTGATATTTTTATAACATCTTGTCATCTGATCCCGCAACTGATGTACTACAAGAGTTTGACCTATTGAAATCCATCCAAGCTCAGACTGGCAATAAATGTTATACTACTCTATGTACCGTTTTATTGGTGTTATACAGAAGCATCTTTATGCTTATTAGTATTTTAATACTAAACACCCCTATACATCAAGACGGTGACAGCTAGTGAACTCTGTTAAATATCCGTTGCTGAAGCTTTATAAAGAGAACTTGAAATTCAAAATTGATTATACTCATGGCTGGTTCTTTACAAAGTAAACCATTGAGGTTTGGATCAATGACAGAAGACCCAGTTAATGGATTTGATACCCCAGGCAGATATTCTTATGGTGAACGGCAAGCTGATTTTTCATTTGGGCATCGCGTAAGACTACAGGTCCAAATAGGTAATATTATAGAACTTCATGATACAGATTCAATCGTCAATTACGTTTACACCGAGGACATTTATGGTCCACATGGAATTGTAGAGGCAGCAGGAGATCCTGTTAAAAACGAGTTTGACGCAAAACGCCATCATGAGGAGCAGCACGCCCCAGTGACGATGACCGCATCTGGACATTTGCTCTATAAAGCAATATTTCATGTGCTAGTCTCTCAGGAGCTTCCCACATTTAGTCACAATATTCATAAAGCTTTGAAGCTTGCAGATAGACATGGAATGCGATCCATCGCCTTTCCTGCAATGGAATGTTCATCGTCAGGAAATAAGCAGTACATTGATCGTTATTTGCAGGTTTTCTATGAGTTTGAGGAACAGACATGACCCGCATGTCTACATATGATAGACATTATAAGTAGCAGTAAAGAGGATCAAGAATACCACGAGGCACAGATGACAAAAATGGGAGAGAATTTGAAGTGATCTACATTTCTACAGGCAGTTGATCGGTTGATCCTAACAGTCACAGGCTTTGGTCCTGATGGGACCAGATAAGCTGGCTCTATTAGCCGAGTTAAAAATTTAGATTTTCTTTAAAATCAAATATATGTTAATTGTTATAGCCCTTGGTCTGAAATTCTGGAACTGAAATTTCTATTTAATCGGGACATTCGGTTACCGAGATATGCTAGGGCATGAAACCAACATCTTTGTCAACAACTTTCTTTTATTTTCTTTATTTTTTTATTCCGGTTGCCAGGTGATATCCTAATTATATGTCTAATTATGTATGCATAGAATATGCAAAGTAAAGTTTGTGGATAAGATGAGCTACAGGGTGAGTCAGAAAGAACAGGCACTTTTTTCACAAAAGGGTCACAAAAGATGTAGGCATGCATTATTGCAAATCAATGGTAGCGCCTTCAAGACCTACAGTATTATAGGTCTTTCATTCAAAAGAAGAAATTTAAAAATTGTCCATTTCGTTATCATGTTACACTAATTTGAGTAAAGCCCCAAAAATCTGAAAATCCATGGAATGGTCAAATTATTCCTTAAAAGTATTCTAATGGGGTTTACCTCCTGAATCAGTAAATATGCCTCCTTTTACTTTCCTTCTTGATTTCAGCCTTTTTACTCATAATTACGCAGATTTATTTATTTCCAGTCATTTTAAGATATTGTATCCAACATTCATGTACCTTTTCATATTTTTCACATACATGTAGTTTCATTGATCAGCATCTCTGAATCAGGCAACCAACAATACATTTATGGGTTATTGCCATTCCGTGGATTGGTCTTACGATACCGAGTTTTACTCAAATGGTTGCAACTTTTTGATGCAATGTTCGAATTCAAAAATTCTTTTTTTTGAATGAAAACAAATATGTGTTCTTTGTAACACTATAATTGGTAAATATGCAGGCCTAATATTTCTGTGGCGCTTTCACCAAAAAGTGCCCGTTCTTTCTGACTCGCCCTGTATGATGGTGTGACTTGGAGCTCAAAACGTACATTGGCTTTTGGCTAATTTCCATATTGCATAATTAATAAGAACCTATTTAAAAAATGTTTAAACATTTTAATTAGTGCTTGGGCCATCACTACCAGGGTAAATATCCTATACAAGTACCATACTTTACATGAATAATTGAATATAAACCTGTGTTTGAGTGGATTTATGTTTGCCCATAATCAGGTCTCTTATTTGGTCTACCTGAACTATACTCTGTTTGGCCATCTCGAGACAGTGACGTAACCATGGTAACTGAACAGACGCAGCTTTTACGCACGCGTGTGTATGTTCCGCCTTTCAACTCTCGTATTTGTACGCCAGCGCCGCGAGTATGCGCGCGCGTTATGTGATGCAATTAGTAGAATACGCGGTTACGTCACTGTCTCGAGATGGCCAAACAGAGTATTAGGCTGAATAGCCTACCGTAAAACGGGGTGCATAGGGACATGGTGGTGAATAGGGACAGGTTTTTTTAAATGTCACCCGGCCAGTTTGTGAACCCTAAAACGGGGTGAATAGGGACATGGGGGCCCCATGTCCCTATTCACCCCGTTTTACGCTATGAAAGTGTTACGGCAATTTGTACAGTGTATCAGTTTGAACAAATTGAAAATGAATGCTATAATGAGTGTAAATGCATATTACATGTATAATGGTGAATATGGAAGAGGTTAAAAACAATGGCAGGGAGAGTGAGGAGACTTAATTTTTCATAATACAAACTTGTTATAGGAATGGATATAAATGCGAATATTGATAGATTAAAAGATATTTTAGGGTTGGTGGACAAGGCAAGGCTAAACCCATATGACAAAATAAAGCTAAATCGTTTTTTTACAAATCTGTATTACAGAAAATTTAAAAGTTACGGTCGTGTGTCGTGTGGCTGGATCCTGGCTTGAACTGCGTCAATTTTTAGGGCATGTAGAGTCTTGATGTTGCTTGGATTACAAAGCCTAGGTTAAACTACATCCTGTTGTGGGCTCTATCGAGTCTACTGCAACTGCCCCAACATAACTCTAACACTACCATATACCCCAAAATACCACGACTGGGCGTGGAAGATTTTTGATGAAAAAATGTACCCAGCCCATATAGTCTGGGCAATACACTGCGCAGACAAGTCTTGACAGCCGTGGTGAAGTGTGGAATCACTCGTCTCTGGTGCGAGAGGTCCCTGGATCAAATCCCGGGGGGATATTTTGGTCAAATTTCCGCGTTGAGGAAAAAATTCTGAAAAAAGTGGGGGGGGGGGGGGGGGGGTAGAGTTAGGGTGAAGACGAGCAACTGCCTGAGCAACAGTAATTATACTGTAAATGTAGAAATGATAAAGTGAGACTTACAATATTTGTCAAGCTTTATACAAACTTTACATGGCATTTTTTAAATTTTATTCTGTAAGCAGCAACAGTGTACAGTGAATGTAGGCTATGCAAAAACATCAGTGTTTTCACTCACCCTACAAAGGGGAAAATACCCTCTACTTTTGATTTTCACCCTTCAAAATGTTTCTCAAGAATGAAAAATGTTGAAAATGTTATTGTTTTACTGTCCAAAACACTGCGCGGGCACACAATTTGGCCATCATTTTGGTTTTTCACCCTCAAGAAATTAACCCAGTGAAATTGCTGGACATGTTGCTATCTGCTGAAGATGGCAACGGAACTTGAGTGACAGTGAATATTTGCTATGCATAGTCATATTACTATCTATCAACAATGGGACTTTACAGTGAATATTGGTCATGTAAAGACATTGATATCTATACAGAACATGGCAATGGTACTTTACAGTGAATATAGGCTATGCAAAGACATTGCTATCTACTGAAGATAACAATGGGACTTAACAGTGAATATAGGCTATGCAAAGACATATTGCTATCTACTGAAGATAACAATGGGACTTAACAGTGAATATAGACTATGCAAAGTCATATTGCGATCTTCTGAAGATACAATGTGACTTAACAGTGAATATAGGCTATGCAAAGTCATATTGCTATCTTCTGAAGATACAATGTGACTTATCAGAGAATATTGGCTATGCACAGACACTTTGATATCTACTGAAGATAACAATGGGATTTTACAGTGAATATAGACTATGCAAAGTCATATTGCGATCTTCCGAAGATAACAATGTGACTTTACAGTGAATATAGGCTATTATACAAAGGCATTGCTATCTACTGAAGATAACAATGGGACTTAACAGTGAATATAGACTATGCAAAGTCATATTGCGATCTTCTGAAGATAACAATGTGACTTTACAGTGAATATAGGCTATTATACAAAGGCATTGCTATCTACTGAAGATAACAATGGGACTTAACAGTGAATATAGACTATGCAAAGTCATATTGCGATCTTCTGAAGATAACAATGTGACTTTACAGTGAATATAGGCTATTATACAAAGGCATTGCTATCTACTGAAGATAGCAATGTGACTTAACAGTGAATATAGGCTATGCAAAGTCATATTGCTATCTTCTGATGATAACAGTGTGACTTTACAGTGAGTGTAGGCTATGCAAAGTCATATTGCTATCTTTTGAAGATAAACATGTGACTTTACAGTGAATAAAGGCGGTGCAAAGTTATATTGCTCTCTACTGAAGATAACAATGGGACTTAACAGTGAATATAGACTATGCAAAGTCATATTGCTATCTTTTGAAGATAAACATGTGACTTTACAGCGAGTGTAGGCTATGCAAAGTCATATTGCTATCTTTTGAAGATAAAATGTGACTTTACAGTGAATATTGGCTATGCACAGACACTTAAATATCTACTGAAGATAACAATGGGACTTAACAGTGAATATAGGCTGAGCAAAGACACATTGCTATCTACTGAAGATAACAATGGGACTCAACAGTGAATATAGACTATGCAAAGTCATATTGCGATCTTCTGACAATAACAATGACTTTAAAGTGAATATAGGCTATATACAAAGGCATTGCTATCTACTGAAGATAACGATGGGCCTTAACAGTGAATATACGCTATGCAAAGTCATATTGATATCGTCTGAAGATAACATTGGGACTTTACAGTGAATATAGGCTATGCAAAGTCATATTGCTAACTTCTGAAGATAAAATGTGACTTTACAGTGAATATAGGCTATGCAAAGACACATTGATATTTACTGAAGATAACAATGGGATTTTACATTGAATAGAGGCTATTATACAAAGTCATTGCTATCTACTGAAGATATCAACAGGACTTGAAATGTCTACTAAAGATAACATTGGGACTTTACAGTGAATATAGGCTATGCAAAATTATATTGCTATCTTTGAAGATAAAAATGGGACTTTACAGGGAATATAGGCTATGCAAAGTTATATTGCTATCTACTGAAGATAACAATGGGACTTAACAGTGAATATAGGCTATGCAAAGTCATATTGCTATCTTCTGATGATAACAATGTGACTTTACAGTGAATATAGGCTATGCAAAGTCATATTGCTATCTACTGAAGATAGCAATGTGACTTTACAGTGAATATAGGCTATGCAAAGTCATATTGCTATCTACTGTAGATAGCAATGTGACTTTACAGTGAATATAGGCTATGCAAAGTCATATTGCTATCTACTGAAGATAGCAATGTGAATTTACAGTGAATATAGGCTATGCAAAGTCATATTGCTATCTACTGAAGATAACAATGGGACTTAACAGTGAATATAGGCTATGTAAAGTCATATTGCTATCTTCTGATGATAACAATGTGACTTTACAGTGAGTGTAGGCTATGCACATTCATATTGCTATCTTTTGAAGTTAAACATGTGTGACTTTATAGTGAATATAGGCGATGTAAAGTTCTCAGGAGCTTCCCACATTTAGTTACAATATTCATAAAGCTTTGAAGCTTGCAGATAGACATGGAATGCGATCCATTGCTTTTCCTGCAATGGAATGTTTATCATCAGGAAATAAGCAGTACATTGATCGTTATTTGCAGGTTTTCTATGAGTTTGAGAAACAGACAAGACCTGCGTGTCTACATATGATAGACATTATAAGTAGCAGTAAAGAGGATCAAGACTACCATGAGGCACAGATGACAAAGATGGGAGAGAATATGCAGTGATCTACATTTCTACAGACAGAGGATGTTTGTTTGTCTCAACACGGTTGATCTTAGTGGGCACTAGTCGGCTGTGTTAGACCCTTTTGTGTACTGATAGAGGGCTCACTGTTGCTGCTCCCCACTGCTCCCCATCCTCTGGTCGTACCCCGGAATTTGAGCATGGGGCGGTTCTCGGATGAGAGCAGTTTTTGGAATGGCGAACTAAGTATCAGAGGGTGTTGTGTGATTGTGCGACAGTGGTCATACAAAGTCAACTAAAGTGGACACACCGGTGGACACACACTTGGTTCTTGATTGGATCAGATGGCTAAGCAAATTGATTGGGCTATGGATAATTGAATATAAACTTGCGTTTGAGTGGATTTATGTTTGATGGCCATCATAATTAGGTGTGTTATTTGGGCCCCGGCCCCTCAACTCAATACAAAGGTTGGTAACAGTGATCGATTTTCGTGAATACCCTGGAATACCGTTAAACTTCATCTATAAGCCCTCATTGACTAATAGTTAATAATATAAGTTAAAAGTTTAACGGGTTCGCCGTCGGACGAGTTTTAATCTGTCAAGCTTTCGTCAGGATTAGCTCTGACTTCTTCAGGACCAAATTATTATAATATTGAACAAAACATAGAGATTGCCACTTCTCTTGTTATCATCATTTGGGCTGCCCCTTTCATTCATTCATTCATTCATATTTATTCAGTACTCATCAAATTACAATTGCACAATATCAAAATACACATGTATATATAAAAGCACACATAAAAGACATAAAAGCAAGATGCTTGCTATAGAGTACGGCAGGTTTGGGAAAATGTATAAAATACCAGGAGAGTACCAAGGATAGCCCAAAAAGCCTCCTTAAAGGAAGCTTATTTCCATTGGGGTCCTTTTATAGGAAAAGAGAGACATGAGGGCGAAAGACAGGAACGTTGACAAGACAACGGTATAAGCAGATAAATAAATATATATATATAAAAACACAAAACCCAAAGAATATTGCACAAACGAATCCTAAAAATCCCGTACCAAAGCTATGAAGCTACAAATGGATCCTGCTCAGCCACAAGGGCCTGGTCAGCCAGGTATTTTTTAATGGCCTTTTTAAATCTGAAATAATTGTTGATTTCCTTGATGGAATTAGGCAGGGAGTTCCAATGTTGGATACCGCTGTAAAAGAAAGTGTTTTTAGCCTGGCCCTGAATCCTAGGAATGGTGAAGTTGTATGAGCTACCCCTGGTACTGTGGTTATGTAGTGTATTTTGTTGTTCTTGACCCACATGGGTACGTGGACCCATACCCAAAACGAACCTGACCACCTTGTTCTGCATAGTTTGAAGCCTATTTTTTAAATATCGAGGGAGTGGTGAAAATCATGCAGAACAGGCATAGTCATAGTGGCACAAAATGAGTGCAAAACATAGCGTTCTGCGTGTCTTTGTGTTCAAACAAGAAGCATTTCTATATAAAAATCTCAACCTTGAACCTGCCTTCTTGATCACATCCCAGGCAATGTTTTCCCCAGTTAGAGATTGATCAAGAGTAACACCCAAATATTTAGCACTATTCGTAGATTGAAGAGATTCCCCTCCACAAGTGACTTTAAAAGAATTAACCTTCATAAGTTTCCTTTTAGAACCAAAAAGTATACATTCGGTTTTTCCCAGGTGCAAAGAGAGTTTATTATCCACTAGCCATTGGCGGCATGACTCGAGCTCTTTACTCAGTTTGTTAGCAATACAGTCAGGGTCCTTGCCCGACACCAAGAGGGCGCTGTCATCAGCATAAAGTAAAAGTTTACAATCGACCCCGCTGGCCATGTCATTCACATAACAAAGAAACAAAAGTGGACCAAGGATACTCCCCTGGGGAACACCACAAGTCACATTAAGTGGATCTGAGTCAACTTGGTTCACATTAACTATTTGTGTCCTACCACTCAGATAGGACTTGAACCATTCCACCGAGGTAATACCCATGGCTTCAAGCTTCCTGCAGAGAATGACATGGTCAACCGTGTCAAACGCCTTCTGCAGGTCAAGCAGGACTAACCCAGTGTAATTACCCATGGATTGCTGGTCACGTATGTAATCGGTTAAATGAGTCAAAATGAGTCCTTGCCCGATGATTTGAGAGTAGGTGCCCTTTCCTACTTGTGAAAGAATTGGTGGCTCTGAAAAGAGCCGTTCAGATGGATTGCCGCTTCCACTGAACACGTAGGTTGCCCTTTCCTACTTGTGAAAGAATTGGTGGCTCTGAAAAGAGCCGTTCAGATGGATTGCCGCTTCCACTGAACACGTAGGTTGCCCCTTGACCAATGGAAATAACATAGAGACTGCCCCTTGTCTACTACAGACTACAAAAGTCTAATGCACAGTAGTGCGGTCACTGATCTGTAAAGATCGTTTGACGCTGTAACGAACTTGAGCAGGGTATATAATGGTTGTCAGAGCCACCAATTCTTTCACAAGTAGGAAAGGGCACCTACTCTCAAATCATCAGGCAAGGGGCAGCCCAAATGATGATAACAAGAGAAGTGGCAATCTCTATGTTTTTCAATATTATAATAATTTGGTCCTGAAGAAGTCAGAGCTAAATCCTGACGAAAGCTTGACAGATTAAAACTCGTCCGACGGCGAACCCGTTAAACTTTTAACTTATATTATGAATACCCGTCGTAAAAGCCTATCTCACAAATAGTTAATAAGCTGAAAATAGATAAAAAGGTACGAGCGCCCTCTTTTGATCTAGAGAAATTAGCACGAATGAGTTTAGTGTATTCGATATTCAATACTATAAAATTGTATTACTATCTAAATATTTTCATGGACAGACGAATTGCTGAATTGGTAAAGCGTCAACTTCAGTATCACGAGGTTGGTGGTTCGATTCTCAAGTACACCCTTTGCAATTTCTTTTGAAATCCTAGTGATATAGAAATTAATGCAAACTTGAATGTAAAATTATTACTCAATTATACAAGCTTTATTTTTATTTTTTAAAAAACAAGCACATAATTGATTTGATTGTAAAAAGTAATGATCTTAATAGTCCAACCTTTTTATAAGCTAAAACACATTTATACTACAAATTAACTACAGCAAAATGTATTCATTGGCTTATTTTAAATGTTTCACACAGTAATCTTAAACGTTTCCTTCATCATGATTTAAGGGAGAATTATGATGATGCATATTAGTTTGGTAGATCAAGTTAAAGGTAGAATTATTTCAAACATACGGAGATTTTCATATCATATGAAAGCTCGTATTTTTCTCATCATCATACTGAAATTTGACGGCCTAATTCGGTATAATGACAGAGAAATCGACGAAATAGCGTTGAATTACCGCGAATGGTGGTTACCACCGATATAGTGTACTACTCAATGGGTACAGTTCACAGCATCTTGTGCGTCTAAAATAAGAACCATAATAGCTATGCATCTCAAATTTTGGGGCACAACGTTTTTAAGGATGACCTTTCATGTAGAATAGAAAACTTCAAGTTGAAAATCGGAACATCTACCTTTAAGCAACAAAATGAAATAACTATGCAAACCACTATAATCCTGGTCTCACAGGATTATAATGCCCCCCCCCCCCCCCCTTGACGGAAATAAACATTTGTGCCCCCGCCCCCACCCCCTCTAAAAAAAACTTAAAAGGGGGATAAAAAAGAAAATAAGAGAAAAAACCGATAAAAGACCGACATTGCGTTCGTGGGCACTGCAGTAGACCATTCAAAGGCAATAAATGTGCTTTAAAAAAATGCATCACGGCATTTTTTGTTACAGCTCTCCATCTAGGCTAAATTAAGTGCTTAAATAGTAAGGTTTCCAATGAAGGGGGTTTCGGGCAATTGTTGTGTTTTTTGGTGTAATTCATATCTTTGAACAATGTACTATCTACCAGTAATTAATTTGACCTGATTCATTGCTTTTTTAAGGAATAGTCCATATTTAAAGCTGCTAAAATATAAAGAAAATAAAGGCACAAGGGAGAACAAAAGGGCACTTTTCTCAATGTTGTCGTTTTATTTGCTACTTATATTCGCTATTTGCTTAATCTGTCACGCGATGCTTGAATAAATCAGCAAACTAGTTTGAAATGGTCTATTCGGACCTTTATAGATGATGACAAATCGGGTGAAATTTACCATTAAAGGGGCATTCAAGGGTAATTTGACAATGGTTTATATATCTATATACTAATTTTCGGTCCCTCGCCTGATTAGATAGTTCAATAATAATTTTACACTCGCGTCCCTCTTCAACTGAAAAAGCGTGGTAATTGCGCCTCTAATAGACGAGCTAATTAGATAGTTCAATGCCAGTATTTTCCCGTTTTCAGACATGCGCAGAAAGGATCACAGATGATAATCCGAAATGTTGAATTTCTTTTACTCGAGCAGCTACTGTTCGGGCAAAAATTGTGGTTTTCGGAGTGAGTGATGACATATGGTCTTCACCCAAAATATTTTCATCAGGGATATAGCTACATTTCTGTATATGCGGTCGTTTGTTATTCTTAAAGATCGCATGAGTACAAGCTTTTATACGTGACTAAACGTCCGACAAATAACATTATTTTACGACATTTTCTAAATGTAAATAAAAACTCTTACACAGATCTTAAAGTGACACTTTCGCATTAGTAACATAGATGAACGCGTAGTTTGCTAACGATAAAGAAACTGTGGCGGTACCATAACAACCGTTACGATGTTGAAGCTGCGCGGCCGCGTTTATCATGGCGCGCGCGATTCGGCGCACACGTAATGACGCATACAAAGTGTATACGCGTTTGTGGCGCAAACTGCACATTGTAACGTGGCAGTGTGAAAGCAGGCAGTCCGTACACTCTTAGAAAAAGGATGCTTCAGGCTTCAGGGGTTCTTGGCTGTCCCGTATGGAACCCTTTATAAACACCTTAAAAGGTTCCAAAAAGAACCATTTTAAGGTTCAAAATGGGCAAAATATGGGCAAACATTGGTCTTTAGAACCTCTAAAGGTTCTCTACAGAACCTTTTGGGGCCTTTAAAATCAAAGAACCTTTAGACCATATATACGGGACAGCCAAGAACCCTTCTGAAGCACCCTTTTTTCTAATAGTGTACCCTAAGCCACCTCCTCCTCTCCGCACTTCCCTTACTTGATAATCTGGATATAAGGGCACATGGGGCATCTGGAAAACGGAACGTGTGGTACATTATCATGATTATTAAAGAGTGTCTGGATTATTAAGGGCATCCGTGGTATCTGGATTACGGGGTTCACTATAAAACGAGTCTCAAATTACCTGGATATACTTATGCGCAAGTGGGCCACCTGTGATAACTGGATTTTAAGGGTGTACACTCAGGTAGTATCTCGGGAGGCTTTATAGAACACAGCAAACATGACAAAGGGACTACATACTATAATACGTTAAGGCCCCACATATCCTATTATTATTATTATTATTATTCCTATTGGAATAATGTATTTAAAGTAAAAACAAAACCCGGATGGCACACATTGTGCTCAAGTACAAGCGTGGAATGGTGCAAGTAATCTTGATGATAGACTCCGTCGACCATAAAACTAAACGACCGACTATAAAACTATAACGCTCAGAACGTAGGCCTACTGAATTACCTGGATACTGTATGTGCATGGGCAGTGGCGACACCAGCACCAAAATGTTAAAGGAGGAAAACGGGATGGCGGGGCAATAAAAGAATCGGGGGAGACATATAAAAGCTAATTTTAAGTAACTTTCAATTTTGACATTAAAATTCAACTTTTTATTATTTGGGGTACAAAATAGGTAGAGACATGCGCTGAAAGGAGGTAATAACTGGGGGTATTAAGAACACGTTGATGGAGTAGGCCTACTTGGATTAGGAACATGGGTATCTGTATTAATTAAGAGCACATTGGGCCTAGGCTCATGGTGTATTAAGGGCACCATGTCACTTACATTATATCAAGGGCACTTTACATTATATCAAGAGTACCTGAATTATTTAAGGACATACTCTTGATATTTATATAAACATTTATAACGCTTTGATATTGCTCACCTCTGCCTATTGTGATATGACTTTTACTGCCCGCTATCTTTGGCACCCGCGTTTAATTTATTTGACTATGATAAAGTAAGGGCACCTGGGTATCTCGAGATAACGGCACACTGCAGTGGGCCTACCTTGATTATGTGGTATCCGGTGCATTATTAAGGGCACCTGGGGTAACTGGATTACGGGGGTAGGGCTTAGGCCTATGGGGTCCCTGGATATAATGGGACAAAGGGTACCCGCATTTCAGGTCTCATGGGAGGCCTACGTATGTATCTGGAAACACAAACGTAGGCCTACCTAGATTAAGGCACATGTATACCTGGATTATCAAAAGCACCTGCGATATTCTGATTATTTAGGGCCCCGTCTGGATTATGTATGCACGTAGGACATGTTCTTGATATTATTGTATCAAATCTTCTTACGCTTTGTTTACTTATTCCCCGTGAAATCTTCTAGCGGGTCCAGCGCGAAGCGCTGGTGCCCGCTAGTTTATATAATCATATAGCGAATTAGAGGCGTAGTATCTTCTTGGGGTCTTCCGTGCACTCCCAAGACTCCCCAAACCAACATTTTTAACTTCCTTTTCATGGTCCTAAAACCCATTCAGGATGATGCAAACAATTTTTTTGATATGCTATTAGGGATATTCAAAATGGCGTCCAAAAAGGCCGCCAAAGAGGTCATAAAGGACATAATATCAAAAACAAAATGTATGATAAAAGTATACTTTTGAACAATGGTATGTATGTATTAGATCACTAGTAACTCATATCCAGTACTTTTGCTTTGTTAACGTATATTAAATTAAGATGGCCGCCAAAATGGCCACCCTAATTGTAAAAATAGCTTATAATAGCGTAGATTGCATCATATAAACCATATTCTAAACTGCTAAACTAATGCTTTTAGATAAACGACTCACCTCTGTGAAAGTTTTGAATATTTATCGCATTCTAAAATGGCCGCCAGATGGTTAGAACTGATGTTAAATGACCTAAAACAGGTATTTTGCATTTTGAAAATAGTATACCTATACCGCAAAAACTATTGAAACAGCATTCCTTATATTTCTATGATAAAATGTAATATTTTTAATATTTTAAAATGGCCAAGATGGTCGCCGAAAAAGTTAATCATTGACTAACCCTGGTTGATCATTTAATGACCCCAACTCACCATTTAATAA
Source organism: Ophiura sarsii (assembly GCA_035610835.1). NCBI lineage: Eukaryota > Metazoa > Echinodermata > Ophiuroidea > Amphilepidida > Ophiuridae > Ophiura > Ophiura sarsii. The sequence continues at coordinate 65,140,395 of CM069448.1, forward strand.
CCCGAGCCGTCAGCTAACACACACCTATATGACCATTTATTGAGTCGATAGTATAATAGCTATGCATCTCAAATTTTGGGGCACAACGTTTTTAAGGATGACCTTTCATGTAGAATAGAAAACTTCAAGTTGAAAATCGGAACATCTACCTTTAAGCAACAAAATGAAATAACTATGCAAACCACTATAATCCTGGTCTCACAGGATTATAATGCCTCCCCCCCCCCCCCCCGACGGAAAAAAACCATTTGTGCCCCCGCCCCCACCCCCTCTAAAAAAAAACTTAAAAGGGGGATAAAAAAGAAAATAAGAGAAAAAAATGATAAAAGACCGACATTGCATTCGTGGGCACTGCAGTAGACCATCCAAAGGCAATATGTGCTTTAAAAAAATGCATCACGGCATTTTTTGTTACAGCTCTACATCTAGGCTAAATTAAGTGCTTAAATAGTAAGGTTTCCAATGAAGGGGGGTTTCAAAAATAGAATTCGATTTTTAGGCCATTTTCAGCATAAAAAGACCGTTTTTGGGCAATTGTTGGTTTTTTTTGGTGTAATTCATATCTTTGAACAATGTACTATCTACCAGTAATTAATTTGACCTGATTCATTGCTTTTTTAAGGAATAGTCCATATTTAAAGCTGCTAAAATATAAAGAAAATAAAGGCACAAGGGAGAACAAAAGGGCACTTTTCTCAATGTTGTCGTTTTATTTGCTACTTATATTCGCTATTTGCTTAATCTGTCACGCGATGCTTGAATAAATCAGCAAACTAGTTTGAAATGGTCTATGACCTTTATAGATGATGACATCGGGTGAAATTTACCATTAAAGGGGCATTCAAGGGTAATTTGACAATGGTTTATATATTTATATAATCATATAGCGAATTAGAGGCGTAGTATCTACTTGGGGTCTTCCGTGCACTCCCAAGACTCACCAAACCAACATTTTTAACTTCCTTTTCATGGTTCTAAAACCCATTCAGGATGATGCAAACAATTTTTTTGATATGCTATTAGGGATATTCAAAATGGCGTCCAAAAAGGCCGCCAAAGAGGTCATTTTCATAAAGGACATAATGTCAAAAACAAAATGTATGATAAAAGTATACTTTTGAACAATGGTATGTATGTATTAGATCACTAGTAACTCATATCCAGTACTTTTGCTTTGTTAACGTATATTAAATTAAGATGGCCGCCAAAATGGCCACCCTAATTGTAAAAATAGCTTATAATAGCGTAGATTGCATCATATAAACCATATTCTAAACTGCTAAACTAATGCTTTTAGATAAACGACTCACCTCTGTGAAAGTTTTGAATATTTATCGCATTCTAAAATGGCCGCCAGATGTTAGAACTGATGTTAAATGACCTAAAACAGGTATTTTGCATTTTGAAAATAGTATACCTATACCGCAAAAACTATTGAAACAGCATTCCTTATATTTCTATGATAAAATGTAATATTTTTAATATTTTAAAATGGCCAAGATGGTCGCCGAAAAAGTTAATCATTGACTAACCCTGGTTGATCATTTAATGACCCCAACTCACCATTTAATGACCCGAGCCGTCAGCTAACACACACCTATATGACCATTTATTGAGTCGATCCAAGTGATATTGTAGTAAACCTAAGTGTCCATTGACACAAAGGAATTGTTTAATGACTCCAAGTGATCACCCCGGGTGATAAATTAATGACCCTAGGGGATAGGTTAATGACACCAAGCAATCATTTAATGACCCCCGATGGTCGCTTAATAACCAAGGTGATCATTCAATGACCCCAATTGACCATGTAATGACTAAAATGGATCGTGTCATTTATAAAATGGATCGTGTAATGACTTTTGAGGGATCATTAATGACACCAAGTGATCATTAATGACACCAAGTGATCATTAATGACACCAAGTAATATTTTAATGGCTCCAATCCATCATTTAATTACTCAAGCTGCCCAAACTGTCATCTAATATCCGCAGGGGATGATTTTAATGACTCCAAGTGATTATTTATTGACTCGATCCACATGATAATTTATAACCCTTGGTGACCGTTGACACAAAGTGACTGTTTAATGACCCAATGTGATCCTGAGTGATCATTTCATTACCCCGGGTGATCATTTAATGACCCTAGGCGATAGGTTAATGACACCAAGCAATAATTTATTGACCCGGATGGTCGCTTAACCCTAGGAGATCATGCAATGACCCCAATTTACTGTCCATTTAATGAATCTGGTAAACGTACATTTCATGCCAGAGCTTCTTCTCTTTGGAACAATGTTTCACCCAAAATACGTATTGAGTTAAGGATTATGTCACTAAGTCAATTTAAGTCATGTTTACTACTTCAAACTAAATTATAATTATTTAGTATAGTATTATATATTTATGTGTATACCTTTTCTTTCTTCTTTGTAAATAATCTGTTTATGTATGCATAAAATGAGGGCCTACTTGGAAAGCAGTGTGTGTACACTGAAGTATCTTACCCTCAATAAATAAAGCATAAATAAAAAATAAATAAATCAAATGGATCGTGTAATGACTCTTGAGTGATCATTAATGATCTCAAGTGATATTTTAATGGCCCCAATCTATCATTTGATTACTCAAGCCGTCTAATAACAACAGGAGATGATTTAATGGCGAGTCAATAAGTGATTATGTGATAACCCGTGGTGACCATTGACACAAAGTGATTGTTTAATGACCAAATGCGATCCTGAGTGATCATTTCATTACACCATTTGATAATTTAAAAACTCTAGGTGATAACGTATAAATGACCCCAAGCAATCATATCATGACCCGGACGGTCGCTTACTTACCCCAGGTGATCATTTTATGACCCAAAATGACCATTTAATGATCCAAACGGATCGTTTAATGGCCCGAGTGATCATCTACAGACCGCGAGTGATACCGTAATGACCCCAATCAATTAAGTAAGTAATATAAACCGGGATATCTGATTAATAAGGTCATTGATGAATTCATACAACTACCTATGCATACTTGGTGGCGAATGAGACTGCTTGATGATCCTTTTGGATATTTCAATATTAGGTAGGGTTTTGAAGCCCATAGTTATCACCATAACTATCTCCATGAAATCACTAACTTATCTGCCCCCTTAAATACACCCTTTAATGTTGAATTTTACCATATTTGTCGATATTAAACTATATATAAATGTCATAAACCATGTTAAACTAATTTGCTGAGTTATTCCAGCATCGCTTGACAGATTAAGCAACTAGCGAATATAAGTGGCAAATACAACTATAAAACTGAGAAAAGTGCCCTTTTGTACTCCCTTGTGCCTTTATTTTCCCTATATTTTAGCAGCTTTAAATATGTATTATTCCTTAAAAAAATAATAAATCAGGTCAAACTAATTACTGGTGGATAGTACATTGTTCAAAGGTATGAATTGCACCAAAAAACACAAAAATTAGATTTTTGCCCCAAAACGGTCTTTTTTGCTGAAAATGGCCTAAAAATCGATTTCGATTTTTGACACTCCCCCTTCATTGGAAACCTTATTATTTAAGCACTTAAAGGTATATTATGTGATCTTTCCATGGAACGCCCTGAACATCGAAAAAAAATTGAAAGCAGATTTTCTTGCAGATTTACATTTCTGATCATAAATAGCACATACATTCCAAGTTACAGGGCGATACGATTCTTAATTACTTCAAAATCATGGTTTTAGAGTGAAAATAAACTGTCGGATATCCGACAACTTATCTTATTCTAGTCTAAATTCACTCTAAAACCATGATTTTGAGGTAATTAGGAATCGTATCGCTCTGTAACTTGGAATGTATGTACGATTTATGATCAGAAATGTAAATCTACAAGAAAATCTACTTTCTAAAAAAAATCATGAATAGAGGGCGCTCTCTGGAAAAGATCACATAATATGCCTTTAATTTAGCCTAGATGTAGAGCTGTAACAAAAAATGCCGTGAAGCATTTTTTTAAAGCACATTTATTGCCTTTGGATGGTCTACTGCTGGTTATGTGTGGGTATATTCAGCCCAAATAGTCATCGGCAAATTTGTACATGCAGACGATTTTTTTTGACCGTGCGAACATTTTTGACCTCCCCCCCCCCCCCCCCCCCCCACCACTTACGTGAAAATCACGAGTTGGTGACTGAGTGAGTAGTGCCGAAGAGTAAAGCAACAATGTCGCAAACTTATGAAAAGTGAGGTGTTTTGGTGTGTGTTTGGCACACTGAGTATTCATGCCAAATTGATAGGCCTATTCCCAAATACAATATCCGTATTAAAAGATATTAAAAAATCCAAAAAAAATCAGACCTACCGAGTACCGACCCTACCTTTTGAGGACCCTCTATGGACAAACAAACACCTTTTTTCTGTTGCCTTGGGGTGCTTTGAAAATTGAATCACACATTCTTATTTACCTTGTATAATTTCACAGTCACACAATCGAACAACACACCCTGAGCCCTCTATCGGTACATGTTCATAGCGTGACAAAGAAAAGGAAAAAGGTATAGTCCGGGGGTATAATGGTGGACTACTTTTTATACACAAATTGGAATTGGGCTACTTTTCAATATTGTTGATGTGACCAATTATAGCAACAATAATACTGTAAAACCACTGCATGTGTTTAATTCATTGTGGCCACATGTACAATGTGTGTGAATTGAATCAGCACAGCCATTACATGAACACTTAATGGCTTTAAATTAAACCATAAACTGTCTGAATGCAAAGTTGCAGAGGTCACCCCGGCCAAGGTAGTCAGCCTACCTACTGTATAATTACGCATGGATGGATGGGGATGGCTAAATGGTGAGTTGTAAATGGGAGAGTTGATGTGCAGATGAGGGTTGTGGGGAGAGTTGAGGGGCGATTTCAATGACCACTGTAACAACAGCAAAGTTGCACTAAAAATGATTTTCTATGGAAATATCGGCTATATCTTGCCTCGCGTCCCGTACGGAATAAACCGTATAGCTACAACATAGTTTTAATTGGTTTGAGCATGCGCACTTGAGTTACGGGACGTCTAACCAGACATTGCCGAAATATCATTGGTTTGTGTGTGATTACTGTAATATAACTGTGTGCTATCTAAACCAGCCACCTAGGTATCTGTATGAATGGGTCTGGAGTGGTAACAGCAATTTGCGGTATATTTTAAAAGGGTGCGATTAGCTGCGAGTCTTTTCACACACATTTTCAGTGCGTAAAATTGATATCCCATAGAAAACCATTTCTAATGCAACTTCGCTGTTGTTACGTGCGGTCATTAAAATCGCCATAACTTTAAAAGTATCCATTCGATTTTGTTGAAAGAGGTATCAAACTGCGGAGAAGAAATTTGTTCATTTAATGTATATCATGATATCCCAGATATTTGGTACCGATTATCTATTTTGAATTAGCCAACATCAAAGTACCTGGTCAGGGACTTTTTGTGCTAGGTGTAGAAAGCTTAAAGGGACATTAAGTGGTGTTGAAAATTTTAAATGTTTAAAATTTTACTTCAGAATTCAAGATGAACATTAAAAATTGCCATTATTGTTGTTTCTACTAACAAAAAACACAGCAAAACTTGATTAAAACAATATCATCGCTATTTATTTAAAAACGCCCTCAATGCAAATATTGTTCGCGTTATGTATCACACGTACTGCAGGGGGGATACTGTCGGATGTAAAATGCTCGTCCCGGCTGTACGAGCATTTTTGAATCGACATTTTCTTGTACAAAGAGGGCCAATTTTTCTTAATCCTTATAGGTGTGAGTTCATACATGTAATACAATTATAAAAATATACTAATCCCAGTTTTTATCATAATTGAGGGCGCAGCCTCTAACACATCTCTTAGTGTCCCTTTAATAGCACTAGCAGGAAAAAATGCCTGATCCAAACTTCCATTTCCCCTTTGAAACAGTGGCATTTACCAGGATATCACAGGTGGGGTGGGGGTGGGGGGGGGGGGGGGGGGGGGTCGGGATCGAGGGCCAAGTTTTCCAATTAACCAAATGACTACAACAAAATCAATAAAAGGTTGCCCCAGAAAATCTCCACCCATGGCAGCTCCAGAAATTGAAAGCGGGGTGGGGGTAATTAAGTCAGCTGCAATAGATTCTTTTATGTACAGATAGAGGGCTCACTCACTGTGACTGCTCCCCATCAGACTGCTCCCCATGCTCGGGCGGTTCTCGGATGGGAGGTGTTTTTGGCATGGCGAAGTATTGACAGAGGGTGTTGTTTGATTGTATGACAGTGAAATTACACACGGTCATACAAAGTGAAATTACACACGGTCATACAAAGTTGACTAGGTGGGGGTGGGGGTGTCACTATGTGTATATTGCCTGTTTTTTTCTTCAAGTTTTTAGCTAATTTTCGTTAACATGTCTTCTGTTGTGATAAACAGTAATCTGTCTCATAGCTTGACCTGTGATGAACTTTAACCTTGTTATGTGACCTTGTAATACCTTAATGAAGTTTCCCATGTTACATATTAAGCCAAGTTTGGTACCTTATACGAGGGTCATTCAATAAGTTCTACCTCCTCACTCATGACATTGCTATTATGAATATCAGCCTCATGACATATGTCAGGATTATAGCTATGAATCATAGCTACACATCGATAGTATAAAATGATATGATTCTGTTTCTCTTTTGTTATGATGCGATCAAACCAGAGAGAGTTTTTGGACAAACGGACACGGAAAAATAGCCTAAAGATAAAAACATGTTTTTTTCGTTTTCTCTCCGTATTGTATGATTAGACATAACAGCCTGATTTAAATACTGAAAATAGAAAACAATGGATGATTTCTGAATATAATACTGTATTTTCATGTATAAATCAGATTGTAGGCAATATCAACCTTTGTAGGCTTGCAAATAGTATAATATCAACTTGAATGTATTCCTACGTCTTTAGCATACCGGAATACTGCTATTCAGTCAAATTTCTGTTGTAAGGCACAATGATGCCTCGCGTATTGAATCTTTACGATAGTCACTTACCAGTTTTCCTTATATGCAACCTTTAGAAAAGTCAATCAGGTATAGTCAATGATAGACAATTTTTTAGTCCTGTGTACTGAAGATGTCAAATATGACTTTTTGCAGCGGTTCTCTGAGTCTAGGGTAGGGTTAAAATGGCTGTCCTGTTCTGGCTAATTAGATGGACTTTTCCCCCAAGAAATCACTCACTTTTATTGTTTATAGTCTGTTCAAGATATATCTGTAATTTAGAACGGTTTTAATTGACCGATGGTACGTTTTGTCTCTTAGAATTAGCCAAATAAATAGCACTTAGGAGATATTATGCTTTTTTTTATCTGTTTCCGTTGCACTAAATGGATGTTTGGTTTTACCTGCATCTCAAGTAAAGTAAAACCAATTTACTATGAATTTGAAACTGATTCAAACCTACAAATGTGGAATATTTCATACGACTGGCTTATATAACAGTGAAGTTATGAGGTAGGAGGTAGAACTTATTGAATGACCCTCATAGTTATACTTATACTTTTGTAATAAGATCAAATATTAACCTAAACTCACATTTTTTTTGGCAATAGGAAACATAACAATCCTTGTTTGAACGGGTATTTGTGCAGAAATTATAACCATGAAAACTTTATCCTTGGGCAAGGTACTTAGTCTCAATTGCTTCGTCGACCCAAGCGAGATTGGGGAGCTGTTAGGGGATATTACAATCTAATCTAATGGCAGCAAAAATCAGTGGCTCGGAAGTCACATAAAAATGGTGGTCCCGTGCATCGGAAGTGCAATACCCGAGCACGTTAAAAGGTTACAGACTCTTTCGCAAAGAGTAGGGGATCATCCCGGTCTGTAACTGTTCACACATCTAACGGACCCCAATGGAAATAAGCTTCAACAAGGCTTTCTTGGGTTATCCAGGGTCGTAAGGCCCAAATAAATAAATAAATAAATAAAACTCAACCTAGACAACTCACTAGATCATAACTCTAATATTTTCTGTCTTCTACTTTTTCTGCCTTTTATCTTTTACAGCTGCGGATTGAAATCCCTCAAGCTCAGCCTGGCAATATGTTAACTACCATTGTGTTGTACAGAAGCACGGTAATACTATACACCCTTACACATCAAGACGACGCGGTGACACTGAATGTTTATATCTGTGAATTGCTGAAGTAAAGCTTTAGAACTTGAAATCCATTGAAAATTGATTATACTCATGGCTGATTCTTTACAAAGTAAACCATTGAGGTTTGGAACAAGTGAAGACCCTGTTGATAATGATGGATCTACATTCCCTTATGTGGACTACTGTCATGACTGCCATGACTCAAGACTGTCCATGCTGACATTCGACTGCGTAAACATGGTAAAGGAAGCTAATTTTTCATTTGGGCATCGCGTACGACTGCAGGTCCAAATAGGTAATATTATAGAACTTCATAATACGGATTCAATCGTCAATTATGTTTACACCGAGGACATTTATGGTCCTCATGGAATTATAGAGGCAGCAGGAGATCCGGTTAAAAAAGAGTTAAAACGCCATTATGATGTCCATCAGCATGCCCCAGTGACGATCACCGCATCTGGACATTTGCCTTATAAAGCAATATTTCATGTGCTAGTCTCTCAGGAGCTTCCCACATTTAGTCACAATATTCATAAAGCTTTGAAGCTTGCAGATAGACATGGAATGCGATCCATCGCTTTTCCTGCAATGGAATGTTCATCATCAGGAAATAAGCAGTACATTGATCGTTATTTGCAGGTTTTCTATGAGTTTGAGGAACAGACAAGACCTGCGTGTCTACATATGATAGACATTATAAGTAGTAGTAAAGAGGATCAAGACTACCACGAGGCACAGATGACCAAGATGGGAGAGAATTTGAAGTGATATTCATTTCTACAGGCAGTTTGTTTGTTTGTCAACACGGTTGATCCTGAGTAGCGGAAGCGGACACACGCTTGAGTCCTGACTCCTGATGGGACCAGATTGCTTGGGCAATCAGGCTAATTAGCTGATTACAAGTTACTATACATGTACATGAATAATTAAATATAAACTTGCGTATCAGTGGATTTATGTTTTGCCATAATTAGGTCTCTTATTTGGTCTACCTGAACTAGGCTAAAAAGCCTATACTACAAAGCCTATACTAAATACTGAATATAAACTTAAAAACCCAGTACTACACCCAACAAAAAATTAATAACCAAATGTGTTGGCCTTGAGACAATGCAACGATATGAAATTGCACCATTTACCAATTTTTATACAGAAAAAAAAGTGGCACCAAATCTCACTCAAACAATTATGTGTGGCATCATTTCAAGAAAATCAATAAGCAGATCATAATCTTGTGCACCAAGACACGGTAGCATAATGACACACAATACACAAAGAAAGGTCAATTTGATCTGGTACTGGTTCAAATCCTGCTAAAGAAATTGTCCCACATAATCAAACCATTTTGCCATGTCACACAGAATTGAGCCAAATTGCCATGTCACTAATACTCGGACCAACTTGCCATGGCACACATTATCGGACCAAATTGTCATGTCGCACATAATCGGACCAAATTGCCATGTCACTCATAATCCACCAAGAAAATGTCTGTTTATTTATGGACAAAACCAGCCATAGCCAGTGAGATTTAGTGCCACTTATTTTTGTATACAAATTGGTAAATGGCACAATCTCTTATCGGTGCATGTCTCATGGCCAAAACATTTGGTATCAAAATGTGCCTAACAATTGGGTGCATCTTTCTAGCTGAAAAGTATTTAAATCCATCCAATATATTTGGAAATATTCTAGTATATGCTAGGGGGGAACTTATATAATTTGTTGGGTGTATATGCACTACATGAATATAAACTTGTGTTTGAGTGAATTTTTGTTTGGCCATACATAATCAGGTCTCTTATTTCTTATTTGTTCTTAATGTGAACTAAATATGATGTGAAAACTGGCTACATTCGTCCAGGGTCTGAAGTTGAGCGGTGCATTACACATTTTGAATCTTAGCCCTATAGGGAGTGGTAATTTTCTTCGGTAGGGGGTCATCATTTTGTTATTGTTTCTTTTTATGTGGAACAACAAGTTGGATTTCAATGCTTTTGGGGAAATGCTCATATCTTCCATTAGGAACAATCGATTTGAACAAAATAAAAAATCGGTTATAGATTACAATATGTACATTTTATGCATCTCATTAAATCTATTCAATTCTGTTTTAAGTTGGTTTTAAAAATCACTGAAATCAGGACCTGAATTCAAAATCTTGCCTGCCGGTACGCATGCGCATTCAAAGGGGTGTCCATATTATAAACCTAGTCTTTGTCAAAGACACCTCGCAAAATTACCTGTCGAGTGCCGAGCGTAGCGAGGCGTATGTTGAACTGTCGACCGCCGAAGGTGGGAGGCCGAGCTTTCCTATAGAGGGCGCTAACACTGTTTTACCACTACAACGCCTTGATGAAAAGCTATAAACCGGGACGGGTACACTAAACCAAACCAGTCATCTGTAACAGGATTTGTAACAACAGCAGTCAATGCATGTTTCCCCCATGCATGGAATGGAACTGGGCACTTCACATTGTTGATCTTTGACATGATCTGATACGTTTATAATCGTCTCAGATAAAACCATATTTAACAAGATTCATTAATTCATTACAAAGTAATAAAGTCAATACAAATACAGATTACACTAACAATGTTCATAGTAGCACTTTACTTTTATTGTGTCCAATTTGTATGGGATATATATTATACATTTCTTCAAAATCAAAGAAAACTATAATCTGTGTCACCTCTATTTGGGGGTGACATGTCAGCCTGTAATCTGACTGCAGTAGGGGACAGCATTTTTGCTCCAAGGCAGAAATACAACTTTGATCACGGGTGCAAACGCCGTTGCATTAGGAGTTATCACTAGAGTACGGTACATGATGATGTCACCCTCAATTTGAGGTGAAAATAAATACATTTTACACGACCCATAATGACAAGCGATTTCACATACATGTACTCAAGAGTTGTATATTTCCCAATTAGGCCAAGTAACAAAAATAATGTGTTTCTCGTCCGGACTTTTGTTTAAAAATCAGTGAGGGCGGCCCTTTTATTATTTGTTATTTTCAGATCAATAAGATTCTGTAAATCTAAGTCATGTAAAGTACAAAGAGTGTTATGGGCAGTTTAAAAAAAAAAGGCATTTATATTCAACATTTTGCCTGTTTTTGATCATATAAAGTACTTTTATAGAATAGCCAATCATTCCAAAATATGTGCTAAGCCTAAGAAAGTAATTTGTCTGTGCCAGAATGCTTGTTGCCAAAAAAATTCTGTCCGTTTTTATGCTAAAATATCATGTCTACTGCTGTAGTAAGTAAATAGGGGTCGGTCAGGAGTGTAACAATAAAGTACCAAGTATCAATACATTTTGAGCAGATAAAAAAATTAAACAGTTATACAACAAATTAAACAGTTATACAACAAATGTATTACTGATGCAGCATAATCATAGTTTTCTATATAATACACCAGATTTCACATTATACCTCATAATATCGAACATTTAGGCAATTATTATCAATTTTAGATATTCTACACTGATTATTTTGTCATTTAATGACCAAAAAACTGTCTAAAATAGTGAAGTCATCATTGTTAGAATTGTTTTCTCTTATAAATATGAGCTCATTATTATACCTCTCTGGTATAAATAATACCAGCTAGAATACATGGTATATTATCTGTGCATTGTTACACTACTGACATAAAATGTAGACACTCTTCATCAAATACAACACGTTTACAGCGCTACTTCCAGTTTGGAAACATATATACCGTATTATCCCTATTAAGAGCCCAGGGCAGTTAGCAAAGTCATTTTGCGTGGGCGCTTATTATGTTACCTTTTTTAAACTCATTTATCGTACTCAATACAATGTACAAGTGGTGATTTGAGAAGGCTGACCACTTGACGTACTAACGAAAATATACAATTGGTCATTTTAGGAGGCTGACCATTTCATGTACTAAATGAAATATATGTACAAGTGGTCATTTGAGGATGCTGACCATTTGAAAAGGTGGGCGCTTACAAGGGATTGTTTGTTGGTAGTCATTGAGAAAAACAGAGGTGGGGCACTTATAAGGTCCTGGGCGCTTAATAGGGATAATACGGTAATTATATTTAATACATTTTTGTTTTCGGTATTTACCATATATCTGATAAAATAGTATTATGATATAAAGAAAACAACCACAACTTGGGTGTTATTGGCTCCTTTAGGGGTTTTATGTGGAAAATCAGATTTTCTTCCCAATTTAGTTGTTAAAGGCATAATGAAATTGTATTTTCTATGCTTACCAATCTTCCATTGAGACTTTGAGAGGAACTGTACTTTATGCTTAAAGGTGGTGTTTTTATCCACAAAACCTCTATTATTATCCACCATTATTACAATGTCAGGAGTGTAACACGTAATATGCAGAAATGTATCAATTTTGGATGGCCCACTGCTTTGCCGTAGACTGTAGTATGAACATTCCATATACTTTGATATTTTTTGATGTTTGAAACTATTAAAATGAAACTAGCTAATAACTAATAATTAGTCAAAACAAAACAAATAATATGCATTTATTGTGTAAAATAGGGGTTTTGTGTGGAAAATCTGATTTTTGTCTTCAATTCAGTGGTTAAAGGCATAATGAAATTGTATTTTCTATGCTTCCAATCATCCAAAATTGAGAGGGACTACTTTGTACTTAAAGGTGGTGTTTTAATCCACAAAACCTCTATTATCCACCATTATCAGGAGTGTAACACAATATGTAGAAATGTATTTTGGATGGCCCACTCCTTTGCCATAGATTGTAATATGAACTTGAAACGTTCCATATACTTTGAGATTGCCATTTTCTGATGTTTAAAACTAAAATCAAACCTTTTTTATACTTAAAATTGTTTTAAAAATAAAAATTGAGGAAAAAATAAGGGTTTTACGTGGAAAATCTCTTCTTTTTTAATCAGATTGTTTTAGGAATAACAAAAATTGCACCTTAAACTTGTTGTTTTTAAACTAATTGTGTTAAAATTTAACAAATGAATGTTTTATGAGATTTAATACCAAAAAAAATGTTCTGCAATAAATAGTGTTAGAGAAAGATGAGGACTATTTTGTGTGTTTCTTGATTTGTTTTACATACTTTAACATATTGGGATTGCAATAAGATATATCATTAATAAATCCAATTTAAAATTGTGGATTTTTGTGAACACAATGTCCCACTTCTGTACCATTTTAAAAAAAACCTTTCAAACTGCCCTTATTACATCATATTGATGAGTCAATCAGAGTTGGTGAAATGGTTGATAAAGAGATATAAAAGCACTTTTTTGATTGGTTACTCACAGGTGTATATCACATTATATCCTGTAATGAGCCAATCAGAGACACTGTAAGAAAGCAAGTAGTGCTCACATGGTTAACCTTCTTTGGTACAAGCCCATCTGGCTGGTACCTTCTAAATATTAATTACCAGCCCGACCGGAATTTTACCTGCCCAAATTTGTTTTCCTGATTTACAAGTAGATTTTCATGAGGATTTGTATCGGAACTAACACTTTGATTTTGAATAACAATTACCCCGCAAATATGTCAATGTCAGTAATCTGGTTAATGAACTCAAAATTAGTATAATACTTGAAATAACATGCATTTTAGCCAAGAGTTACTTGAATAGAGTTTAGTGTTACCTCCAAGATGGCCGCTATAATCAGACTAGGAAAAAATGTGGAATTCGAGAAGCTCCTTCCCTTCCAGGAAAATTTGGGTATTTGGAGGGAAATGTTGGTATTTTGGAGGGAAATTTTGGTATTTGGAGGGAAATTTTGGTATTTGGAGGAAAATAATTTTTTTTGCTTCTCTGGAAATATACATTTTTTTGGCTATAATCCCAAACATGAAAGGTCTCTATAGACATAAAGGTAAGTGACGTGCCGAGCTAATCTCGTACGCGAAGTGCCCATTTTTTTTTTTTTTTTGACGGTTGGGCCAGACAACTTGTAATTTTTGCTGTGGGGGTTGATCGACACTCCTGCTGCACAACGAGTCTGTTTTACCTTCCCAACATTACTTAATGCTGGTACCTATTTATACATCTGGGTGAAGAGAGGCAAGCACGGTAAAGTGCCTTGCCCAAGGACACAACATGCTGGCCGAAAACGGGACTCGAACCCACAACCTTTGTATTATGGAGCGAGAACTTATCCGCTGGGTTATATCCATGATCTTGGCTATTTCCTCATACGTTTGGCATATGCCCTTTGACACAACTTCCGTCTTTACTTTCACACATGGACCAAAATAAAATGGCAGAACATCGTCCGAGTATTTATAGATTGTTTTAACATCGGATCAAAGATGTTCTTCGCCTCAGCAGAAGATATAACACATATATTACATTACTTTGGTAGAGCACTTGAGATTTCACATTGTTATTGTTCACAAGTGTCATTGTTCTCCCTGCTCTTTTTGCAGGAGTTTAAGTTCATTCAGTTCATGTTTAAGTCTCAGTTTCAGTATTTGTTCTAGTAGGTCCAGCCTGAAAAACAAAATTTACAAACAAAACAACATGTCAAATTGGTCGTTACAGCTTATGGATATTTGCAATATCTCAAATTGATGAGAAGAAATTTCTTCTCAATTATTATTATTTTTACTATAGTTATGCACTCATCAATTGCAGTCCCGGCCCAGGGGGACCCGGGGCATGGCGGGGACTATGCGGGGACCATACGCCAACGTACAAAAAACATGGCCCGGCTATGCGGGGACGTATACCCGGGGCGTACAAAACGTGCCCCCGCTAGCCGGGGCGTGTAGCCGGGGCATAGCGGGGACGTACATTACTGAAAAAATAGACCGGTCATTGTAGCGGGGGCGTACGCTAGGGTACATAAATGTACACCCCGGGGCATAGCCGGGGCGTACACATACATAGCGGGGACGTACGCTAAGGTACAAAAAATGTACACCCCGGGGTATAGCCGGGGTGTAAAAACCGTGTACGCACACATAGCGGGGATGTACGCTAAGGTACATATCATCCACACCGGTGCATAGAGATATAAAATACAGACATGCACTATATTAAACTTTAAAATTAGTCACCTCGATTGATCAATGCCTGGATTTTCACTACCATGACTACGGTAAACTTAGTACAATTTGACCATATAGTGCTTTTGCCTGGAATAATGTACACGGTAGGGCCCGGACAGATAGACAACACCTACCTACTTGCAGGCCCGTAAGTCAGGGAGGGGGAGCCCCCACCCTCAATTCCCCCTCCCAAGTCCCCAAGAAGGTCCAAAATACCCCTCCCAAGTCAATTAGCTAGATCAATCATCATGTTTTCGGCTCATTTTTAAAACTTAAATAGGCCTACTGTTTGTTCATAACAAATAAATTGGATCAAAACTTTCCAATGTTGCCATTGGGTACGCATGATCTATCAAAAATAAAGCTACACAATATGACATCCATAAAGAAGAGATTTTCCACGTAAGTTTAAGGTGCAATTTTTGTTATTCCTAAAACAATCTGATTAAAAAAGAAGAGATTTTCCACGTAAAACCCTTATTTTTTCCTCAATTTTTATTTTTAAAACAATTTTAAGTATAAAAAAGGTTTGATTTTAGTTTTAAACATCAGAAAATGGCAATCTCAAAGTATATTTTTTGACTCGATTCATTTCTGGTTGACAACAAACTGAGATAGATCATGCCAACATTATTGTATTTTTAGTTTTAGGCCTCTGGTAAGTTTTGTTCTGGAGCACTGTATAATTTAAAACTATTCACAAAACCATAGAAGTCAACGGTAAATCATGAAACCGTGTAACATAATAACGATTCGCTAATATTGGCCCGGCTGTCTGAGGCCGGGCGTAGCCGGGGCGTACACTTTGCCCCGGCTATGGGGGCCGGGACCGTACGCCGTCGTACACTTTGTCCCGGCTATGGGGGGCCGGGACCGTACGCCGGCGTACACTTTGTCCCGGCCATGGGGGGCCGGGACTGTAGCGGGGGCGTACAAAAAGTGGTGCCCCGCCCTGCGGGGACCGTACACGACTGTAGCCGGGACGTCACATCGGCAATTTGTACGTCCCGGCCCTAATCCCCGCTATCCCCGGGTCCCCCGGGGCCGGGGCTGCAATTGATAAGTGCATTATGGAGTTATGAGCAGTGGCGGCACCACGGTTGGAGGGGGGGGGGATGCTCCTCTAGTCACAACCTTTGCCCCCACCCCACTTTCCCTACAGCTCAAGTCCCACCCATGTTGTCCCCCAAACAATAATGAACTTTGACTTATTACTTAAAATTAGCTAAAAGTTGGTCTTAAATGTCAAATTCAGAACAAATTAAGCTAATTTCAGGTATTTTTTTACAATGAAAGCCCAATTTTTCGCACACTTCAAGCATATATTTTGCTCTTCCCCCAAATTATTTTCCTTCAGGTTTTTTCTTGCAACACCCCTCCAAAAAAAATGTTGATGCTGGTGCCGCCACTGGTTATGAGCATATTTATTACCTGGTAAGTGACCTTTGTGAGCGATGTACTAAAGGTAGATGTTCCGATTTCTGGCCCGATTTTCAACTTGATGTTTTCTATTTTACATGAAAGGTCATCCTTAAATTAAAATTGTCGCATTCCAAAGTTTGAGTTGCAAAGCTCCAATGGTTCTATCTTTAGAAACACAAGGTCAAAAGACATTTGCCCATTGAGTAGTACACAAACTGGTTGGTGGTTAACCACCTTTGGCAGTAATTTGCCACATTTTAGCCTATAATTTCCAAATCGAACATTCCTGGCCCCTAAGATTTTACAGACAAAATGAGAAAAATATGGGGATTCTTCTGACACCAAAATCCAGTCCATAATAACTCAGCCTTTAATAACAGGGCTTCTCAACAATTTCGGTATAGGACCTAATAACATCATACAGGCTTGCATAGATCAAGACAAGTGGAGATTTTCTTTAAATTTTGGGATCTTTTTTAAAGATATCTTAACCCTAACCCCGGTTAGGGGATTTTGAGCGGTATCACAATTTTGGCACAGAAATCACCAAAAAAAACTCGGATTCCCTACCGGGATTTGATCTGGGGACCTCCGGCACCACAGTCCAGCAACCGCATAGGAAAGCCACGGCTCCTAGCTACTCGCTCACTCAGTTATACTTTGAGCGAGCTATATCGACTCGTTTTCTAACATCATCGAAAACCGTGCCCACATGCGCTCGGAGATAGGTTCCCGATTAGTATTTTGTAGTATTTAGGGGGGTTATATAGGGTTAAGGATTCGAAATAATAGACGTTATTCATAATTGGCGCATGTACGTCAAAAGAGGGCCGTGCTGAGCAATTAGTGCTCCGAAAACGAGGCTAAGGATGTAGCCGAGACGAGAGTGATGTAGTTTTTCAATGTGGTGAACTTTGCACTAATCATAACAAATGCTTCATACTTCTGAGCTGTTCAATATTTGACCTTATTACATTCGTGAAATAAACTTGAACGTATAAACTATCTATTCCACTAGTTTTTAAATGAAATGTTTGCTGGTAACTGACACTATCTAGGAAAATGTAGAAGTTCACAGTTCATTATAAACTTTGCACTAATCATAACAAATGCTTCATACTTCTGAGCTGTTCAATATTTGACCTTATTACATTCGTGAAATAAACTTGAACGTATAAACTATCTATTCCACTAGTTTTTAAATGAAATGTTTGCTGGTAACTGACACTATCTAGGAAAATGTAGAAGTTCACAGTTCATTATATTGCATTAAAAGTACACGATTGTATGTTTATCGGCATGACATCGAGTATGTCTCCCTCTTTGACATGATCAAAATCGCCAATTAAGAATAACGTCTATTTATACCATTTTCTTACCTATGATCTACATCTGTTATTCCCATTTTCTCTAATTTTATATGGTTTAGTCTCACCAAGGACTTTCCTGAAGAAGGAAAGAAGAAAAAATCAATAAATCATTACTCATTAGATGTTGATTTGGATGCCACCATTGAATTGTACATGAGAAAAAGTGTGTTGACCCCCATGCATTTGAATAGGAGCGGTGCAAGGAACTTTCAAATGAGTGCTACGGATAAACTTATTGTGATAGAACGCTCAGATTATTTGAGTGGGTCGAACTTATGATCATCTTCGTAGCTGTAAACTTTAACATAGTGTAACGGAAATTGAATGTCCGTATTTTTTTATCATTACCAAATAAGCTTACTTTCAGGCCTAACTATCTAAAGTAATTGTCGATCGTCAACACTGCTGTTATTATTCATTTTTATATGAGATCCCTTTCAAATTAGTTATGCGTAGAAGATTCACAGATATAAAACCATCATTAGAATCATTGATGACAGACAGAGACAAGTATAAATTCAGGAAGCTCGATTTTAGAGCACATTTCAGGACAATTTTTACATTTCATATCAAAATTCTACGCTTTTCATGTTATCGAACTTGCTTCGCACTTTCTCAAAACATGCTTCGCACACCATCCGAAAAAGGCCTATTTTTGTCGGTATAAAAACCTCATCTAGTACTCACGTAAAGAAATAAGATCCAGATTACATGCCAGATTATAATTCCACAAAGATCTAGGTATAAAACTGTTAAAATCTGTCATAAATCGACAGAATAATCCTTTATTTTATCGTTGTCAATATCGGCCATTTTATTTTAGCTCTCGAAAAGTTCTGATTTGGTGACGAGCGGTATGGCAGTATTTCTAAAGCAGCAAATCGATACTTTTCAGAAAACGTTGCATAAGGTCACGAAAAACCTGATTTGTTTACCATTTATATGATATTTATTAAGAATCCGTTACAAATAGTACTTTAGGTAATTATTTAAGTATAGAAATAAGGATATTACAAATCCTAAATATATGATCCATTTTCTTACAATTATGAACACTTCCAAAAGTTTTGCAGAGGCGTGACCTAAATTACCCAAGCGTGACCTAAATTAACCAATCACAATAGAACGTTTTAACAACACGCACTATCAACCAATCACAGGCTTTTAGAATAATATCATTAGCCAATCACAGACCAATCGAACTTTCGGCAGTATTTGCAGAGAAACGTCAGTTTAGATTTAACAATCTAAACCCAAGGTAAGCTAAACCAAAAGCTCCTGGAGCCTTCGGGCTCCTGGAAATCCTTGTAAAATCTAAGGCCCAATAAATTCCAAACAGAGTCAGAATCAGATACCAAACATTGCAAATCGAAACCAACGGAATACCAGTGATACCAGTGCTAAGTTGAAGTCTGTAAGTGCTAAAATAATAGCCAAGTACTCGTTAGCCTACCAATAAAAAATCTCTACCAGTACCAACAAATTAATACCAGTGATACCAGTGCTAAGTTGAAGTCTGTAAGTGCTAAAATAATAGCCAAGCACTCGTTAGCCTACCAATAAAAATCTCTACCAGTACCAACAAATTAATACCAGTACGAACAAATTAATACCAGTGATACCAGTGCTATAAGTTGAAGTCTGTAAGTTCTAAAATAATAGCCAAGTACTCGTTAGCCTACCAATAAAAATCTCTACCAGTACCAACAAATTGATACCAGTGATACCAGTGCTAAGTTGAAGTCTGTAAGTGCTAAAATAATAGCCAAGTACTCGTTAGCCTACCAA
This sequence comes from Ophiura sarsii, assembly GCA_035610835.1. Taxonomy (NCBI): domain Eukaryota; kingdom Metazoa; phylum Echinodermata; class Ophiuroidea; order Amphilepidida; family Ophiuridae; genus Ophiura; species Ophiura sarsii. The sequence continues at coordinate 65,160,208 of CM069448.1, forward strand.
TAAGAATTTCTACCAGTACCAACAATCACAATACCACTACCAGTAGTACCAGTGCTAAGTTGAGTCTGTAAGTGCTAACATAATTGCCAAGTACTCGTTAGCCCGCCGCGACAAGAAACACTACCAATAATACCAAATGTTTGACGCTACTCGCGACCAGATAAATCGGCACCAGTTGTAACGATAGTCATGGGCGGTATTCTGAATCTGACGATGTATACAAGAATACCTTTAAAAGGGCTAAACCTTCCGTATTCACGTGTTGATCGCTCTATATTCCAAAAACGTATTCTTTTGGTATAAACAACCCAGTTAAAAACATTCTACCATAGAAATAAGACTATTGTATATATTATAAGAACATTTAAGCAAATTGAATATTATAAGATGATTTGCCAATAATATGTTGTAAAAAGGCCATTGAGGTCTCAGTTGAGAAGACTAATAAAACTTATTAAGAATTGTATATTCAAGAAAGGAGACCACTCGTACATTGTTTTATTACACATAACATGTTTATTAACAAAGGAGTTACACTACCAACTCCAGATAAAATGCACTTTCCTGCACCTGTATAAGTCAAAGAGACAAACATTGGGGTTAAAAACATACATACTAAATCTATAAATATACCTTTTATAGGACAAGTAACCCTTCGTTTCAATAGCGAATGGCTTGAAAAGCGTCCTCATGGTCAATTTTGACCCAAAATGTCAGTTTTTAAGAAAACACAATGTCCAATTTTCATTTTGTAACTTTCAAAATTAGGTAGTTTGAACTCATTTACATTTATTTAGACCCAAAAATCACAGCAACATGCCAGACAAGTAATATAAAGGATTTTGTACTCAAATCACTCCCAGGACACAAATTAAGGTATGGTGACCGTGACACAAGAGGGCAGGGCGCGCTGCACACTTTTTTCTCTGACCCATCTCAAGAATTACTGAACCAATACTAGGCATGTTAGTACTTATTTCAATGCATTTCTCATGTTGATTCTAAATATGATAATGAAGTTAAATAATTTTGACTTTTCTGAAACATTTGGTGAAACTTTTGAATGTCGTCTGCAGACGCCCGCGTGGAAAGTATTAAAGGTAGATGTTCCGATTTTCAACTTCTAGTTTTCTATTCTACATGAAAGGTCATCCTTAAAAAAGCCGTGTTCCAAAGTTTGAGTTGCATAGCTCTAATGGTTCTTATTTTAGATGCACAAGATGCTGTGAACTGTACCCATTGAGTAGTACACAAACTATATCGGTGGTTACCACCATTCGCGGTAATTCAACGTTATTTCATCGATTTCTCCGTAATTATACCGATTTAGGCCGTCAAAATTCAGTATGATGATGAGAAAAATACGAGCTTTCATATGATATGAAAATCTCCGTATGTTTGAAATAATTCTGTGTTACGAAAATGTGATCGGGTCATCTACCTTTAAGATTTTAGTTGTTTAGTTCATGTCCTAAAAATTTGGAATAGAGTTTACTACAGTCTAATTATCTAATGAACAAGTTCACACTAGCGTATACACAGCTACGAGATACCCTAATGATCTAATGCTAGCGTGGGGAATTGTGCTTATTTTCAAGCATATGCAGCATATACTGCTTTGTGCACGCATTGGGCAGCATAAACTTAGCACATACAGTTGGTCACTGTGATGTCAGCCTGATGATTCCCCCTACATGGTCGTGCCATTATCCCATATCAAAATCAGTGTGCGTGCATTGATTAATTTTCTCATTTCTCTTGAAAAGACCTATAATTGTGTGTATCTATTGATCACTATATAAGGCTATATTAATTTAATTTTATTTAAAAAAATCATTTGTCTCTAGCTCCTGTGCGCGTTAGTTAGGCCTAAAAAAAAGAAGGTTTGATTGGCGTAACCCGACCGACCCTAAATACCCTGAATATTTTTTATCATTTTGAGGGGAAAAAATATATATATATATATATATATAGAGAGATTTCAAAATTAGTGGTGGACTTAACACATCATTGCAATACAAATTTGTTTCGTATGGATGGAAGTTAGGCCATCCACACTCCTCAGTTGCTATGCGTAGAGTGACAAAAATAGTCATATCGTACTTTTACAGCACACAATGGTTATAACACAGATGGATATACCAGGTTTATATTACAAGAGTCAATAAGTCAAAGAGTCAAAGTGTCAAATAAGTAGGGCACTTATAGTAGTCTAGGGTGGTTCAAAAGTGGATAAGAGATGTTTTCTTCTGTGTCTACATCCACTCACCAGTTCATTTCTGTTGTTTAGGGTTGACATAAGTGGTTTGTGTATGATGAAATACTTTTCCGTTAAGCACAGATTACATCGCTTACTGGTAGTTGAGTATGGCTTGCTTCTAGCGATTATTTTCCACTTTATATTATAATCCACCTTTTTGTCAGCTAGTGACCAGATATATTGGCTTAGTGCTGTGGCGTTTCTTTGGTGTTTATTTTTGAAGCTGCTGGTGTGTCCATAAAATCTTTTTTTGAATGTTAGCTCTGCTAGTCCGATATATGATTCCTCTTTGAAATTGTCTTGCCTGGTAACCGTAGCTTGATAAATTACCCCTTTAGTTAGGCAATTTCTGTCAAGTGGGCATGTCTTTTTGCCACAGCTACAATTAGGTTTGTTCTGGGCTGGTGCTGGAGGTGTGTTTTCAGGTTTGAGTGTTGATTTATTATGCGCCGATATGATCTGCTGCATGTTCGGCATACATGAGTAGCTGATTTTTACTGTGTTTCTGTTCAGAAGCTTGTGAATGTGGTGACCTGGTGGAAAGCACTTGTCTAGAATACCAAAGAATTTCTTGCCAACATTTGTTGATACGGTATCACTATGTGGAGGATTGAACCATGTTATGTTGCGTTTTCTGTTGCGTTTCCTTTGTGCATTATTATTCCGGGGTTGAGGGTTGTATTTGAGTTTGTAATCGTATCCACTCTTTTTCAGCGCTTCCTGGTATGGTGGGGCAGCATTGTCGAAAATCTCCTCGTTCGATGATATGTTTGACAATCGCCGATTGATGCTTTCAGGAATGTTTTTGATGATTGCGGGCGGATGGTTGCTTTGATTATGGACGTAGAGTAGGGTATTGTTTGGTTTTGTATATGGTTTAAATGTCTCTGTCCGTAGGTCCATGGTGATGTCTAAGAAATCAACAGATTTCTTGTTTGCCTCGATTGTTATTTTTAACTGATTGTTCTCAAAGATTCGACAAATCTGCTTTTTGATCGCCTCAACTTGTTTCGGAGGTTGAGAGCAGGTGGCAAGACCATCGTCTCTGTATAGGCCAACAATGATATTTTTTTCATTAAGTTGCGATAACAAGAATAGTCCTACTAGTTCGCACGTTTCTGCCCCGTCAAAACTTCCCATGGTGACGTCAAATTTGGTGTTGTTTCGCTTACACCACGGTGTAGAGCAGCGATTCCTTGGCATGAAGGATAATATCCGTTTCTTGCTGCGAGATATCTTCATACATGGAGGCAAAATCAATGGCTTTCAGTAGTAAATCCTTTGTTATGGATGGATAGAATTCGCAGACGTCAAAACATATGAATGATTTGGTTGGCTTGCTGGGTATTTTGTCAAACCATGCTGTTACATCGTTGGTATTCTTCCATTGATTCAGTGATAGGCATGTACGTACTTTCTTGTTGATTCTTTCAAGGATTTGCTTACTTATTTTCCCAATTTCTGATTTTGTGGGGTTTATAAGCCGGCACGTGGGTCTGTTGTTAAAGTTGGGTTTATGGTCCTTTAGTGAAATGAAGGCTTGGTTTTGAGCGGTTGTATCAATCCGGTTATATTTATAAAAATTGAACAAAGTATTAAAGTTTTTGACTGTTAGGTTTCATTTTCGGCTATTTCATAGAGTCTGTTGGTTTCTATATAAAAAGAAAAATGTTTAAAGAAAGAGGAATTTTTGCCGTCTCTTCATTTGTGTGTACTGCTGTCTTTTTTAAAAGAGTGTTCAAAAGTAGGTGATTTAAAAAATAAAATAAAAAATCCTGACCAACCTACACTATTTGTTTTGGTCATGTTACGCCAATCAAACCTCTTTTTTTTAAGCCTTAATTGATGCGCGTTATTTTTTGTAAAACAAAATTTCCCAACAAAATAAAAAATCATAACATTTCACAGATTTTTCAGATTTTCATTGATCACATTATTTTAAATACAAAAGGTCACTTTTACAAGGATTTCAATATTTTATATTTAAAAAATTAAAAATTAAAAAAACCGCATTACGCATAAGGTTTTGAAAAACTGAAGAGCTTCGAGACAAAAGATTTTTTAATATAGCCTAATCAAGTCTTATAAATACTAAATCAATCATTGTTCCAACTGCAAAAGGGCTAAAGATATTAGATAAAGCTATTTGGATATCACAGGGTGTCCCTAAAAAAAGGGTGCACATGTTCTACGTCATTGATGTCATTGATTACTCGGTATTTGCCCGGCTGTATAAATCTTTATATAATCTGAAGGATAATTTAGTTGGCTTTCAAATGCTGTTTACTTGATTTTATTTACATTTCTCAATCTACAGATATGTTTGATCACCAACGAGCACTAAAAATCAGGCTTGTGCCACTTTCAGAAAAATATGCTTTTTGTGGAATGTGTCATGCATCATTGTCATCATTAAACATTTCGTATTTGGATTTGACATCTGTAAAGTGTAAGACCTTTGAGATTACCAAATGACCTTGCATATACTGTTTGTTTTGTCAAATTTACTAGAGTCTATACCCAAAGATATTCTTGTTTGACCACGAGAAAACAAGATCGAAATTGTACCAGTTTTTTGAAAGAAATCTTTCATGTGTAAAAATGGCACACATTTTTAATTTTTGGTCAACTTTAAAGGTAGATGACCCGATCACATTCCGATTTTCAACTTGAAGTTTTCTATTCTACATGAAAGGTCATCCTTAAAAAAGTCGTGTTCCAAAGTTTGAGTTGCATAGCTCTAACGGTTCTTATTTTACACGCACAAGATGCTGTGAACTGTACCCATTGAGTAGTACACAAACTATATCGGTGGTATACCACCATTCGCGGTAATTCGACGTTATTTCATCGATTTCTCCGTAATTATACCGATTTAGGCCGTCAAATTTCAGTATGATGATGAGAAAAATACGAGCTTTCATATGATATGAAAATCTCCGTATGTTTGAAATAATTCTGTGTTACGAAAATGTGATCGGGTCATCTACCTTTAATCAAGCATATTTGTTGATAGGATAGAGCAAATGAGGCCACAAGCAAACAGCATTTGAAAGGTAATTTGGTAATCACTCATCAATCAGTAGATTTCTATATTAAATGAACAAAATGACTATTTCCACAAGCATTTTTTCCCCTAAAAAGTGGCACAACCCATTTTTGCAGTATTGATCAACCATATTGTTGGATTGGTAAAAGCAATTACAATCAAACCAACGGCATTGGAAAGTCAACTAAATTATCGACTAGCTTATATAAATATTACTAGCAAATAATACTGAATGTTTGATGAAAGAAATTATGTTTTGAACATGTGCACCATTTTTTATGGGACACCCTGTATAGGTAACATGACTAAAATACAAACCATGTAGTACTGCCCCGACCTACCCCTTTTATATATTTTTCCAGAAATTCTTTGGAATTTGTGTGCAAAATTGTTGCAATTATTTTGTTTATGTTGAAATGTTAGAAATATTTTGAAAATTGCTTAAATGTCACACAATTTTCACACCACTGTTGGTTATCTAGCTTTTTTGTGTGTGTGTGCCGGTTTTGGGTTTTGGTTTTGGTTGGGATGTCACAATGCCCCCCTCCCCTCCCCCACTGCTCTCAAGTTGGCACCCCCACCCCCTCCCACCTGCTCTTAAGTTTTTAACTCAGTGGCACGTACCTCCCTCAAATGAACAAAAAAAATGACCTGACCAACCGCCTGCTCCTACCTGATGAAGTTCGTTTGCCCGAACAACAGGGTTGGGATTTTTCGTCGCCTATATAAAGAAAACAAAATATCCAAACAAACAATACCTGATATATCATGGTCCTTGAAGACATGGTTGTACAGATGGTAATACTGTGTGTGGTGCTTTCTTAACCATCTCAATACCTCTGCGTTGCTCCATAAAAACACCGATCTTTTGACTTTCTTTGTAGAAGGTTTCTGAAACAAATATTTCAAGGTGGTACATTCATACTTTGTTATTTCTGAATAAGGACAAACAAAGAAGGTTTGTCTCAGAAACATTTTGCAAAAATGCTAAGTGCTTTGGTTTTTTTTGGTTTTTTTAGGTATGCTGGTTTTTTTGGTTTTTTTCTAATCCAAGCTTAGGCTAAATGTTAAAAAAATCATTTGTCTCAAAGATCCCGCGCGCGTTAGTTTATTGATGCACATTAGAAAAACAAAAATCTTAAAAAGGTTTTTCTTTCTTTTTTTCCAACAAAAAAATAAATCCCAAAAAATCCCAAAATTTCACAGATTTTTTAGATTTTTTGATCACATCATTTTATATACAAAAAGTCACTTTTACAAGGATTTCAATATTTTATATTTATAAAAAAAAATAATTAAAAAAACAAAACCCCACATTCCGCATTAGGTTTTGAAAAACTGAAGAGCTTTGAGACAAAAGGTCTTTTAATTTAGCATTACAGAGATTTTTTTTCTTCACATTTTTTAAAAATCCCCCAAAACTACAACAAAAAATCCAAAAACAAAAAACAATTTTTTGTTTAGCCTCAGCGCGTAGACCTACGTGCCGGAGCTCATTTCACATACCAATGCGGGCGGGCTTCTGAGACAAACATTCTTCTTTGTTTGGCCTAATGGGGGGGGGGGGGGGGGGCTTAGGGGACTGGTGGGCGTGTAAAGGGACCGGGGGGGGGGGGGGGCGTGTAAGGGACCAGCAGGTGTGTAAACGGACCGGGGAGGTGACACATATGGGCAACTCTACAACAACAAAAATGGTGCCATCCAATTTGAAAATTGAAAAAAATAACACACACACAGATACACGAAGGATAATAATAATAATAATAATTTATAAAGCGCATTAAACAAGTGGTATCTATGTGCTGTACAACAAGCAAACTAGTAAAGACCAATTTTAAAACTATGTAAAAACACATAAATTTAGACAGCTAAAGATTAAAACCCAACTGCCAGCAGGTGGCTAGAAGTAAACGAGCAAATTTGCAATCATAAGGTCTCTCCTACAGACAACCTAAAATGCACGATAATTTTTTTGGGACCAATGCATGGAAAAAACGATATTAATGGCACTATATAATTTTGTTGTTGTAGAATTGCCCATATTGGAAACAAGCTGTTGTGGGATGATTTTGGTCTGCAGAGTATTTGTGGCTTTGATTGATATACACTGCACTACAATAATATGGAGTCAAAAGTACTGTTCAGGTAAATGGTACCGGTACAATAATATTAAAATGCCACTATTTCAAGCAAACTGTTGAACACATCAATCTCAGGTAAATTTATTAAGGAAATTTGTCACAAGATTGGTCACAATTATCACGACTGCGGACGGATCAATGTTTCAATTTCAAATCAATAATGACACATGACAAAAGAGAGCAGTGTGGATATAGGCTTTGACAATACAAATCAGTTGATATAAATCCCATCCATAGTATAATTTTCAAAATCCATCAAATCCATTTAAAGGGTAGATGTTCTGATTGCTGGCCCGATTTTCAACTTGATGTTTTCTATTTCACATGGAAGGTCATCCTTAAAATTCACATTTCAAAGTTTGAGTTGCATTAAGGCCAATTCCGTATAAAAGTGAACCAGAAGCTGACATCAAGGTCAAAAACTAAAGTGTGCCCCATGTGAAAATGTATAGGGTATTGGTATGTATATATGTCCTATTAACTACTTCAACCATTAAAAAGATAATATGTAGGGTAAAGTTGCCTATTTTCGGTCAGTGCCTATTTTCGGTCACTTGCGCCCAAATCGTATATTTCCGACGATAACGACCTCGCCGGTATAAACTGATGGCTAAAAAAACGCCGCATAGTTGATGACCCATATTTCTTTAAAATGGCGACGACTGATGCGGTTTGCCGGCAGACGATTCGACGAAAAGATTGATTGAAAGTGGCGAGTATCGAAAAATTGCATTTTTTGTCTGATTCTTACGAAGTTCCTAAGAACATGGGTCTGGGGTCTGGGATAGATTTCTTGTTAATATTGACTTCAATTGACTGCAACTTTACAATTATGACCGCCATACAGTGCGATTTACTTCCGATAAAAGTCCCGTACTGTATAATGCATTAATTATCGTGGAAACAAGGTGACCGAAAACTGGCATAGTATTTTAGAGCAACGATCCTATTTTCGGTCAGCTCATCGTTCCTATTTTCGGTCAGCTCATCGTTCCTATTTTCGGTCAGTTCAATATGGCGGGAAATTATAGCCTTGTTTCCTATATCAATTATCATGAGTTGCTGGAAGGTGTGTTGTCCCGGTGTGTTGTCCCGGTGTGTTGTCTGTTGATCAGGGCTGATTTCATTCATGTATTTTGACAACATCATGATATCATATGGTCATGGAAAAGCATGACAGTTATTGACACATGATGATGACAATCATGTCATTGTCTATGTGAATAAGCTTAATTAAATTTAAATTATATCAAATAATAATAATCCGTGATATAATTCAATTAATAAAATTATGAAGGTATTAGTAGTACTAGTATTAGCCTTAGGCCTAGGCTAGGCCTATAATTAATAGCAGGGGGCGGATCCAGGATTCCTCAATAGGGGGGGGGGGGGGGGGGGGGTGTAAAGCCGCAAACTGCGGTCAACAGGCGCAACCTCCTATTTTAGTTTTTGATCATATAGTCGGATTTCGTAGTATTGTCTGAACGGCTGCACACCATTGTAAAATCCAAATACTACTATTTTATGAAATCTGACCTGTCAAAAAGGCGCCCGGGCAAAAATAAGGGGGCGCAGCTAGCGCCCTGTCAAGACTAAGGGGTGGCGCATGCGCCCCGTCAAAAATAAGGGGGGCACAGTTGGTGCCCTGTCAAAAATAAGGGGCCTCCAACCCTAAATCCTCCCCTGGGCTAAAGCATGTATTGTCGGAATACGTCAGCATTTTTTAAAACCACCAACACACGCGTACATGCGTTAATAAACGTGCTGGAACATTACGATCGCGGCCAATCGTATTAATACAGATACCACGACACCGACACGTCGACTTGTCAAAGATAACGCTGTTGTTATGCTGTTCGCATGTCTGGGTTTACACAGATAAAAGGACTAAACATGTAGGCCTAGCTCTGAATCCTAGCTCTCTGGGAGACCTATATGGAATATGATAACATTTGCAGCATGCTTTGAAAAACAAAAGATTGGCCTTGCATTGTTTGATACATTGTACATATTTTGATATCAGAAAAATTCCCATATTTTTCTCAGATGTCAGTAAAATCTTAGGGACCAGAAATGATTCATTTAAACCTAACCACCCCTCCCCCTCCCCCTAGTTACGGGCCTGTTAGTAACCTGCACTCGGTGTGCGCGTTCTCATCTAAACAATTCATTTTATTGGAACACAGTTTTATCAGGATTATTCATGAATGAATATTTAATAATCCCCTTTATCAATATGGATTAATCAAACATGCATTTTACATGTCAATTTAGAAATCTGATCAAATAATGAATAGGCCTATAAAAAAGTTTCTTTTTTTATCTGTTCAATGCGACATTAAAAATACAACATACTTGCCCTATAGGCCTACATAGTTTTATATTCTGCAGCCGAGCTTTAAAAAAGAACATAATTGACCACCCTGCATGATCATCATATATTTTTATTTATCAATCAATATTTTCCCCCCTTTTTAATGAAATAAGTGCAATAGGCCTAATTGGACAAATTTATCAATAAATAAATATTTCAGACTAATTTTAAAACTAATTTTGGTGATTTTGAAACTTACTGTCAAAGATATTCTTGGGAGGTGGTGGGCTGGGGGAAAACACGCTTAGATTTTGTAAGTTGCAATTTTTGTAATTTTATTATGGAATCTTTTATAATTACAGATATCAAGCAGCAACCTACTTGCCCTAGCAGCCGAAAGCATTTGACCCGTCTGCAAGTAAGTTGGCACTTTCAACAGCCTCTTGGCCACCCACGTACCGTACCAGTAATGTTGTTAAGAAAAAAAATAGGTGGGGGGGGGGGGGGGGGGCTTCCGGGGCAACCCTTCGGTTAAGATTGTTGCTGGTCGGCGTAGAAGAACAGCCAATAACACCAACGGTGACTGTCTCACTGACTTACTGACTCCCTAACTCCCTGACTCACTCACAGCCTTTATGTTCAATGTTGCCTATGGTGGCTGATTTGGCCCAATTAGCCCAATGAGTATTAATCGACGGCACATTTAGACCATGGGCGGCGGGCCTGTTATGGAATAATGCACCCTTTGAGGTACATTTAGACCGTGGGTCTGTTTTGAACTCTTCACCCTTTGAAGGATACATCTAGACCATGAGCCTGTTATAGAATCATGCACCCTTTGAGGGATACGTTTAGACCGTGGGCCTGTGATGGAATAATGCACCCTTTAGGGAATACATTTAGACTGTGGGACTGTTTTAGAACTATTCACCCTTTGAAGGATGCATTTAGCCTGTGGGCCTGTTATAGAATTATGCACCCTTTGAGGGATACATTTATACCATGGGCCTGTGATAGTGAAAGTATCACCAAATTACGAGTCGGTTAGGCCTGAGCAGAGCAGAACATGATATTTTAATTCATTTTATTTATTATTAATTTTTGTCAATCCTCTTTTTTTTTTAAATTTCAGGTCATCGCCTGGCGGCCCGGTCTACCAGGATGTCTTGCGCGGATTTACGGTGATTTCTATTACCAAGCTGCCAGCATTTTCATTGCAAATTCTGGGAAGATGACATTGCCATCAGTTGCCATTGATGTATAAAGAACATTTCCTGGTGCCAATCTTCGGATGCATACGAAAGTTCCTTCAGGAACATGATCCGTGTCATCCGATCACCATTATTTTTCATGTGGGAACAATTGATGTGGCCAATAACATTCTGCCTACCAAGGCCAGGAAATAATAATACTTTTGTGTCCTGTTTGATATGACGACGGCTTTGTTTTGAATAAATTATGGCTGAAGTGAAAACCGTTTATCTTTTGTGTACGTTCCATTGATGTTGATTGGGATTGTATCATATTGGAATCATTCATAGGCGTCCATTATCATTACAAAATTGTAATTTTACTCCAAAAAAAGTAGAGGAAACACCATGTCACCACCTTCGGTATTATGATTCCCATGATTGGAATAGAAACGACAATAAAACATTGAACATTCAATTGTTTTGTCATAATTCATGGACACTGAACCCATTTCAGGGCAAAATAAGAAGTCGTGAACCAATATAAGTGCATGTAGAATTATAATAGGCCTGTGGTGCGATTCTTCTTCGTAGTTTGTTGTGCATGTCTATCATGATGGACGACCTCTTTTCTCTAAATACTTCCACGTTGCCCCTGATTTCCCCTCGTCATTTCACCATGGACTTGAAATCACCAACCAAGGCCTGCTATGGGCGTCCAACCATAATAAAATTAATAGAACCACATTGCTTTCTTCAAAAATACAATTGTATTTTGCAATCAAATTCAAAATGTTCAGAAATATCATTTTTAAGTCGATACTCAATATCATCTGTAAGGCCAAGTAAAAAATAAAGTAGTTTCTCGTCCCCTTGCGCATCCTTTATTTTGGTTACAATATTTAAGAAGCTTAACATTTTAATACAATAATCACCCCCCCCCCCCCCCCCCCCCCACCCCAGAACCATGAAACAAACGGATTTCATAAAGGCCTTGTTGTCTTCAGGTTGCACAAGCAATCACGCAATACCACGCTGGTAATGCCTAATTTGCAGTGTTTACTAAAATAACAAGACAAAAAGTGCCCTCATCCTCCAAAAGTTAGCACAAGAAACTAATTATATTTTTTTATTTGGCCTTGTGAGATAAACCCAACCATGTGTTGGGGGGGGGGGGGGGGGGGGGGGGGGGGGGGCACCCCCTCAAAAAAAAAAAATCCAAAACAAGGTTCCCCAAATTGTTTTTAATTTGGTTAAATGGTCTACATTATGGAAACAAGGTCCACTTTTGACAACTCCCCCCCCCCCCCCCCCCGAAAAAAATCAAAACAAAATCTGGTTGCGAGTCTGTGTTTTAAGGCTGGTGTCAACCCTGTTTGGCGCCAAATTATCAAGCACTAACTTTTAAATTATAAATGTGATGTACATAAAAGTATACATTTTTTGTAATGAAATGAGTCAGAGAATCCATTTTTTGTATCAAATTTTACTAAAATTAGTGTTTTTTACATTTTTGCCCAAAAATCACCTTTTTGGCGTCAAACATTTTCAGACAACCTAACAATATCAGTTTTTGATTAAAAAGTCCAAAATTTCACCAAAATCATCTAAAGTCAATTATCTAGGAGCGAATTTTTTTTTTTGGCTTAAAATTTGTTTGTTTTGAAAATATTGACCAAAAAGTGCCTAAAATGAGATTTTTGAATTTAAAAGTTAAGAGTGCTTGATAAATTTGGCGCCAAACAGGGTTGACACCAACCTTAAATGATAGAAATTATCATGCTAAAGTCATCGTTCAAGAGCAACACCATATTTGGAGTTGATATCCATATTTGGCTATCAATGTCCATATAAAGGCGTACCACGTGATCATAATCGGCGAATCGCGCAGTACAATAACATAACCAGGTCATTATATATAGCGGTAGATTTGGAAAACGGCGTACTTTTTCTTCTCGGACAATTTTGACCCACCGACATATTCGTTTACCTCCAGGCCATCTTACGGCGTTTTGGACGGAATCGTTCACTTTTTCGTGCAGGGAACTAAATTACCTTTATAATGTCGCATTTACAGGAATGTGTTATTTGTTCCGAGTGAGAAATTTGGCATCAAACACGATGAAATTATCCGGTAAAGGTACCGATTTTTGTTCGCACGGATCGCGGAGGTGACTGGTCAGGTTTCATTTAAAATCCACGCGACATTCGTATTTTAATTTCCTCGTTTCAACCAGTTCATTAAAGAAATAAAACCGAACGAAAACAAACACTGTGATATTTTAATAGTCATATATATATAGGCCTATACACAAAAAGATTACAATATAAAAAGAACAACATAATTATTATAATCACGATGAACTTGCAATGAACAAACCGATACCCTGAAGTGACCGAAATTAGGCAACACTGTGACCGAAATTAGGCGCCCTGACCGAAAATCGAGCACGTCACCGAGGTCATTGTTTTTCACTCGCGTTGCGAAACTAATGGTTACTAAACGATGATTTCTTGGTATAATGTGAGGGTTATTATGTTGAAACTATTGACGAAAAGTATTAGCATAATTATTGATTTGATAATAAAATAGAATGAATCACGGCTTAAGTGACCGAAAATAGGCAACTTTACCCTACCAAGAAAAAAAAATTATAGCACATTCAAATTCCCTTGGTCAAAATGTCTAGACGTCACGCTGTCCATTGAGACATGCCAATTCATGGCTTTAAATGTCCTTCAGAGTGATCAGTTGTCCTTAAAATAATTCAAGGTTGGTGTACAGGTCATGTACAAATGAATTATGCAGTTCAAAATGTATGTGATACAATATGTGGTGTCATGAAATTATTGTTGAGACGTTATGCTGTCCACCCATCATTTTGTTTACATTATAAAATAAGTAATGATCTTTCACCCCACTTTGGTTGTTAAATTAGTGCAAGAAGTCATAATAATAAACCAATAAACCAACAAATGGTTCAGTGATTTATCAAAGTATTGATATCATGTGTATTGTCAAGATGTCCTTCATTGATTGAGACGTTACGGTGGACACATGATCTCAGTTTAAATCCACATGGTACCAATTTAAATAAAGTTTTGTGTTTGTAAAAGTGCGTTTTACAATGTATAGGGCATAGAAGTCTTCTTGAACTTCTATTAGATTGATCCTAATAACTACATCATTTAGATATTAACAAGCTTTCATTCTATTGGGACGTTACTATTGGACAACTATTCACTTAACACATAATTATCAAACTGTCTTTTAATATTTTAGGATTCTCTTGTTCATTCAAGGGTTTTATGGGTTGATATGACATGGACATACTTTATTTGCTTTTGGCTTAGAGAATTGAAAATAACATGGCAATTACTTGTATTTTGTTTCAAACATGATTATAAAACAAATTGGTACTTTAAAAAAAAAATTAGGCAGAAAATTATGATTGAAATTCTTATTCTTATACCGTGTAATTCAATTGCCTTAAAGTGTAAATTGCCCCAAACGAAATGTACAGATGAAACATTCAAAATTATGGGGCGAGCCACAAATTAAGTCTTCTAAATTGCAAAAATCGAGTATAAGAATTGAAAGTATAATTTTTTGCCTTTCCAATGCGCTTTAATATAAAACTGATTATTTCTTTGGCCATGGTATATTGTGGTATTTTTCATTTAGCAGTTTGGGTGTATTCAGGCTAGGAAATAAGGACCACAGGACCAGGGGCCACTTTTAGAAAAAAACGGCCCCTGGTTCACTGGGTTTTGTCATGAACCAGGGGCCGTTTTTATAAAATACCATTTCAACTCATTTACACCCACAATTATTAATTTATTGACCTTTGTATTGATAAATGATAGTATGAAAATGTCATCAAAAAAATAAAAAACGAATTGGAAAAGGTCTGTTTTATTCTTTGTAGATACCAGAGAGGTCAACCTTTTGTAATAAAAATGGACAGAATATATATGTCAACAAGGAGCCGAAATCTATATGAAACGGTACTAGAGTTACACGCACCGCTAAACAGTCTAGGAAAACAACGGGCGCCAAAATGGTGAAATGAATAATTTATTGACCTTTGTATTGATAAATAACAGTATGAAAATGTCATCAAAAAAAATTAAAAACGCATTGGAAAAGGTCCGTTTTATTCTTTGTAGATGTTTTATGAAGAAATGTTGAAATATTCAATTTGTCATCTGAACACATCGAAATGTGCGAAATACTGATGAAATCGGCCTGTGTATCGACTATCGAACATAAATAAAAACTACACATTCTACTTTTACTATTTCCAGGTCATTACGATCGAGCAGGTAAGTCAATTTGCAATCAGAACATTCAAGGTAGGTAATTCATCTTTAGTACGATGAACATAAATTCTTTCACGTTTTCCCGATGAATCAAGTTATATTTAAAGTAACACATTCTACTTTTACTACTTCCAGGTCATAACGATCAAGCAAGTAAGTCAATTTGCAATCAGAACGTCCAAGGTAGGTAATTCATCTTTAGTATGATGAACATAAATTCTTTCACGTTTTCCCGATGAATCAAGTTATATTTAAAGTAACACCTTCTACTTTTACTACTTCCAGGTCATAACGATCAAGCAAGTAAGTCAATTTGCAATCAGAACATCCAAGGTAGGTAATTCATCTTTAGTACGATGAACATAAATTCTTTCACGTTTTCCCGATGAATCAAGTTATATTTAAAGTAACACCTTCTACTATTACTACTTCCAGGTCATAATGATCAAGCAAGTAAGTCAATTTGCAATCAGAACAGCCAAGGTAGGTAATTCATCTTTAGTACGATGAACTTAAATTCTTTCACGTTTTCCCGATGAATCAAGTTATATTTAAAGTAACACATTCTACTTTTACTACTTCCAGGTCATAACGATCAAGCAGGTAAGTCAAGGTAGGTAATTCATCTTTAGTTTTTCATTTTCCGATGAACAAAATTACATCAAAAACTAACATATTCTGCCATGAAACTTGTAACGGTATGTTATATTATGTGTGGTATTCACACAATTCCAGGAACTTATGAATTGTTTTTCTCGTTGCCGATACTGGTACTGGAGGCGACAACTTTTGTATAGGAGTACCAGGCTATGTCCTTTTTATTAATGCCTGGCCAGCCGTTGGGCCACTTCCAGTTCAATCCGCTGGGCTCCATACAATCAACCTCTGTATCAGCTCCATCGATATCTACAACACAGCCAGGATAGGTATTGTCATCATACTCCACCAGCACCCAATCACCAACCTTCCAGTGAATGTTCACATCATCAAGCTTATCTGGTTAAATAAAAAGATAATTTATAGAAATGTAAGTGTTATTTTGTTGAACGTTTCAACGTATGATTGTCGCAATGTTTCATGAAATTATTTAGATACGATGTATAAGTAAAACAAAAAGTTTAAAACCATTATAAGATTCATCAACGCACCTGGCTTTGTCTTTGTCCCGTCATCATGATTGGTTGGCTGCTCCGCCTCGTTTTTCTCCTCATTCTCCCCTACTACTACACGCTTTGTATCTGATGAAAAGAAAAGATTGTGTAAAGAAACGTAAGTGCAATTTTGTTAAACGTTTCAATGTCTGATTGTCGCTATGTTTAGTAAAATTACCTTAAGATACGATGTATAAGTTAAAACTTGTGTCCTTTTTGATGTGCAATATTGACACCTTTTATAGTAATGATATATTTGTAAGCCAGTGATGAAGGTTTTTAAAGCATTTATAATATTTAATAGATTGTTTTGACATTTTTAATTATAAGATCACGAACTTAAGCAGTAATATTCCCGACTTCGATGTCGAAATAAAATGTTAAAATATCCAAGAAACGTGTAGTGTTGACCGGTGACTGTAATAAAATCATATAGAACTACATTTGACGTGATGCATGATATTGATGATCTAATGTTAGGTTGCTATGTCTATGCATACTATTCTTCAGTTTTTGACCAATTATATTAAGAATTTAAAAAGTATATAAATATCAATAAAGAATACCATTATTTGCACGAAATTAGGACGAAATATATTGAGACGTGATGGAGGACACTTTTAGCGTCTAACCATAGGATATTATGCTAATATATGCAAATTATTGAGATTATTACAATGTGTACCCGTGTATGATATTAAAATGAACAATATTCGAGTCCTAGTTTCATTGTATTTGTGTAGAAATAAAAGGAAACAGAATTATATTGAGACGTGATTGAGGACATTAATGATTTAAAATAGCAAGTTGTCCAAGAAGTATCATCACGTCTCAATTCATGTTAATATGAATTGTATTCCTACGATACATATATCAAATGTATTTCTTACCATTATAATGTGCGTGTTCGTTTACTTAAGTTTATAATTAATCCACTAACAATTACAGCCGCAAACATGATTCAACTGTATTCAACAATGAGACGTGATGGCGGACATTGTGATTAAATTTCAGCAACATTGTCCAAGACAGAGAGATAACGTCTCAGTAAAAAAATGTATAACCTAATATATTATGATAATTATGCGCCGCAATTCCGATCTGAATAGCCGTATCTATTGTTCCGCAACTTGAAATGTCCATACAATAGCCCATTACACATTTAAACACAGGGGGGAATGATCTTGTTGAGACGTGACGTAGACACCAGAAAGTACATAAAATGAATTAGTCCAGAGTAACGTCTCATTAATGTATTACTATTATTGTGTATAAAAAAGCAATAAATGAAAAACTTCAACAACATGTTTCATCAATTATACTGTTAAACATTGGAGCATCGCACAACATATAGATATTTAGCATTGGTCATTAATTCAACCGATACTTTCAACAACAATTAAAAAATGATCTAGACGTTACGGAAGACAAATGTTGTCAACATTGGTTAGATGTCCGCCAAACTCAATAACGTCTCATCATACTTTTGAATATAAATGTGCGAATGATTCCGTTTACAAGCAATATCATTTTAGCATTGTTTCAAATTTGCAATACATGGCTTTTTATATCATAAAAGCTTACTTTTTGTTTACAAAACTGGTACGACGGATACTTTGCGATTGAGACGTGATGACGGACGAGACGTTTGCGGAAGTGTTGCAATGTCCCCATCACGTCTCCACAAATAAAGCCTTATCGAGTCTATATTTCATGTATAATCACGCAAACAGTAACCCTTTTTTCATCAAATACTATTACAAGTCAAGTAACGAATTATGATTCACGTTACTGCAAAATGAAGGCTCTAATTAAGTAATTTCATTAAAATATCAACGAGACGTGACGCGAGACAATTTGGTGTAAGCTTACATTGCCAAACATCAATTTCATTTCGGAAGTTTAAACACTATGAAATTTAAGATTAATTGTTCATGAAGTAGTTCAAATTGGATCTGAGGATAATAATCTACAATTTGAGACATTATTTACGCACTACAATGCTTTACAATTCTATTTAATCTACCTTTAAAGTTTGTAAACAACACGTGTGAACGAGACGTGACGATAGAAAAAAATAGGACAGACTCACCTTTCTCTCAAGCAATTCTCCATGACCAGATCGCATCCGGGATATTACGCCGTTAGTATGAATCCTTGGTGACCTAAACCGTACGCACGTGGCTTTATAGCGGTACAATAGTGTATGCAGTATTTGTGGTGGCACTTTGAGACGTGACGTTTTGGACGGACTTTGCAGATGATAGGAAATCGACAGCAATAATCAGCTCTGTTGAGAACTTGATGCGAACTTCAGGATGTTTTATCGAAGAATGATGGTGAAGGGCAATAATTATAACTTCAATAGCCACGCCCTTGGTTTGTTTACTATACTAGTGTTTACAGCGTCGTAGCAACAGGCCTATTGAAGACGGACGCCATCACGTCCCGCAATAAGTTTTTCAAGGGGGATTAATAAATTATAACAATAGGAATAGGGGATCGCCAGACACGGTAATTAATTCCTTATACTTTCAACTAATATTGTAGACTCTTCTATTTTATGATGGGGGTGTTCTTTTACTTTAATTACTATTCAAAACAAATGGATTTTTTGACAAATTTTATGAGACGAAAAAAATACAACTTTTTCAAACATTTTTTTATTTAAAAAAAAAAAAAAAAAAGTTACCGGGTCAATATTATCTCTACTTTATATATAGGTTATAGTGAATATAATAAAATATAAATAACTGTTCCCCCTTATGAATTGAAACTTAGGCAGGCCATTTATAATGGGTAGGCCCATGATCACTTTTGTACGGAAATGGCCATAACGATCCAATGGTTCTTATTTTAGAAGCACAAGGTCACATTGAGTAGTTCACAAACTGGCAGTAATTCACCACATTTTAGCCTATAGATAATTTCTAAATGGAACATGTCTGGTCCCTAAGATTTTACAGACATGTAAATGAGAAAAATATGGGGATTCTTCTGATATCAAAATATCTTGATGTGAAAAAAAAATCATAGCCCCACCTATATACACCTTTAAAGTTTAAAGGTAGATGACCCGATCACATTTTCATAGCACAGATTTTTCTCAAACATATGGAGATTTTCATATCATGAAAGATCATATTTTTCTGATTAACATACTGAAATTTGACGGTCCTAATCAGTATGATTACGAAGAAATCGGTGAAATAACATCCAAATTACCGCGAAAAGTGGTTAACCACCAATATAGTTTGTGTACAACTCAATGGGCACATTTCACCGCATCTTGTGCGTCTAAAATAAGAACCATTAGCGTTATGCAACTCAAACTTTGGAATACGACTTTTTTGAGGATGACCTTTCATGTCGAATAGAAAACTTCAAGTTGAAAATCGGAACATCTACCTTTAAAGGTATATTATGTGATCTTTCCAGGGAACGCCCTTAACATCGAAAAAAAAATTAAAACAGATTTTCTTGCAGATTTACATTTCTGATCATAAATCGTACATACATTCCAAGTTACAGGGCGATACGATTCTTAATTACTTCAAAATCATGGTTTTAGAGTGAAAATAAACTGTCGGATATCCGACAACTTATTTTATTCTAGTCTAAATTCACTCTAAAACCATGATTTTGAGGTAATTAGGAATCGTATCGCTCTGTAACTTGGAATGTATGTACGATTTATGATCAGAAATGTAAATCTGCAAAAAAATCTACTTTCTAAAAAAAATCATGAATAGAGGGCGCTCTCTGGAAAAGATCACATAATATGCCTTTAAGAACCCTAAACAAGAACATAAAGGATGGGACCTAAAACAGATCCACTCTCAGAGGCAATATGAAAACATGTTCAGAATACATACTTGCTGCTTCTCTTCTTCTTTCTGTGTTATGCTAGACTTGTTGGAGTCATCTGTAGTAACTGAATCCATGCTGCCATTGGGAACCTGGGGTGTCTTCCCATCTAACTGCTCCCTGGCATACATCACACTTGTTAAACACTGATCTCTAATTGGTGAATGGAGTTTATCCTGTTTTGGGGAAAAATTACAAAATGAATTGTATGGGTATTATAAATTGATTTGACGGAATAAACCGTATACTTCATGAATTTGACTATTGACGGTAGGCCTATGTAAACACTACATTCAATTCATGAAGTATACAGTTAAAGGTATATTATGTGATCTTTCCAGGGAACGCCCTCAACATCGAAACAAAAATAGAAAGCAGATTTTCTTGCAGATTTACATTTCTGATCAAAAATCAATCATATATTCCAAGTTACAGGGCAATACGATTCTTAATTACTTCAAAATCGTGGTTTTAGAGTGAAAATAAACTGTCGGGATTCCGACAGTTTATAATTTTCACTCTAAATTCCCTCTAAAACCATGATTTTGAGGTAATTAGGAATCGTATCGCTCTGTAACTTGGAATGTATGTATGATTTATGATCGGAAATGTAAATCTGCAAGAAAATCTACTTTCTAAAAAAAATCATGAATAGAGGGCGCTCTCTGGAAAAGATCACATAATATGCCTTTAATTCTGTCAAATCAAGTTATCACTCCCCCTCCCCCCCCAAAAAAAAATAAATAAATAAATAAAGGATTGCCCTAAATTATATTCATCAACATGCCTATGGATGCTAATTCTGAATTACACAATCGGCCATGTCAGGATGCTCTTCCAGGAGATGCTTAGACCATGGACTTATCAGATAAGTCCATGGGCATGGTTAGACTGACGAGTGACAGCATGTTCCCATGCATTATAGTCGTCGTCAGAATACTTCAGCACTTTTTTCTGTGACAACTGCGTACAGCGTAAACACAGAAGTGTGTTGTAGAACAGCATCACAACAGCGTTATCTTTGAGCAGTTCGACGCGTCGCAGTCCCTGTAATCCGATTGGCCCCGATTGTATCTGTGGGTCATTAATGTCCCCGCCCACACGCTTATTAACTTGACGCGTGCATTGGCGGTTTTAAAAAGTGCCGAAGTATTCTGACAACAACTATACTAGGCTCTCTCATACTGAGTCGTATCACGACGTATGAGAGCTATGAAACAGAGCTAGTACATAGCTAAGAAAATAAGCAGTCTGCATCATTCTTCTATGGTAGCGGGAAAAGGGCGATCAAAATTCAAGCCAGTATTTCTTGGAAATAGAAACAGGTTGAGATATTTAACCAGAGGCATACATATAATTTGAACATCAAATTAAACATGATTAATAATGATAATCATTGACATTATAATCTGAAGCAAAAGTTTGACTAATTTTAATCAGCTCCATCCACATGTACAAACCATGGACTTATAAGTCCATCACATTCCTAGCAGGTGGCCGAATTCCCCAGCCCTGGCAAATTTGCCAGTGTACTGGCAAATATGCCCGCTAAGTGGGCATATTTGCCAGTATTTACAGTTAATCCAAAATTAGCGCTTCCACACAAAAAATGGCATGTTCTACCTTTCATATATCAATTGTTTAACTCAATACCTAAATATTTCGTGTCGCTTCAAAAAAATTCTTGGTTGCGTTTTGCCAGAAAAATGATGACATTTCAGTCATTTTGTGGCAAGTAGACATTTTTCCTGTATTTACAGTTAATCCAAAAGTAGCGCTCTCACACACACAAAATGGCATCTTCTATCCTTTCTATATCGATATCTGAACTCTATACCAAAATATTTAGTGTCGTTTGAAAAAAATTGGGTTGCATTTTACCAGAAAAATGATGCAATTTCAGTCATTTTTGGCCAAAATATTTGTAATGTTTGTAATATAATTTTCAAACTTTCATTGAAAGTGCTCTAACATTAACAAAACGGAAATCCTCAATACCTAAACATTTTGTGAAACGTCCAAAAAGTATTTTATGTTTTGTTGGAAAATTAATTAAATGTCAGTCATTTTGGGCCTCCAAAAATCAAGATATTTCATTGAAAGTTTATTTTAATTTGATAGAAATGGGACTTACATACATGTACAAAAAAGCATGTTATTATGCTGTTACAACAGCAACAAATTCTAAACATAAATACTTGGATTCACTTGGATTTTGTAATATCAGAGAAAAATATAAAAGCCTCAAAGTGTATTCATGAATTTTACATGAACATTGTCGTTTAGAATGAGGCTGGGCTGGTTGGCCTACCTTGCCCCTTCCTGCATTGCTACTCAAGTTATGCCTAGGTGCTACACGCTTAGTTTTTGCCATGGTTTGAATACACTATCAGCTGAGTAAATAGTGTGGCTAGTCCTGTTATGACCCAGCTGATCAAGGCCACTAGCTATATATTGCATCATACAAACATACTAGTACATGTACAGATGACCACGCCTTTGATTCAAGAAAGGTATATTCAATGGACATTCATATGAACAATAGCAACTTTGAAATACAGGTGAACTGAACTAGTAAACAAGATACCTGGTAAAAGCTCATGCATTGAATTATAATTTGCATAATAAAAGCAACCATGCCAGGTGTATGGGATTAGGCAAGATTGCCCAAACACAAATGCCACATGGCCAGTCAGTTGATAACCTGCCATCATACACTACACATCGATGCTCCAATCTGCACACACTGATCCAACATCTTCTACCATCACATTATTTTACTAGATTCAAATATAAAGCATTTACATCTCAGTATGGCAAATTTGGCTTCAAACATGATTGGTGTAGGCATGGTCAAGGAATTCCAGCAGAGAAATAAGTGGGGTGCAGATTCTGTTCCGCTCTCATTTTACTCTACCATCAAAGGGTATGTATACTACATGTCAGGGGTAGCACTAGGTTTTTAAATTAGGGGTTTTTAGAACCCTGAACCCCACAAAAGTTTGAAAAATAAGAAGTTATTTTGGATTTTCAGCTAATTTATTGCGCCAAAATGAAAAAATATGCGCTAAACGCGCAAGAACCCCCAGTAGCGCTATCCCTGCGTACATGTAGGTGACATAATGTTGGTTCATAACAAAAAGCTAAGGAAGACATTTTCTTGTAGCTAATAAAGACCAATTTGAACACAAAAAGAGCAATAATCCTAATTACATACATCAGCCACCACCAAACAAACATCCCCTCCACAAGTTATGAAATTAATCATATTAGAAGCTGTTTCCCTGCACCTAATATCCAGAAAATGATATCAATAAAAAGCAAATACAATACACCCCCCCCCCCCCCCCCCGAGAAAAAACAACAACCTAGAATAAAATAAGGATTTTTGATTTTTCCCAGCACCCATTATCCAGAAAAAGACCCCCCCCCCGGATAAAGACAATACCCCCTACCCGATAAAAACAAACAGCCCACCCACACCTGAACAAAAAGACAATCCCCACAGACCACCCCAAGAAAAACGAAAGAAAAACAAAGAAAAAGAAACAACAAAAAGAAACAAACAAGCCAAGAAGTACAAGATTGTCCCCAAATCTACTAGAATACTCACAAGACCCCACCCCATAACACTTAAAACAATAAAAGAAAAGAAAAACATTGATAAATAAACAAGTAAATAAATGTTTAAAAAATAAGTCACCAAACAGTAAATACATAAATAAATTAATGAATAAATAAATAAAGGTAATATAGACAAAACTAAAAAAACCACAAACTGAACAAGAAAACAACAATAAAATACCTTTAAAAAAGCCATTAAAACAACATAATCACACCCAAAACAAAAATATATCAACACAAAAACACCCCCAAAAAACTAATCCACACTCATGACAATAAATATATCTAAATAATTCTTCAAAAATCCCTAAAAGAAAGAAAAAGAAAGAAAAAGAAAGAAAAAGAGAGAGAGAACAAATAAAAGTTAGCCCATCACTATTTTAGGATATCCACAAACTTTTTTTCTCAAAGCTGATTGGTTGTCCCTAACCCCATGCATAACTGGTTGTCATGAAACCCAGCATATCATTGGCCACATACTCCCCTTGATATACATCAATATTCATACACAATTCAATAGGGATGAGAGTATACACTCCACCTATTTCTATCACAAAAATCATTATGGTACCGTTGTGCCCATCACTACTAATACTTTTTTACAATAGACAAAACTTTTGCTTGATGCTGAGTGGATGTCTCGGACACACCCCTCACACACCCCTTGTATTTAATTGGCTACAAGTACCTATGACATCATTTTGGCTGGTGAGCTCCCCCAGATATAGTGCTGGGAGATATCAAGCTTCCCAACACCAAAATCACCAACTGCCCTTCATCTCTTCAACAAACATCATAATTTGCTTAATTCAAACAGGAAATCAAACTTAAACCTTTCCCCAGCAGATTTTTATTCCATTGGAACAATTATTTTGGGTTTCAAACATGAAAAATAGTGAATTTATTACGCATATTGTCTTGGTGGCCATGTTTGCCCACTTTATCAGGGGCCGAATTTGGCCACCTGATACTGATAGGATTGATCATCATGTACAAACTAATTGGACAAGTCGAATGCCATTTACGGCAAAGAACACGACATTGCCCAATTTACACAGTTGGAAACACTTACACAAAGTCTAAAGATTACAAAGATGAGAGTTAAAATATACAATTCGAAATCATTAAACCTGCTATACTACTAAAGAGTTCTTCATATTTTCAGTAGGCCAACTTCCGCAGTGCAATGTTTTGATTGATACTCGTATTTTTAAACGCACTGTGCACAGAATAAGCGCTTCATCATTTATCATGCACGAAAGGACTCTCTATGAACTTAGACGCTAAAACGAGTTTGTAGGACTAATAACTAGAAATAAAGTAATATTTCCCTATGATTTTACTTACTATTCAATTTAGATATTCTTAATATTTTCTCTCTTGCTCAATGCACGACGTGTACTGAAATTACTGTTTTGTCATACCGAGACTCAAATGACACCATAAAACTTGCAATTTTGATAAGAAAACAAAGTTTATTTTAGAAAATTAACACCATTCATAATTTTCATGTTTTAAATACGCCTGAAAAAGGTCAAAGGTCAGCGTGTCAACGTGCTTGTTTTGGGTCGTCGCCGATTGCAACACCGAAAGCAACAGTTTACTGAAAATATACTCACTTAGATTTAAATTACAACATTTATAACGCTAGCCTATTACGTATAACATGGAAGGAGTTCCTGCTAATGAAGATCAGTTTGCCGACGCTGAAGACGGAGATTGTTTACGGTTGGTTAAGTACATGTTTTGCTCGAAATGAAAATAGCCTATTTTACTTTTACTTTTAAGTTTTAAACTTTTAGGCCTACAAATTACAATTATTTAATAAGGCATAAGCTTATATTTAATATTATTATTAAATTAATAATATTTGATTTCTAAACTTCCAAAGGATATCATTTGGGCAATGTCGTGTTCTTTTCCAATTATCAGTATCAATCATTTGTAATTGTATGTACTGTTGAATTGACAATTGTGTTTGTTGTCCCGTTATAATGGATTATTAAACTTGTCATAGTCATACATAATTTCACGGCAATATCCTCAAATACTGCATACATTATATTGTATTGCAGTAACCTGCTTTATTGGAGTATAAACAAATCCAGATCCAGCAAGCCTTTTGTTAAGTCAAAATGGACCAGGAGCCAAATATCTGGAAAAAGCGGCTCCTGGTCCTCAAATTTTGGAGAGGACCAGGAGCCGCTTTTCCAAGACCAGGAGCCAAGCCTCGAAATAGGGTTAATTTTTAAAAAGTGAACAATTACAACTAAAATGCACTTTTTACATCAACATTATGATTTATCGTGCATGTATAGTGTATACAAAAATAATGTGGATAGTTAAAGAGTTATGGGCATTTAAACATTTCCTTTAACATAGGCTTTCAATTGAAAAAAGAATGTTTACATCCAAATATATCCCTTACCCTAAAGTTATGAACCACGCAATTGATACAACCTGAAAGGTTAGTTGATAAGAAACATTTGAGTTTTTGAAAATTCTGGCCCTGCCCCCCCCCCCCCCCCCCCCCCCCCACCCAGGGGTCAAAATGAATACAAATTTCAGGGGGCTATTTTGTTGTTGTTTGGCCAAAAAAATATCACTTTAAAAAATGTGTAAGTATACTTTCTTTAAATTGACTAAACTAACCACCTCTCCCTGGTCCCTCCCTCCTCCCACCTCCCATCCCCCAGGCCCCCTTATCCCCACCTTTCCCTATTCCCTACCTAGGCTGTGAAATCATGCCTGATATATTCTCAGATACTCATTTGGCCAAAAAAATATCACTTTAAAAATGTGTAAGTATACCTTCTTTAAATTGACTAAACTAACCACCTCCCCCTGGTCCCTCCCTCCCACCTCCTTCTCCTATCACCATCCTCACCCCTATCCCCCAGGCCCCCTTATCTCCACCTTTCCCTATTCCCTTCCTAGGCTGTGAAATCATGCCTAATATATTCTCAGATACTCATTTGGCCAAAAAAAGATCACTTTGAAAAATGTGTAAGTATACCTTCTTTAAATTGACTAAACTAACCACCTCCCCCTGGTCCCTCCCTCCCACCACCTTCTAATCACCATCCTCACTCTCACCCCTATCCCCCCTCCCCCTCCCCCCAGGCCACCTTAGCCCCACCTTTCCCTATTCCCTAACTAGGCTCTGAAAGCATGCCTGATATATTATCAGATACTCATTTGCATATCAATGAAACATTTGCATATCAATGAAATGTTTTGGTTGACCGAGGCATGACCCCGGGACCTTTTTTCATAGCCACGCAAGCGCTCTTGCAGCCACGTGCTACTGTGCTCCATTAACAAATTACATGCTATTGCTTTCTTCACAAATTGGTGGCGGCTGGCTGGGCCGCCTTGTTTAACACTATTTATCAACAATTTAAAAGAATATTTAATCCACAATAAAAAACTGAGAACATTCAATGAATGAATAAAGATGAAAGAGTGGGAGTATGGTGAGAAATAAATGAGTAAAAACTTAGAAGAATTTAATTGAGATGCTCAGTTGGATTTAATATTCAATACACTATAGCATTCGAAGGGTTTAATATTAAATACATTTTGACACTGCGACTGCCGCAAGGAAAGAGTTTATGTTGGGAAAATGAATGGCAAAATATATCTGGGGTAAGTCATTGCTAAATCAATTTAAAAAACTCAAACTTTATTATTGTATTGTTCCATTCTTGGGTTTAAAAACTTGTTTATGATGTTTTTAATTGTAAAAAGTTGGCTGTCCGCTGGACAACAATTTTGGTTATGTTATATTGCGGACATTGCCGACAAGCGCTATTTCGAACGCTGGCCTTCAGTAATTTCGTAGTTACTTACTAGCGCTTATTTACTAGCGCTTATTTATTGAAGATTAAACTGGTATCAAGTAAGTTTTTTTGTGAGATTCGTGTTGTTTTTGTTTCCGGCCATGTGGAAGTGCATTGGATATTAAGCTTTTTCACAAAGACCCAGGCGCAATTTTAAAATATTTGCCGGCGCCTGGGACCCGATTTTTCGGTTCCACCAGGCGCAAAAAGTCGATCACCAGGGGTTAAAAATCGCCCGGCGCCCGCTTAACAAAAGGCTTGAGATCCAGAGATCCAGAAGTTGAATAAACCTTTAATAATACTTCATGAATTGACTGGACATTTCGTCAGTAGTCAAATGCATGAATTATACGGTTCATTCCGTTAAATCAATTCATCCCCTAAAATACAGGATTGCACGGAATAAAGCATGCAAGTGACAAATAGATAGGATGTTCATATATATCTTTACTGTAGCAAGAATAGGGCATGGACAATAAATATGATATCTGAAGCAAAAATTGGATTTTCGTTAAATATATGAGTGTTAAATCTTTGTTATTTTGTGGAAATTTGGTACCAAAAAAGATTCATCCAAATGTCTATCTAGCCTGTTAGGTCAAGAGATGATTGAAAGTCACTCTATAGGACATGACTTTCTTCTGTTGAGCTCTTTATATATGTAGGAGTGCCGGTATTATAAAGCCCACCATCCTAGGACATCTCATATTATTACTGAGTAGGGCAGTCAAAATCAAAAGGCAGTTTTCTCTGGAATTAAAAGCGCTAGTGCCATACAACATGGTTTAATTAATTAAGATAGTGTGTAAAGACACAATGGACCAAATTCTTTATAAAAAGTGGAAAAATATTGATGAATAAAAACATGATACATGATAGCTATGTAACAGACAGAGCTAGTGTAAATTTAGCATGGTATGGTTATTTATGTTAATTGCAATCAGAAAGGGGTAAATAAAAATAAAAGAGAAAGAAAGTGTTTTGCATTATATGTGATATTCCAATTACAGACTTTGTCTTTTTCCTAAAGAACAGGGCCTTCCTCCACCCTTTAACAAATAAACAACTTCGATATAATTTGATGTAAAACCTTTTTCTTGTCTTGGTTTATAGGTTTGAAAGCCGTTCAGCAAAGTTGATGAGCCCGCAAGAAATTGAATCAGGTGTAACAGAAAATGGTGAGATAGATAGTTTCATAAATTTATAGAGCTTTATTCAATGGAGATCAGCTACATTTATTTTCGCGCTTTTCACCAGTTCTTGCAAATAATAACACACAAATATATTTCTTTAGCGTTTGTGATGAAAATACAAATCACAATTTTAAAACACAAAACAGTTGAAAATCTGCAAGTAAAGGTGCGAAAATTACCACTTTTACATACTATAATGTCCTCAGCCCTTGAATTTGTTGTATACTACAGTGTCCTCAGCCTTGAATTTGTAGTGTACCCCTCCTCCCCCCCCCCCCCCCCCACCCCCCATTGAGGCACAAAACTGCATCCTTTGTTTTTTTGCTGACAAATACTACTGACAGACTGTGGTTCATGTCAAGACAAAATTGGTAAACGTCAATTGTACTTATGTTTTAGTGTAATATTATATAATAGTTTTAAAACTCTTTATTTGAACAAAGTTATTCATTTCAAGCAGAAAATAGTAATATTTTGACATTTTGGGTAAAAATTAAAATCTTAAAAAATACAAAAACAAAACAAATTGCGGCTCTTATTTTTGAGATTTTAGGGTTGGTAGTTTAGGGCAACCCAACAATTTTAAGTATGGTCATGATCTTGGATTCCGTGACCATTTGTTTGAACCTTTGTTTCTTGGTGAATTTGTCAACCTATGCCCCTCTCAAAAGTGACGGGAACTTTTTTATAGCGCAAATTCTAAAATGGCCACTATACAGGGGCCCCATAATTCAAATGGCTTCATTGAGCTAAAAAGCATTCCAAATTGTTTGCTGAGCACAAGGATTCCTAAAAAGTATAGTTTGCCCTACTTCCGATATTTGGTTATTAACGAGTTATCGGGTAAAAACGTAAAAGGTCGTTTGACCTTTGCATATGGGGTCAAAATTTAAGCTTGCTCCGATTTTGAAAAACAATATTTTCCCACCCTTTAATCTCCAGTAAGTCCTGACCAATGTTGTCGAAATTTCAGTTTCAGGAATGTCAATAGCAAGAGATTACTATGATGTCGATGATGAAGAAGATATAGATAGTGAAGAGGAGTTCTGGGCTTGGGAAGGCCAGACATCAGGATCAGGTTTGTATTTGATGATGGGTATAGACCATTTCAAATTGAGATCGGGAATCTTCGGAAAAACAGGTCACGTGGAGTAGGTGCGTTGCACCTTCTTCGCAACAGTTGATCGCATTCACAGCATATTGTCCTAGTTAGTTGTCCGCCTCAGTGATTTACTATGTTCACATACACGCGTGCACACATGAGAAGTAGAACGTGGAACGAGACTATTTTTGTTTTTTTATCAACAAAGGCGCTGACGGACAAATTCCAAATGTATCGAGCAGACGGTAAAAAGTGAAA
Organism: Ophiura sarsii; assembly: GCA_035610835.1. Lineage (NCBI taxonomy): Eukaryota > Metazoa > Echinodermata > Ophiuroidea > Amphilepidida > Ophiuridae > Ophiura > Ophiura sarsii. The sequence continues at coordinate 65,190,522 of CM069448.1, forward strand.
ATATTACCCCAAATCTCTTTCATCACACTCGTTTTTGTTACTGAAATGCCGCAACATCAACTTTGTGAGGGATACAATCTATCACCAACACCAGCGCAATCTACCACACGGGCAGACGGGTGAAAAACACCTTTGTTTTTCTCCGGCACATGGACATGACCTGGGAGCTGACAGGTCATGTAACCGAGCGTCAAATCACTCGGCTAATCGGAAGCATTCGGAACCGATCGTATATTTTCGGATTTGAAATGGTCTATAAGAGGTGCAAAGTCATTGAAGGTCAGTTCTGGGTTTGGGAGGGCCAGACATCAGGATCAGGTTGGTATTTGATGATGGGTATAAGAGGTGCAAAGTCATTGAAGGTCAGTTCTGGGCTTGGGAGGGCCAGACGTCAGGATCATGTAGGTATTTGATGATGGGTATAAGAGGTGCAAAGTCATTGAAGGTCAGTTCTGGGCTTGGGAAGGCCAGACATCAGGATCAGGTTGGTATTTGATGATGGGTATAAGAGGTGCGAAGTCATTGAAGGTCAGTTCTGGGCTTGGGAAGGCCAGACATCAGGATCAGGTTGGTATTTGATGATGGGTATAAGAGGTGCAAAGTCATTGAAGGTCAGTTCTGGGCTTGGGATGACCAGACATCAGGATCAGGTAGGCATTTGATGATGGGTATAAGAGGTGCAATGTCATTGAAGGTCAGTTCTGGGCTTGGGAGGGCCAGACATCAGGATCAGGTTGGTATTCGATGATGGGTATAAGAGGTGCAAAGTCAGTGAAGGTTAGTTCTGGGCTTGGGAGGGCCAGACATCCGGATCAGGTTGGTATTCGTGAGGGTATAAGAGGTGTGAAGTCATTGAAGGTCAGTTCTGGGCTTGGGATGGCCAGACATCCGGATCAGGTTGGTATTCGATGATGGGTATAAGAGGTGCGAAGTCATTGAAGGTCAGTTCTAGAACTGGAATCGGTCACTCACAGCCAACAGTACACTGATTTCAAACGGCGAAGCCGTACGGTCACTCACGGCCAACAGTACACTGATTTCGAACGGCAAAGCCGTGAGGGACCTGGATAATCCACTGTACGTTTTATGACTCCTAAGGGAGCCTCCGTGCAAAGAGAAGTTGCCAAACAAACAAATACTCTTCGTTTAATTAATTTGAATATTGTTCTGACGTTTATAAATAGTTTCCTCTTACTTAACAATTTCTAGTAAATAAATATTCACAGTTTAGTTAGTTCAACACTTCTATAGTACTTAAAATAGTAGTACCGCGAATATTTGTGCACAAAGTTTACCAGAAGGACCACCCCCATGCTGATAGCACGCGTTAGTGTCCATCTAAGACATCTAAGGCTGCCGCCCTAACACCAACCGTTAGAATTGCTCCGTTGGTTTACGATGTGCGCGGAATAGTATATGGTTGGGCCCATGTAAATAATATGTCAAAATGATTTGGTCGGGCTGGGAACTGCGCCATGCTTTGGCATGGCCGGGTTTGGTGGATTACCCAGGCCTCTCGCGGCTTACGCCGCTCGTGAGCGGCTTAGCCGCTCATGTGATAGTATTATATTTCCGCGAGTGGCCGATTCCAGTTCTAGGTCAGTTCTGGCCTTGGAAGGGCGGCCAGACAATAGGATCAGGTTGGTATTTGATGAAGGGTATAAGAGGTGCAAAGTCATTGAAGGTCAGTTCTGGGCTTGGGAGGGCCAGACATCCGGATCAGGTTGGTACTCGATGATGGGTATAAGAGGTGCAAAGTCATTGAAAGTTAGTTCTGTGCTTGGGAGGGCCAGACATCAGGATCAGGTAGGTATTTGATGATGGGTATAAGAGGTGCAAAGTCATTGAAGGTCAGTTCTGGGCTTGGGAAGGCCAGACATCAGGATCAGGTTGGTATTTGATGATGGGTATAAGAGGTGCGAAGTCATTGAAGGTCAGTTCTGGGCTTGGGAGGGCCAGACATCCGGATCAGGTTGGTATTCGATGATGGGTATAAGAGGTGCAAAGTCATTGAAAGTTAGTTCTGTGCTTGGGAGGGCCAGACATCAGGATCAGGTAGGTATTTGATGATGGGTATAAGAGGTGCAAAGTCATTGAAGGTCAGTTCTGGGCATGGGAAGGCCAGACATCAGGATCAGGTTGGTATTCGATGATGGGTATAAGAGGTGCAAAGTCATTGAAGGTCAGTTCTGGGCTTGGGAAGGCCAGACATCAGGATCAGGTTGGTATTCGATGATGGGTATAAGAGGTGCAAAGTCATTGAAAGTTAGTTCTGTGCTTGGGAGGGCCAGACATCAGGATCAGGTAGGTATTTGATGATGGGTATAAGAGGTGCAATGTCATTGAAGGTCAGTTCTGGGCTTGGGAGGGCCAGACATCAGGATCAGGTTGGTATTTGATGATGGGTATAAGAGGTGCAAAGTCATTGAAGGTCAGTTCTGGGCTTTGGAAGGCCAGACATCAGGATCAGGTTGGTATTTGATGATGGGTATAAGAGGTGCAAAGTCATTGAAGGTCAGTTCTGGGCTTGGGAGGGCCAGACATCAGGATCAGGTTGGTATTCGATGATGGGTATAAGAGGTGCAAAGTCATTGAAGGTCAGTTCTGGGCTTGGGAGGGCCAGACATCAGGATCAGGTTGGTATTCGATGATGGGTATAAGAGGTGCAAAGTCATTGAAGGTCAGTTCTGGGCTTGGGAGGGCCAGACATCAGGATCAGGTTGGTATTTGATGATGGGTATAAGAGGTGCAAAGTCATTGAAGGTCAGTTCTGGGCTTGGGAGGGCCAGACATCAGGATCAGGTTGGTATTCGATGATGGGTATAAGAGGTGCAAAGTCATTGAAGGTCAGTTCTGGGCTTGGGAGGGCCAGACATCAGGATCAGGTTGGTATTTGATGATGGGTATAAGAGGTGCAAAGTCATTGAAGGTCAGTTCTGGGCTTGGGAGGGCCAGACATCAGGATCAGGTTGGTATTTGATGATGGGTATAAGAGGTGCGAAGTCATTGAAGGTCAGTTCTAGTCTTGGGATGGCCATACATCAGGATCAGGTTGGTATTTGATGATGGGTATAGAGGTGCGAAGTCATTGAAGGTCAGTTCATGTTAGAGCACCATGGGCTATTATTGTCAAAGTAATTCTAAGCCTATGAAGTAGTGGTTTTGTGTCGTTGGCATATATTTTCTTGTTATGTCAATATAATTTTATCCCAATGTCGACTTTGTCGAAAAAATATTAGATTTTAGGCCGGAAAATATCCATGACATATTCTCATCGTCTGGCTGTGCCTGTATAGCATTGTACAGGTGTTTAAAAGTGTTCCATCTTGGTAATTAGACACCAATCTCCTGGATATTTAAGGCCAAATAAAAAACAACAACTATAGTTTCTCGTCCTAACTTTTGGAAAAAAGAAGGATTTTTAATACAGAATGCGAAATCAGCATGGTATTGCCTGATTGGTTCCTTAACTTGAAGAGAACGAGGCTTGTAAAATCTTTTTATTTCATTGTTCTGGGGGGGGGGGGGGGGTGGGGGTGTTAACACAAATGCTTTAAAATGCTCAGTAAATCTATTACCAAGATGTCAGCTTTTTAAATATTTTAACAAAATGAACATTACAGAATTCCTGAAAAAGGATGCGCGTGGGGACAAGAATCTACTTTATTTTTACTTGGCCGAAGGAGTCAGAAAAAAGAATAGTTTGATCTACCTCTGATGTACCATTCTTGAGTTATGAGCAAGAAGTTCAAATGTCCTAACATAAGTTAAATTTGAAATGATTGATGTTCCATTTGTTTTGATTTGTTTTATCGCTTGGATTGATAACCATAGTCTATTGTTGTGTTTATTTCTTCAGATTTCACAAAGCGTTTCAATGCTGCAAGATCCCATAATGCACAGGTATAGTAATGAATAGGATTACTCAGTGGCGTAGCCAGCTTTTTGAAACAGGGAGGGGGGGGCAAGACATAGTTGTACCGACGAAAGGCATGATGTACCGACAAAAGAAATAGTAAACGGTTCCCAAATTCTTTTTGCAGTCAGCTCAAGAAACTTGAGAGGGGGGAGGGTCGATGTGGTTATCTTCAAAACCGGCCAAAAAGATCACATGGTCAAAATCACGAATGTACCGACGGCATGCTTTGTATACCGAATGGGTAATTTTAGGGGGGGGGGGGGGGTGGGGCTACGTCACTGGGATTACTCCCATTATTTCCTTCTTTATGCGATAGATTTATGATAATATTTGTTACCTTGAGTTGTGGGAAGACAGAGAAAGTCAGTACAGGGATATGCAGCACTTGAACCCTCAGGTCCACTCTTAACAGCCAGATCCTTTGAGAATATCTCAAGATTGAGATTTATCCATCTTACACTTTCCACGCGGCAGGCGTCTACAGACGACATTCTAAAATTTCAGAAAATGTTTCAAAAATGTCAAAATTATTGAATTTGATACCAAATTTTCAATCACCATGAAAAGTGCATTAATATAAGTACAAACATGCCTAGTATTTGTTCAGTAATCCTTGAGATAGACTTTAATATTTGGAAAAGTTTTCTGACAAATTTGTTTTGTATAAGGTAAAATGAATAGCTGTGTGGAAAGTGTTAGCAATGTTTCATCTGTCACCAAATGAACAGGTGTAAGCCAGTTCACCCTGGATGAACTAAGCAGAGTGGACCTTTGCCTTTAAGATCTCTTTGTACACCTCATCAGTTCTTTAAGGGTATAGTTTCACACATGAGGAACTCACTAGACCCCTCCCCCTGTCAGGTATCTCACAGTCAAGATTCTGCTGATATATATGTAAGGGGATTTTCAATTAATTTTGAGTGAAAACTGAGCTGTATGTGTACCAAATCAATCAAATTTGTTCAATACTTCTCTAAGTATATATTTTACCATCAATGGTTACTACAAACTGAGCTGAACTGGTGCTCACTGGGAAACAAACCCCTTTACAACCCCCCCCCCCCCCCCCCCCCCCCCTTCTGACAAGTGACCCCAGTTACACCACTGAGTGAAATTCAGTGTTTTCCCCTAACTTGCTAGAACCTGTTGGCGGTATCAGTTAGAAGTTCATAAGATCCCAACATAAACACCAAAAATCAGTAGGCAAAGGTACCATTTCTGTCTCTGGCCATTCTCTAAGACCCTCATTACACTGTTGATCAGTTCAACTGCTCACCACTGATGATAACTAATTGGTTGAATGCTAACAATGTTAATGAGGGGATGACCTGACTTGGACTGTTTCAATAACTAAGAAGCGGTGGTCAAAATAAACAGAAAACTAATCAATTGTTAGCGCGATTATATCGGTACAAATCAACGTTTTGGATAAATAGGCATCTTTTTCAGTAATGAATGAGAATAATGACTCCTTAACAACTGTTTTCGTAAATTTGTTTTGAAATCAGAGGTTTTTGTTCTGGTCTGAGGAATTGTCCCGAAGGGGCGCAAAAACAGTTGTTACGCAGTCATTATTCTCTAATTAAACACCTGTATAGAATGTTAGTAAAATATGTGTTTATTTTATCATCAATTTTTGACTCATTGATATTTATTATACAAAATTAATATTTTGTTCATTATTTTTTCCTCACCCTTTACCATCAGCCAAACTCCAACAAACCAAACAGCCAACATGTGGGCAAGGGACATTTTCAGGTGAGTAGTATTCACATTTTAAACATTTCAACAACAAAAAGTCACAAATTCTAAAAAGTTTTTAAAATTTTCAACAGCAACAACAACATTTTTTTCCCCAAAAGCATTTGACACATTTTCACCCCCCCTCCCAATTAACATTTCAAAACATTCAAAAATGTTCAACAGCAAAAGATTTAACAATTTCATCGATTAATCAACGATTTTGAAATAAGTTTGAACAAACAAAAACAAAAATCAAATTTATAATATGAGTCAGTTGTGCCGGTAACCCCCTCACCCCCCCCCCCCCCCCCTTGGACTTATTCTTATAAAACCTTATTGTTTCTGTTGCATTTAGCCTCAGGAGAAAACTCTCAACCGATTTGCCAATAAGATAACAGTGGAGAAGTACTCTGGTCCACAGCGACTGCCACATTCGGCTACCAACTCATTAGTGCAGAATCGTAAGAGGACAGATAATGAAAGGTAATGTTTCACATACAAACTGTATAGAGATTTGTTTTTAGAGGTGTAGCTTCCTCCCTCCCATTAAAATGTCTGATCTTATTTTAGCTTTGATAAATGCATGCATGCAGAGTAACGGCAGGCCCATGTCCTAGAATAGAGGCATCATTTGTCAATGGGGGAACATTTTCTACAATGTGGACAATTTGATAGTAGGTGAGGGAAGTAGTATTTTGACCTTTGTTGGCCAAAAAAGCATCAAAGCCCTTTATCTGTGTGGAGTTTTGTAAGAACTTAGTCTTAAAAGGACTAGGAGAGAGTCGACTCCCCTTTTCATCCATGCTTAACAGAAAATTAATATACAACAAATTCAAACATATTCAGCCTCCTGTCGTTGGGGTGAAAGTAAAAACGAAACTATTATGGGTTTAGTTGATATAAATAGAATGTAGGCCTATCTCTGGTTGAACAGGGCTGCAAGAATAGCATACAACATAAATTAACAGAACTCTCATCAATGTTTATAGAAATAATGTGACTATTATTTTACAGGGTGCGTGTAAAAGACAAAGCAGACAGAGCCACTATGGAACAGGTATGAATCGTTGTGTTGTCATGGTGACTTATTTTTTTGGGTTACCTAAATATGTTTTATCTACTCGAAACAGCCTCAATTTTGTCTTTGATGGTCCATTGATTTATATATAGCAAGGTATCTTCAAATTGGTTAGAAGTTCTTTAATATCTCTCAGAAAAGAAAAGGAAAACTTTTTTTAAGAAGAAAACAAATGTGTAATGAACTACATGTCGGCCATTACTCGATTGTTAATGTTCAGTGCAGGCATGATATTTTGTAGATACAAATCTGAAAGTAGATATTTTTCACTCTAAACTGTGCATTTATTTAGCCAATTTTTAGGCAATAAGCCACAATAGTCTGCTGTTTTTAGGTCGTCCGTAGGAAGAGACCTTATGGCAGCATCCTTCGTGTGTAGTCTGTGTGTGTGTGTAGTGTGTGTCAACAATTTGGTATACACTTTTTGTTACAATTTGGTATACACTTTTTGTTTTGTCCATTTCTTTTCCATACAATGTCCAATTGCAATCAAACTTCGGTCATAGATGCAACATGGGAACCTTCATATGTTAATGAGGTCAAAGGTCACATACCAAGGTCAAAGGTCATCCGAGGTCAAGATGTATATGTAAAAGTGGCTGCATATGTAAAATTGATTACATTTGTCCATTTCTTTTCCATACAATGACCAATTGTAACCAAACTTTGGTCATAGATACAACATGGAAACCTTCATATGTTAATGAGGTCAAAGGTCACATACCAAGGTCAAAGGTCATCTGAGGTCAAGATGTAAATGTAGAAATGGCTGCATATGTAAAATTGATTACATTTTTCAATTTCTTTTCCATACAATGTCCAATTGCAATCAAACTTCGGTCATAGATGCAACATGGGAACCTTCATATGTTAATGAGGTCAAAGGTCACATACCAAGGTCATCCGAGGTCAAGCTGCATATGTAAAATTGATTACAATTGTCCATTTCTTTTCCATACAATGACCAATTGTAACCTAACTTTGGTCATAGATACAACATGGAAACCTTCATATGTTAATGAGGTCAAAGGTCACATACCAAGGTCAAAGGTCATCTGAGGTCAAGATGTAAATGTAGAAATGGCTGCATATGTAAAATTGATTACATTTTTCCATTTCTTTTCCATACAATGACCAATTGCAACCAAACTTCAGTCATAGATACAACATGGAAACCCGCATATGTTAATGAGGTCAAAGGTCGCATAGAAAGGTCAAAGGTCATCTGAGGTCAAGATGTAAAATCTAGTACACTTTTTTTTTGTCTCTTGTTCATTTTTTTTGGTCTCTTGTTCATTTTTCCATACAATGACCAATTACAACCAAACTTGGGTCACGGATGCAACATGGAAACATTCATATGTTAATTAGGTCAAAGGTCACATACCAAGGTCAAAGGTCATATGAGGTCAAGATGTAAAATTAGCTGCATATGTAAAATTAATTACATTTAAACAGGTGAAGTACAATTGCAACCAAACTCCAGGATGTTTATTTTATTTTTTATATCCTGGATCCACTAGTGGTCTAACCTCTTTCTTTCTAGATGCCTGTGGTTTGAGATCCACCTTGTTTTTAATCTACCCATATAAACGGACGACCTATTTGGGACCGCTGTCCCTATTTTTTGAATATTTCATGGAATTTCAGATTTTTTCGTCTGATACAGTGTTGCCATCCCATATGGTGCACATCACCTGCAATATAACAGAGCCCTTATATAGAGCATTCTTCGAAATCAGGAAATATAGGGATAATATTAAAAGTTTTACTTATCAGTTTCAGGTCGCCTTAAAGCAGAAAAAGAATGAAAACTTCATAGATTTCCTTGAATGCAATAACAATGATAGGTCCGTCCGTAGTTGTTCCTCTGATGTTAAATTGAATAGGTCTAAATCTAGATCCGATAAATCTACTATAGCCACCTGAAGTGGCTGTGTTTGACCCCTATAGAGAAGGGTACTTCAACTTGAATGGCTGCCTATATTGATTTTGACATTTTGCGACCAAGGAAAAGTTGGATCGAAAAGGAGCACTCTTTTCTCACATTCTCCTTGTGTTTTCTTCTATTTGTAAAAAGGCAAAGCTTCTTAGACTAACCCTGTCAGAGGGAATTTGTGTGGATTGGAGGGAGGGGGAAAATTGAAGGATTTTGAACAAACAAACCACTGCGGTCCGACCCGGATTCAATCCGCGGACCTTCCGCACGCCATATATGGGCTTCTACCAATTGAGCTAACACACCAGAGCTGCCTAGAGGCAGTAATTTGGTGACCACATTTGAGCTCGGTTGATGACATCATTCAAATCAATTTCAAATCATGGGCTTGGGGAGAGGATTTCACGTAGTAATTTGTAGTATTTAGGACTGTTAGGATTAATGGTTAACCATTTTATAATGCTTTTTGCAGGTGCTTGATCCCAGGACAAGGATGATACTATTCAAGATGCTGAACAAGAAAGCTATCAGTGAGATCAATGGGTGCATAAGCACTGGTAAAGAGGCTAATGTGTATCATGCTACCACTCCCAATGGTGAACACAGAGCTATAAAGGTGAGGCGATGTAGCATACACAAAATGATAATGAGATCAATGAGTGCATAAGCACCGGTAAAGAGGCTAATGTGTATCATGCTACCACTCCCAATGGTGAACATATAGCTATAAAGGTAAGGCTATGTAGCATACACAAAATGATATTGAGTTTATCTGATTTTGCAGCTTCTTAACAAGTTTATTTCCTTATTTGACCAGTTGTTTGCCGGGGTGTCTATTCTTCCAGAAAATCAAACTTATTTCCCCTGTCCTAACATGCTTTTTTGAAATCCTTCCCGAAGTTTTACTGAACAGTTACTGTTACCTTTACCTATGTAAAACCTTCCCCTCCCTGACCCATGTGATCGCATTGCCGTCCTTGTTCTTAAAGCGTATTATTCTTTATTTCCCTCCCTTTCTCCCTCTTTTTCTTCACCAAGCACCAAATTCTTCCCCATACCCAAAGGGGTGAAATTATTCCCCCCGCATCTGGGGTGAATAATGGAGGAATAGACACCCTTGGTTGTTAGTAAAGATAGCTGTGTAATAAGGCCTAATTGGATTGTGCTATAGTTCAGTCAGTTCCAATTGGCGAAACCTGTTTACAGCGCGAATTAATTCAGAAAAGCGACACACGCAAAACTCTCCCATGGCGTAATATGGCTCGCAGTGTCATTGCATGCTTGACGCTTGCGTATGCCAAAATCATGCATCAAAACCACGGGAGTACTTTTGCCCGTGGATAGATAAAAACCGAATATTTTTCGCCAATTTGGAACTGATTGAACTATAGCATTCAGGGTTTTCTAGGATTGTATACTCCAGCCACTTGGTTAATTTTCGTTACAAAATTGTCATTTTCTTGGGTTTCGTGACCAATTTCTTGATACCAAAGTTTCTTAGTGAATTTGTCAACTAGAACCATTTTAAGAGAAAATGAGCTCCCATGCACCTCTCAAAAGTGACGGGATAGTTCTTTTATAGCGCAAATTCCAAAATGGCCGCCATACAGGGGCCCAAAAATTCAAATGACTTTAATTAAGCTGGAAAGCCTTGTGATCAGCCGAACAATTTGGTGTGCTTTTCAGCTTAATTAAAGTCATTTGAGTTTTTGGGCCCCTGTATGGCGGCCATTTTGGAATTTGCGCTATAAAAGAACTTTCCCGTCACTTTTGAGAGGTGCATGGGAGCTCATTTTCTCTTAAAATGGTTCTAGTTGACAAATTCACTAAGAAACTTTGGTATCAAGAAATTGGTCACGAAACCCAAGAAAATGACTCTACTAAGAGAGCAATTGAAAACTCTTTAATGTTATGTTTTTTGTTTTCTCATTATATCTCTTGACTTAAAGTGTATTCTGCTATCATCTGTCCCTTTAACATTTTTTTCTCTCAAGTAAATCTTATCAGGGTCTAAAAATAAAGTCAGTTTTTTTGAGAAGAGCTCTGAATATTATTTCCTGAAGGAACAACTTTGTTGGACCGGCAAATACTAGGACTGCAGTTTGCCATTGAATTGATTACTAATAAAAAAAATAAGATGTCATTCCCATATAAAATATCCCATCACCTTCAACCACCATCTGGAACTAATATTTGATAGAAAGTAGTGCTGATTGAAATAAGGTTCTTGTAAACATGAAAAACTTTTTCTTTTGACGAATCCAATAAAATCTGATTTACTAATTTGGATTCGTCAAAAGAACAATTTATTTCAAGTTAATGAACAATCCTGATGACTCTATCAAGTTTTTGTAAATTATTTGCGATTCATTTCATGATAATTTTTTTTCTCATTCATTGTACAGGTATACAAAACCTCCATCCTGATATTTAAAGACAGAGACAAGTATGTCAGCGGAGAATATCGGTGAGTGTTATATTTGTTTACTCAGATGCCTACACTTAGGCCTACAAAAAAGAAGTTTGATTGGTCTAACCTGACCGACCCTAAATACATCGCTGACCCTGAATGTTTTATTATTTTGAGGGAGGAGAAAAAGAAATATTTTAAAAATATTTAAAAAAAATTAAAATTAAAAAATTGAACAAAGTATTAAAGTTTCTGACTGTTTGCTTTCTTTTCGGCTATTTTAAGTCCCCAAAGCAGGTGATTTCAAAAAACAAAAACAAAATCCTGACCGACCTACCCTATTTCTTTTTGTCATGTTAGGCCAATCAAACCATTTTTTTATAGGCTTTACATAAATAAATTGCTTATTCGGAAAACTCATCCTTACATTAGTTCGGGTTCAGTCTTCCTTGGACATTGTAAGCACATTATTGGTAAACAATGCATTCTGCACTTCAGTAATTTTATTGTTTCCCATTTTTTTCATGGGCATGTGGGTATAATACCAACATAACATAATATAACAATTCATATTTTAGGGCGCTATTCAGGGATAGCACTGGAAAAAAAATGTGAGAGGTCCCATGACATTTTTCAGGACCCCGTAGGACTTCAAAAAAACAAATTTAAGGAGTCCCCCAAGAAATTAAGGGGTCCTGAAGTTTGGGTATTTGAACATTTTACTTTTTTACGGACAGTTTTAATGAATCTATATTGTGAGCAAAAGGATGGATATTTAATTTACAGAATTTCTTAAGGTTTCCATTTCCATACATCGTCAAATTTAAGGGGTCCCTTCAATTTTGATCGAGACCCCCAAGTCTTTCCAATTTGAAACCTGACGCGTCACTACAAGAAAGTGAGAGGTCCAGGACGCGCAGAAGTGTCAGATAGCGACTTCTGGTGCTTTTCCATCTAGATCATAGCGCATGCGACACAGAACTCAAATAAGCATGGAAAGAGGTAGCCAGGTGATTGATCTTAACCATTTGTTTCAAGTAGCCAGGTGGTCTACCACCTTTTCATGTGGATCCAGTTAGTTATTTGAAGCGCAAGTATAGGAATAGGGTCACAGTGTGTTAGTTGAGACTGATACATAATGCATTCTGTATTTTTGCAATCCTTGCACTCGTAACCTCAGGCCATGCAGAAAGGCTCCATTGTACCCGTTTTGTGTCAAATAGGGATGATATAGCTAAAAGTGTTCTTGAAACAGTGTCTATTAAGAGGTTCTTTTTTATTTATGAATGATCATGCGTTAACCCTTTAAAGGTAGATGACTCGATTTCCAACTTGATGTTTTCTATTTTACATGAAAGGTCATCCTTAAAATTGTTGCGTTCCAAAGTTTGAGTTGCATAACTCCAATGGTTCTATTTTTAGAAGCGCAAGGTCAAAAGACATCTGCCCATTGAGTAGTACACAGACTGGTTGGTGGTTAACCACCTTTGGCAGTAATTCACCACATTTTAGCCTATAATTTCCAAATGAAACATTTATGGCCGCTAATATTTTACAGACATAATGAGAAAAATATGGGGATTCTTCTGATAGCAAAATATCTTGATGTGAAAAGAAAATCATAGCCCTCCAATAAATCATAGCCCCAAAAAAGTGATCGGGTCATATTCCTTTAAATACATAATGACACTACCAGGGTCCAAGACCAGAATCAAAGCAAACGATTCTTCATCAATTATACACATTCGCTGGCTTGATGTGCATGTTTTTCGAGGTGCATATTTCTGATAATTAAATTGTTTGTATTGATTAAAGTTTGTCTGTTCCCCTTATTGAAGAAACCTTTTACCATTTTGTTCCCTTACGCAGGTTTCGTCATGGCTACTGTAAACACAACCCTCGCAAGATGGTCAGGACGTGGGCGGAAAAGGAAATGAGAAATCTTATAAGGTTGGTAGTCTTGTTTTATGACATCAAGTAAACAAAGGAGAAATAACAAGGCCAAAAAACTAAATTGTTGTATTGGTGTAACCCGCCCGACCCTGACCTTGATTTTTTTTTCTTTTTCAAAAAACAAATTAAAAAACCCCCCAAAAAACAACAATCTTTGGTGCTCCTTATCAAAAATGAATACAGTACACAACATATCTGACGATCACAAACAGCCTCATGATATTTTGTGATTTATTTGACTCTTTGAGGTCAAATTTAGTAATTTATAGTATTGTCGAGATTTAGACAATGAAATAACCCCACGGCTGCCACCAATTGTTGTGATTTAGACAAAGTTGTTGAGATAGAGAAGACTCTCATACACGTTCAATACAGTTGCATATTCTTATTAAATCATATAGGCTCGAAGTGTACATGTCAAAAGCTACATACAGAATCTTATGTACAGGCTATATATACAGGCTATCATAGATGTGTAGTGGTCATGTGCTACAACCAGAATGACTCTCCCTGGCAAATTACTGCCCCTTATTAGGTCGTCCGTAGGAAGAGACCTTATGGCAGCATCCTTCGTGTGTAGTCTGTGTGGGGGTGTGTGTGTCAACAATTTGGTATACACTTTTTCAACAATTTGGTATACACTTTTTGTTTTGTCCATTTCTTTTCCATACAATGTCCAATTGCAATCAAACTTCGGTCATAGATGCAACATGGGAACCTTCATATGTTAATGAGGTCAAAGGTCACATACCAAGGTCAAAGGTCATCCGAGGTCAAGATGTATATGTAAAAGTGGCTGCATATGTAAAATTGATTACATTTGTCCATTTCTTTTCCATACAATGACCAATTGTAACCAAACTTTGGTCATAGATGCAACATGGAAACCTTCATATGTTAATGAGGTCAAAGGTCACATACCAAGGTCAAAGGTCATCTGAGGTCAAGATGTAAATGTAGAAATGGCTGCATATGTAAAATTGATTACATTTTTCCATTTCTTTTCCATACAATGACCAATTGTAACCAAACTTCGGTCATAGATGCAACATGGAAACCTTCAGATGTTAATGAGGTCAAAGGTCACATACCAAGGTCAAAGGTCATCTGAGGTCAAGATGTAAAAGTGGCTGCATATGTAAAATTGATTACATTTGTCCATTTCTTTTCCATACAATGACCAATTGCAACTAAACTTCAGTCATAGATACAACATGGAAACCCGCATATGTTAATGAGGTCAAAGGTCGCATAGAAAGGTCAAAGGCCATCTGAGGTCAAGATGTAAAATTTAGTACACCTTATTTTTTGTCTCTTGTTCATTTTTTGTTGTCTCTTGTTCATTTTTTGTTGTCTCTTGTTCATTTTTCCATACAATGACCAATTGCAACCAAACTTGGGTCATGGATGCAACTTGGAAACATTCATATGTTAATTAGGTCAAAGGTCACATACCAAGGTCAAACGCCATATGAGGTCAAGATGTAAAATTAGCTGCATATGTAAATTTAATTTCATTTAAACAGGTGAAGTACAATTGCAACCAAACTCAGGATGTTTATTTTATTTTTTATATCCTGGATCCGCTAGTGGTCTAACCTCTTTCTTTCTAGATGCCTGTGGTTTGAGATCCACCTTGTTTTTAATCTACCCATATAAACGGATGACCTATTTGGGACCGCTGTCCCTATTTTATAGGTTTTGGTCCCACCCACAATTGTTACCCAGGTCAATAAGCTACACCACATATCTCTACACAATCTGTGAGACATTTTGTGGGATTCTCTATGCAATATGTGACACATTTTGTGTAGATAAACAATGCGCATGACATTTCGGGCTGGCTCTACACAATTTGTGGGAGATTTTGCCAAGTGACAGATTTTGTGTGTGAGGGATTTTGCGTAGATAAACAATGTGCAGGAAATTACGGGCCCCCTATTAAGAGGTAAAGTTGTTATTCTGAAATCTCTACATTCAAAATATTGAAAGAATCTGCCCGCCCTACCCTAACATTTTGTTGGTGCCTAATGAGCATATTTAAGTCTGTTGATATAATTGTGGGCTTTCACATCAGTGCATATTAAAATGAAAGTACTTTTTAATTGCATGCATGAGTCTGATCCATTACAGTACACCTAAATAATCCGAGATAAAGGCATATTATGTGATCTTTTCCAAGTAGAGCCCTCTATCATTGATTTTTACTATGAAAGCAGATTTTCTTGCAGATTTGCCTTTTTGATCATAAATCATAAAGATCTTCTAAGTTACAGATCGATACGATTCCTAATTGCTTCAAAATCACGATTTGAAATTTGACTCTAAATTCACTCTAAAACCATGATTTTAAGGTTATTAGGAATCGTATCGCTCTGTAACTTAGAATATATTAATGATTTATGATCAGAAAAGTAAATCTGCAAGAAAATCTGCTTCCAATTTTTTTCGAGGATTGAGGACGTCCCCTGGAAAAGATCACATAATATACCTTTAAATCTCAGTAATTGGTCAATGAAATGCACTCGCATATCGATGTACTGAGATGGATTAGTGGTATCGTTTAGGAAGCGAAATCATTTGTCAAAACTTATGATTTAAGAATGTAACAATAATTTATAGTTTGATCATCTCCAATTTGAGCCTACAGCAGTGAATTAAAGGGGCATTAAGAGATGTGGTGGAGGCAGCGCCCTCAATTACAAAAATGTATGATAAAAACTGGGATTTGAATATTTTTACAATTGTATTACATATATGAAATTATATCTATAAGAATTAAGAAAAATCAGCCCTCTTTGTACAACAAAACGTCGATTCAAAAATGCTGGTAGAGCCACAACCAGCATTTTACATGGTTAGAGGTGGTATTCCAACATATTTAAAACATTGTAATCAAGTTTTGCTGGTTTTTGTTGTTGTTGTAGAAACAAGTAATGGCAATTTCTAATGTTCATCTTGAATTCTGAAGTAAATTAATTAAAATTAAAAAAAATCAACATGACATTGTGTCCCTTTAATGTAGAAGGATTTAGGCGCACATGAATGCAACAAGTGTATTGTGTATCAAATGTGTGACAGGTGCGGTGCGTTCAGCAAAGATTGTGTGTGTACTGCCAAATTGGCCACATACGTTTGCATTACTTTATGTGCAGACAAGGAGTGAATTCCCCCGTATGATGCATAATTGCTCTACATAAATCCATGATGAGACTTGCATAGCTACTATGTAAACAGTAAAGAATATTCCCTTACTGATCCAGTGTGTTGTTTCAATTTACTTTCTAGAAACGTTGTCGTTAATTTTATTTCCTTCGAGGGGATCAATAATTGCTAAATCGCTATTGCGCATGCAGGGGATTTACTTTCTAGAAACTTTGTTGTAATTTCCTTCGAGGGGATCAATAAATTTTACCCCTGAATAGCTACTGCTTAATTTTTATATACGTCGCACATGTTTTATGAATATTCCTAGAAAAAACCAGCTGCTGTTTACATCAGCAATTTGATGATGATGACGCATTCATTATCCACAATGCAATGATGATGATGGATACACAATACACGCTCGTATAGAGTGACTTGTGTCACGTAAAAGAGATTGAACAGGATAACTCATGCCTATAATTAATTGTAATTTGTAATAGAATCAAAATAATGAAACTTCTCGGACTAAAAGTAAGCTTATTTACGGTTTTTCCGGGGCCCGGTGAAAAAGGAAAAAGAGAAAAACTGCTACACAAAGCATATTTTGTATCGCAAAAAACTGCGATGCAAAATGTTGGACCTGCTATGCAAAACAAACTGTGTGTAGCAGTTTCTTTCTGCTATACAAAAACAATCATCGAATTTGCCCCCTGCATGCAGAGAGATAAAAACTAAAGATAAAGCCTTGTGGTTAATTTATTGATGAAAGGCCCTATAAAATGCGGTTTTATTATTATTATTATTATTTGATTGAACTGATTGAACTCTTGTCAGTGTTACCATCGGCACATTTTGACATCATCTGACTGTGCTTATATAGCGCCACCAATTGCTGTCAACATGATATCTGGGTTTGAGCAAAATGACCCCATTGAATCGTAATGACCGGTATCGGTTTGTTTTTTATCTTCAGGTTACATTCTGTTGGTATATCATGCCCGGAGCCGATATTACTACGTAGTCATGTCCTGCTCATGGAGTTTATAGGCACAGATGGTTGGTAAGTTGAAACTTATGTTTATTATTCTAAATATTTGTCGTTCAAAAAGTAGAAACAAGGATGCTAAAACCACCGTTTTCATGAATATAGCAACAAATATTCACAGCTTGACAGAACATCATGCACTATTGGTGATTGAAAAATCGGGTTATGTACATACTATTTATGCTAACAATTAAAATTCTTTTATGTAAACCTAGCACACAAAACCTGTCATAAAATTTGATTATTTTGCAACAAAGAAACAATGTGTGATCTTGTATCACTTATGTGATCTGTAACCCGCCTTGTCTTTGGGTGTTGTGTTTACATGTATTTTTTGTAATGTTAGGGTTGTGATGCATCTAAAATGATCCCATATACCTTCAGAATCATGATCGTACTTTATCATTACTATATGGTTTGAACTCTGTTTATTGGAGACGGTACGTTATTTCAGTGGTAAGAGTGTCTGTTGTACTGTTTGCTAGGTCACAGGTTCAAATCCAGCACTGGTTCATATCCTTGCTCTTATAAAATGGGATATGGGTTTAGGCATGTTGGGTTGTGGAACTTGCGATAGCTGTGCTGCTTCGCTGTCATTCATTAATTTTATGTTTGTCAATTTTGCAGGCCAGCTCCACTATTAAAAGACGTCTCACTATCAGAAAACAAGGCCCGAGAGTTGTATCTTGAATGCATACAGGCTGTCAGACAAATATACCAGAAGGCTAAACTAGTACATGCCGATCTAAGTGAATTTAATATGCTGTGAGTATAGAATGTTTCCAAATATTGTATGCTATAATCATATCAAACATGTTTTGGTTCACTGTATTTGTGACTGGTTCACATACGTGGCAGATTGATCAAGATTATTTGCTTTGATTATAATATATAGGATAATTATAACAAACCCAGTTAATCCCAATCATTTTAAAACATTTCCAGTCATAATGCAACTGGTGCATGAATGCAACAGTCGCAAAATGCTAATATAAAATAAAGTGTACCTAAAAATGTGACACACTTGGTAATTGACCAATCATGCTCCTTGGCAACAGTTATTTGCTCATTAATCATTAAAGTGTATCACCTAAGGCCAAGGAAGAAAGAAGAACTGTCTCGCATACCCTATGCGATGAGCCCCATTAGTTATCCAGAAAAAAAGAAGAAAAAAAATCAAAATTTGCTCCGAAGGGAAAACACAATTATTTTTAAATCCGGATTTAGCATAGCTATTTCCAAAATGTATGCGAGACAGACCTTGTTTTCCTAACTGAATTCAACACTATGCAGATATGGGATGCAACTATAAGAGGAGATAAAAAAAATGAATTTGAATGTTACACATGATATGTCATTTATTATTATTGATTATTATTGGTATTTTATTCAGAAGCATCTCATGGCCCGCAGGCCAAATTACATGCTAATGTACAATATTAAAATTACGATATAAAAATGCACATTAACAACATCAAAATATTGCACTTCTAGGATTGAATCACAATTTACAAAGAAAGATATATTATTATTAAAGATAATATGTACACAAATTAAGAAACAACAAAGTGTCACACTTCATGGAACTTTACTGCACGACCAGTCGTAAAAGATAATGGGTACCTAATCATTTAAAATATTGACAAAATAAGGAACAGGACTATTTTGGAAACGCTGAGTCCTACAATGAAATTGGGTCAAGTTGCCACTATTACGAAGTAATCTGTCATGACACTCCTGTCTGGAAGGAGGGAGGAGAGATTTTGTCCTCTCATTTTTAGGAATCCCATCAGCAAATCTTTGACAATGCTTCTCCCTCCTTCTAGACAAGGTGTCAAAATGGCAATTACCCATTTATTGCCTGTAATATGATGTTACTCTTAACCCCTCCCCCTCTAGTTCTTACTTCTTTTGAAGTGTTTATATAAGAGGAGTAAAAACAAATTTGAATTTGAATGTTACACATGATATGTCATTTATTGCCTGTGATATGACGTTACCCTTAACCCCTCCCCCCTCTAGTTCTTACTTGAATGTATCATTGATTGCATTCTTCTTTCAGATACAATGATGACAAGCTGTACATAATTGATGTATCTCAATCGGTAGAACATGATCATCCCCATGCCTTGGAATTCTTGCGGAAAGATTGCACCAATGTCACAGGTAAGTGTACATGTATATAGTATACAAAATATAGATGGGTGTATTTAAGATAGTATACTAAGTCCCTTGCCCCCCCCCCCCCCCCCCCCCCCCACTGTAAATGGCCACCATTTTCTTGAAAAATAATGGGAGATCAAATTGAGGGACTTAAAGAAATAAATACATTCAAACAGTTAATTGAAGTGTATGGTAAACTGCCACAAGATTCAGGGTATTTACACATGCGCACATGTTAAATCATCTGATGAATCAATTTCAAACTATTGACTATTATTCGTAATTGGCGCACTTACGTCTAAAGAGGACCGTGCTATCCAACTGAGCATGCTCAGAGCAACTAGTGCTCCGAAAATGAGGCTAGTTATGTAGCCGAGACGAGAGTGATGTAGTTTTTCAATGTGGTAAACTTTGCACAAATCATAAAAAATTCTTCATACTTCTGAGCTGTTCAATATTTGACCTTATTTTACATTCGTGAAATAAACTTGAACGTATAAACTATATATTCCACTAGTTTGAAATGAAATGTTTGCTGGTAACCGACACTATCTAGGAAAATGTAGAATGTATGTTTATCGGCGCGACATCGAGTATGTCTCTCTCTTTGACATGAAATCGCCAATTACGAATAACGTCTATTGTGTTAGGCCAAGTCATGGGATGTAATTCATCAGGTCCTGTCACACTAAGAGATATTCAGGATGTCCATGCCCATTCAAAAAGCTTTTAAATCCATTAATGATATTATCATAACAGCTATTTTTCTTCTGCAGCTCTTTTGTAGCAAAAAAATGGTTTGTGCCTTTTCATCAAAGATATTGTTATTGGGGGGGGGGGACTCGGGGGGGGGGGGGGAACCCGGGGGGGGGGGGGGGGGACTCGGGGGGGGGGGGGGGGAACCCGGGGGGGGGGGTTCTCACATTGATATGGTATACGTATGTGCCTACCTTTTGGGTGCCTTTTCGCAAAAATTGGTATAGCGATGGGGTGGTTTTCATCACACACCAAAGCGCCCAATTGGCATAAATTGGGTGTATTTAGAGGCATTTATGGTAAAAAATCGCCCAATTTGTGCAAAATTGGGTGCTTTTC
Source organism: Ophiura sarsii (assembly GCA_035610835.1). NCBI lineage: Eukaryota > Metazoa > Echinodermata > Ophiuroidea > Amphilepidida > Ophiuridae > Ophiura > Ophiura sarsii. Next base: position 65,211,014 of record CM069448.1, read on the forward strand.
TAACAAAATTGGTATATTGATGGGTGGGAAATTGGCCAAAAAATAGGTATAGAGAAAGTCACATTTTCAAAGTCCGGGAGGCACATCCACGTACGATTTTGGCGAAAGAACCCCGGCCAGACCTCTCAGGTTGGGTCAATCGGTCTGGCTTTATTTTCTTCTTGAAAAATATAAAAAATCTGTAAACATGTTGCCATTTTTCATAAAGCAAAAATGGGTCTGTATTCATTTGCATGTGACACAAATTTCACCAATTTCTGTGTAAAGCCCAACTATTGATGTTTTTTCCTTGCAGAATATTTTCGAAAGAATGGTGTATGTACAATGACAGTGAGGGAGCTGTTTGATTTTGTCACTGATCCAAATATTACCGACTCTAACCTGGACCAATATCTGGAAGAGGTGGGTGTTTTCTTCTCTTTTAAACATAAGTATGATAAATAGAACAGTATTTTTTGAGCTAATAATATGTTCTTCTCTAAGCTTATTATTATTATCACATTTGCATACCAATCCAAATGGTGGCTAGAATAGTAATGTCGACCATGGAGGTCAAAAATTAAACTGACAAGAGCAACTGCTGGTGGCGCATCATATTGTGAATGAGGAGAGTTGGCATCCCCACAGACCAGCACTAAGACCAATCCCTCCCCCCCCCCCCTCCCCCTCCCCCACACCTTCAAATATGATGGAAATGATTTAGGATATGTCCTGCCTGTATGCAAAATCTTATTTGGATTTTCAGTCATTTGTAAAAAGATGTACACATTTTAACGAATAATTTTACAGGTATGACAGTTACCATGCCAACAATATGCAAGTCTTGGTGAATATTAATTACCTGTAAAATGAGAAACTGCAAATCAATGTAAATAGGTGATGATACGGAACTGCTCTGCCTCAGAAATATATTACTCTTTTCATGTACCTTTTCATCAAAGATATCATCAATGGTCCAACAAAGTCATCATAATAAAAACTGGATTTATATAGCGCCTTTTCCAAAGGGTTCAACGCGCTGTAATTTCGCTGCTGGTGAATCATCATAATCAAATCGCATCAACAAGGGTGCAGCCAATTCAAGCGCAAACCTATCCGCACTTAGATTGTAACATCCACCATTTGTAACATCCATCATATCTAGCTACTATTTTTGTTTCAAATATGGGGATATCAAGAAGTCTTATCTTCTACTGGTTGTAAAATACTGTTAAACAAATGAAAGTAATAAAATTTAATGTTCCTGCTTGATGATTTTATTTGTTGTCTGTAGGCAATGGAAGTAGCATCACAAAGTTCTCATCTGGACGTAACAGAGCAAGAGAAAATAGATGAAGAGGTATGGTTATAAAGTGTTTTGTTACAGTGGGTGTGACTTTGTATTTCCAAAATCAAATCTGACTGGTTTTCTGCTGATTTACTGCGGATATACACTATAGTCTATTTCTATCACTCACTCACTCCGGCGACCTCTGTTGGGCATTAACGATGGCTCTCCAGACACGCCTATCTTCCATGCAGGTCTTTATCTTAGCAGGTAGCAGGTGTTTGTCCAGTGTCCTGACATAGGATATCCACATAGCTTAATATCTATTTCTATAGACCTCGGGATAGCGATGTAACTTCACAGGCGCACCGTATAAGCACGCGTATGTATCTTCCGTCTTTCTATACATATGTGTATACGCCAGCGCATCAAGAAGACGCGCATATTAATGCACTGTAATCAGTGAATGACACAGTGACCTCACTGTCTCGTGGAAGGGAAATAAGGCCAATTTTTTGTTGTTGTTTGATTGTCCTCGTCCGCCCGACCTCTTAATCTTTCTGTCTCCAAAACCCTTTTTTTTTTGAATTTTTTTGAATTTTTTGAATTTTTTTAAAAATTGAAAATTTCATTTTTTTACAAATATTAGTCAAAAATCAAAATTTTCATTTTTTCATTTTTTTTTTAAGTGTTAAGAAAATAAATAAACTCATCAAAATGTTCAAGATTTTGTTCCCCGTTTTGGTAACCACAACAAGTACATCTCATTTTACTTTTGGTACCTGAAAAAAGGGCAAGTGAGAAGAAAAAACAAAATTCCCGACCGACCTACCCAACTTTTAAAAGTGATCTATGGACAATCAAACAATTTATTTATTTTGGCCTAAAGCAAAAACAGGGTAAGGCAGAATATACAAATTTGGAAACTTCACAGATTTTCATTAACTGGTGCTAGAAATCATGGCTAATCTTTGTTGTTTTGGGGGCAAATTTGGTACCGAATTGTGCCAAAACGATTCATCCAAATGTCTATATCTAGCCTGTTTGGTCAAACAATAATCGGAAGTCACTCTATAGGACATAAACAGTGTGTGACTCTCTTTTGTTGAGCACTTTATGTAAATTGCACGGTGACAGCATTAGCATGTTTAGGTATAGTCTATTTAGCCATCATGTTGACAGTGACGCTTTTTTTACTAATTGCGCCATATAACGCGCGCACCTACTTGAGGCGCTGGCATATACACATGAGCGTTGAAAGACGGAAGATACATAAGCCTGCGTAGAAACTGCGCCTGTTAAGTTACGTCACTGCCCTGAGGAAGCCAAATAGAATATAGTGCCATCTTGTAGAGTTATTTTAACACCAAGATTGACCCCATGGATGACCACTTGACCTGATTGCCCGAGTATACACCCTGTATCTAACATGTCATATCCTCCTACAGGTTTTCAAGAACACATTTATACCCAGGAACCTAACGGAGGTGGACAACTTTGCAGGGGATATTATGAAGTCAAAGCAAGGTGAATCAGAAGAGGTAAGCAAGTAAACAGGCATCTCCAATAATAATAACAGACGACAAAAGCAGTCACAAGTGACATCCATTTTTGAATTTGTATTGTTTTATTGTGAATTTTAATCAAATAACTCCAAATGTGTCCAAGGGCACATATGCAAATGTCATGTTAAAACTTAATTATTTCATCCTAAAGCTTTTGAGGTTTCTAGAACTAACTTCAGTGTAAGTATTATTTTTTGGATATTTCCCATCATTGACTGTTTTTTAATTTTTTTTATTGATAACATAGCTTTATTGGGCACATTAAAATGTGGAATAAGATTGAAAGCGCCTGTCACTGAAATATCTTTGTGAGTCCACAATATTAGATTAACACGCAGGTGGTCATTTAACATTGCTCCCCGTAGGCAGCCATTTTATTCCACCCTATATTTGACCCTTGACCAGTAACTCAAACAATAACAATAGTGTCAGGTGCTTCGCTAAAGTCGCCACAATCTTCTGAATAATTGGGGCATCATAGGAGCCCTGTGGTTAAGATTGTCTTAGCCCTCATATATGATCACAAAGCGAACAAGACTCTGCTGCGTTATAGATGATGTGACCTTGGCGTAATGCCCTGCGGTATGCGTGCGCACCTACATGGAATGCGCTTTGTAAATTAAATTCACATTTGATTGATCATTACTTACGCTGTAGAATAGTCGCAGTAGTCAAGGTCTGGGCAATGTCGTGTTCTTTGCCCAGCACGAAATGAACACAATGTATTTCACAGCTTATTCTGTATGTGTGTGTATCCACTGCGCATGTGCTGGGCAAAGAACATGATATTGCCCAAGGTCTGCATCCCTAGTACAATGAGAGACCAGGTATTAAATCTGGTTGCCCGGCAGTATGCGTACACAGGTGCTTTTAAGATTATCGCTTAGTGATGAGTATTTTGCTTTTGAATAGTATGTATGCATAAGTCATGGACTAGTACCTCTATCATGTCTTCACTACTGTAAACAACAGTCACATCATCTATAGAAGAAAACTTTCATCCACAACCTGGCTACCTTGTCATTAACACAAATTCCATTTTAGCCATCAAGACTATACAATGTTGATGCTGAACCCTTATTAATTCATGATGAACTACAGCGTGTCCCAAAAAACTGGGTCCACAACTTTCAGAGCTTATAACTTAAAATATAGGAAACATAGATGCTTCATGTTTGGGAATATAAAAGTAAATATATCTGACATTATTTGGTGAAATTATAAGACCAATCGGATGTAAGGTTTTAGAAATACAAAGCTTTGCATACAGCATGGTCAGAACCCGTTTTTTCCGATTTTGCCCATGAACCGTCCATGCGTTGCATTTGCGCATCGTACTGACGACATCAAAGTTTTGCCTTTGACTTGATAACGATGAATTACTCAGGGAAATCTTCATCATAAGGGTATAAAAAGAGTAAATACCTATGATTTTTGTTAGAAAAATAAATAAATAACCTTCTGAGACACTGCAATCTGTGAAGCAGTTCAAGAACCATTTCTTCAAAATTGGAAACCAGCTGTTAAGTCAGTCATCTCATCAAAGGAATTAGTGGGAAGGGCTGGAACTTCAGATTTTTTTCAACCAGCCAGTCGGGATCAGGCAGGTAACTCACAAAAATACCTGCCCGACAGAAATTCCACCAGTCAGTGTAACCTCACACTTGTACCGTGACTTTGAAATGGTTTACCCGCCAGTCGGTTGCCGGGGCACTTTTTCCCGACACAAAATGTACCCACTATGGGCAGATGGGTAGGTGCTTTTTCCAGGCATGGTATCAGGGTAACAGTTGCTCTGTTTTTGTATATATTCAACAAAAGGTTACTGCAATGGGTATTTATAATGCTGAATATTGATCCAAAATACCTACAATTTAACCCTTTTCTACCAAACATTAAATATTTCGGAGAATAAACACCATGCACATGATGTAGGGAAAACTTGCACACAACGCATATGCAAGGCATAAGGTGGTTTATTGCTAAATTGGAAAAAAACGGTTCTAACCACGCTCTGTTGAAAGCTTTGTATTTCAGAAAATTGCCATTTGATTAGTTTCACATTTTAACCAATTAAGGTCAGGTATATGTACCTTAATAGCCTCAAATATGAAGCAGCTACGTTTTCAACTTTTTACGTTAGAAGCTCTGCAGATTTTGGACCCAGTTTTTTGGGACACGCTGAAACCCTTTATTAGTTCTCTGCATCCAGCATTATTCTGTGTCTGTTCTTTCTATTTCTACAATGGACAATTATTTAATGCGAAATCTTTATGGTTTTTCTCTTCAGATTTACTACAAAACACTTACAGGGCTTCCATCCGATAAAGCATCACCTGAAGAGGTAACAGGTGTGCCATCCTTATCCTCAAAAGTAAGGGGTTTGTCAACTGATTTTTGTCAACGAAAAATTGAGATTGGGCCACACACAAAAAAGCCTGTTCCGACCCATTTTGTTTGTTTGAATTTTGTGACAATTTCAGAAAATTGTTGAAAATTCACCAAAAACACAAAAACATATCTATCTATAAACCAAAGAGTCAAGTATTTATTCCCAAAAATGGGTTTGTTTTGCTGCTGGAAACATTGCAGAATTATTGAAATGATCGAAATATGACTTGTGTATATTATACAGTTTTCAGTCTAATAAATTTCTTGGGGCTATGCATTTGTGGAATCAGGGTTGAGTCTTTAATGTGAAGGTATATTTTGGATAAAATTGCTAATTTTTCGTAAATTTTACACAGGGTACAGATGATGATAACCTCAAAAATGTACAATTAAAAGAGGACTATGATGCATGAAAGTGAATGACATTGATATTTAAGATGGCAATTACTGCCCTATTGGCACTTAGTCCTTACTTGAACCCGGGGGGGGGGGGGTCAGTGAACATACCAAGCGGGTACACATGCGCGTCCAAGCACCTTTGAAATGGACCCTAAATGTCGTAAACCAGCAGAACACTATTTTTGATACCCCTAAATGGCGTGCGTAACACATACAAACCCTATCCTAAATGGCGTATACCAACACTCAATAATGCACCCCTAAATGGCGTAATATAGTAGTGCTCAAAATAATCTTATTTCATAATCATGTGACATTCATACAGTTATGCATGTGATATTTATGATGTATAGAATGCATGCAAAATAATTTCCACACTTGTAACAATGCATAAAATTGGCAAGTATATCAATTTTGCATGCATACTTACATTATATTATTTTTTATACAACAATTATTACCCTTAAACGTTGATACCTCGATGCTGTAATGGATACCCTAAAGTGCGATGCCCCCTAAAAAGTACCCCCTTTTCAAAAAGACGTCGACGACATTGTGTGGTGAAATCTGGACCCTTTTCGACGTTTCTTTTTTACGCGGATACGTACCCGCTTGGTATGTTCACTGACCCCCCCCCCCCCCCCCGGGACTTGAACCTATGCACCAACTTTCATAACACACTTGGCTTGGCCTTTTAACTCAATTATAGGAGGGCGAGCGTGGAGACACTGCCGAGGATGCAGAAAAGAGGACATCTGGGTCGTCTGAAGAAGATGAAGAATCAAGCAACGAAGATGAAGAGGCAGGGGATAGCCAACAAAGATATCATAGACCTAGGGATGAATCACCAAACTCAAGAAAAGTAAGTGTAGGATTTGATTTTTTTCTTATTTTAATAAATTTGTCAGGTTAGCAGGAACAAATAATTGAGTTTCATTTTTCAAAACCAAATAAATTTTACTCACGATCTTTTAAAATCGGATCGACATTATGCTAGCAATATTAAACTGATTTTTAGAGATTTTAGGATGACACTTTAGGCATTAACTAAGTGATTTCAATAATCAAAGATTTCAGTTCATAAAACAGGCTGTGCATATTAACGACCCAATTAAGAAAAAGCAGGCAAAACAATATATGATGATTGATATAGACGATGTCACCTGTAACGTCACAGCAGCCAAACAAACAAAAGCTTGCCTGCAGATTTTTGCACGAATTGCCTGCCAAACAAAAGCTGGCCTGCCGGTATGCTCGCACGTTCGAAGAGGGTGTCCATTATAAACCATACACTAAACCAAACCAGTCATCTGTAACGATAGCAGTCAATACAAACAGTCAATGCATGTTCCCCATGCCTGGAATGGAACCAGGCACTTTAAGGAGGTGTCCAGCAAGCACAACATTATGAATTATATGATAGCAAAATAATTATCGAGCCCAAATTGCCTAGTTATATGGAACAAAACATCATGCTTATCATAAATACAATTAAAAACTGCCATCTCTCATCATGCAATTTTTAAAATTCACAGTGATTGAAATCCCTGTATCAGGGACTTTCGATCGCCGCAAATGTTGAATGTTTTTAATCGTTTTCATGATTAGTATTATGTTTTGTTCTATATAACTACGCGATTTGTGCTCGATAAGTATTTGTCTTACATATAATGCACAATGTTGGGCTTGCTGTACACCTCCTTTAACATTGTTGATCAACAAGAGGTGACATGGTCTATACCTGATGCTTTTTTTTTTGTACAAGCCAAATAAACGTCACTGATATATTGGATTGTTCCGTTTCGTTTTGTTTCTTGTGCAGGAAAGGAAGAAAGCAATAAAAGAAGAGAAGAGAGAAAACAGGAAGAACAAAATTCCGAAACACATCAAGAAACGGAAAGAGAAAATTACCAAGATAAACAAAGGGACTAGAAAATGAAACTTTTTATTTAGTTATTACCTATTCTGAATTATAGCACTCCCCAACAGTCAGCTAGCATGTCATGCACATGGTCGCCATTTTCTTTTTCAGCCAGCGCTTTATATTGAAGTCTATGTTGGCAAACGTTTTTAGTTGCACATCACCCATAATGAACATTTCACCACATTTTTTTAAATCAAGAATTATACAATTTATATAGTTATAAAGTAACAATATTTGATATGAAGGGTTGCTGAAAATCATAAATCATACAACTGTGAATGAAACAGTCTTCCTACATACGCTGGTTTATGAGAAAGCGTTCTAAAGTGTAGAGATATCAGCTCTATAATATGCACTGATGTGACATCACAACTGGATGCGACACAGAGTTTACATACAATTAATGCAATTCAAAATGCGGTGCGCCACCAGCGATTACTCTTAGCCAGTTCAAATTTGTTGACCTCTAGAGTCGACTACAATTTACTAGCCACCAGTGGATTGTCATGCAAATGTAATAACAACAGCTCAGTAAAAGATTCTGTGTGATCAATAGAATGAAAAATTAATCTACTATAATTGTAGATTGGGTTTGGGGTGTGTCTTCTTGTGTATAACCAATATTTTTATACATATATTACATAGACTTTGGATGTCAAACTTTCCCCCATGATACATATCATATTCTGATCTTCCAAGCAACTGCTTGTGGGGCATTGTGTGGTGAATCAAGATAATTGAAGGGAACCGATATTCTAATTTGCTATCTTTTTAAAGGTATATGACCCGATCACTTTTTGGGGCTATGATTTTTTTCACATCAAGATATTTTGGTATCAGAAGAATCCCCATATTTTTCTCATTATGTCTGTAAAATATTAGGGGCCAGAAATGTTTCATTTGGAAATTATAAGCTAAAATGTGGTGAATTACTGCCAAAGGTGGTTAACCACCAACCAGTCTGTGTACTACTCAATGGGCACATGTCTTTTGACCTTGCGCTTCTAAAAATAGAACCATTGGAGTTATGCAACTCAAACTTTGGAATGCAACAATTTTAAGGATGACCTTTCGTGTAAAATAGAAAACATCAAGTTGAAAATCGGGTCATCTACCTTTAAGTTGGATCAATCACAGCAAGGATTGCCAAGGAACCAACTGTTGCTATGGGTGACATTTATATTCAGCAAAATCAAATCAAGTATAAGAATAAATTAATTTGTTTTACTATAACAGTGCCCATAATTATGTTGTCTTGTGTGAACTGGTTTGTGTAATTTAAAGAAAAATTAGCGAAATTGCAATTGGTTGATAAATATTTACTAAGAGTGCTTAAAGAAAGTTACTTAACAGGTAATAAATATGTTCGAAACTCTAAAAACACGTACTCCAACTTAAAGGCATATTATGCGATATTTTCCAAGGGACGCCCTCTATCCTTGATTTTTTTTTTTTTGAAAGCAGATTTTCTTGCAGATTGTTATTTCTGATCATAAATCATAAATATATTCTGAGTTACTAAGCGATACAATTCCAAATTACTTCAAAATCATGGTTTAATTCTAAATTCCGGTCATTTTCAAGGGGGAAAAAAATGCCGAACCAACCCGAGAGCTCTGTTTGCCCGTACACAGCGGGTTTCTTTTCTTTTTTTGCCTTATGAGCATATTTATAACATGGCAGTCACTTTTTAGCCACTGTCACTGTAGCATATTCCACCTGCTCTAATCCCTAACTCTAGTACACCACACGGCAACAGATTGGTTTTCCAACCCCCTCCCAAAAAAAAATTCACCAGAAAGGTCACACCGCCCCTGGATTTGAACCACGGACCTCCAGCACCAGGGCCCAGATCCTAGCCACTACACCACGGCTGTCAGTCACACTCGGCGAAGTATATTCGCCTCGTTATATAGCCTGGGTCCGTTTTGTAGCCCAAAAACCTGCACGCCGGGTTATAAAAACATTTTTTCCGCCCAGTTGCCGTGTGGTGTAGTAGAGTTAGGGTTATAGTGATGAAAATAACAACATTTTGGAATGAAAAAAAAATAAAAAATTGCTGTTTATTGAATGGACAAAATCAAAATGGAAAACTGCCAATTCCCTTGATCACGACACATTTGTGAATGGTTGATGCCATACCCATGTTTGAAGAGTGCCATTATGAGCATATCAACATCAGCACTTGTGCATTGATTTTGTTATATCAATTCTGTAGAGAGATGGGCATGTATTGCCATATAACCCGTACACAACAATACTTATAAAATTTACATTTCGAGGGCTCAGAAACACAAGGCCTCATCTCCATTTTTTCAAAAATGAGATTTTGGTATCAAAATTTCAGAAAGAAATTCTGTTTCCAGTAACACAGCCTTATCTCCATAACACAACCCCTTTCAAAGTTATAGCCAGTATCACAAGGCCTTATCTCCATCTCCCCAATGTGTTTAAAAATTGTCAAGTCTTTTTCTCAAAATGGTCAAAATGGAGATGAGGCCTAGTGGTTCTGAGCCCTAGACTTGTTTACACGCACTCAAATACTTGGTATTGTACTCCATGCACTCGATATTGGGTAAAGACCTTTGATAGAAGGACCTAAAGGCCAGCCATTAACTCGCAACACACAATTGTTTTTAATTTCAATATCCTTTAATTTCATTATAACATTGCTTATATTTTACACTGTGGTTACATACATATGCTTTACAATATTTCTGGCTTACATCGATTTGTGCGCTTGACAGCCATTTTCTGGTGCTACCTATGAGAAAGCTATCACAAATTAGCCTAGTTGTTAGTATTCCGACTTGAAAACTTTTTGAGAAAAACAAATTGAAAGCAAAGGTTTCACATAGAAATCTGATGATAACTGGGATTCGAACCCAGGACCTTTCGGTCCCAAAGCGAATGTCATACCACAGGATTTTAATCCTACAAAAGAGGTAGGGTAGCCCATAGTCTGTGTATAATGAAATATATCTGTATACAATAAAGTCTTTGCACTGGACTAATTTGTGATAGCTTACTCAATCTACCATCCTAATACTTCTACAGTATTACTATTTTATATATTTTTGAAACTTGGTATTCTGATACACCCTGTATAACACAGGTTGGTAGAAGGAATGTGTCTACCTTTGCACGATGCGTGGTAACAACAGTTTCGTTTCATTGAACCGTAAGAAATTGGTGACATTCATACAAGACAAATAACACATGTTGGTGGAAGACGCGGTTCTACCCCTATTTTCGTTCCATAAGGCCAAATTAAAAAAATCATTTGTCTCAAAGCTCCCGCGCGCGTTCGTTTATTGATGCGCATTAGAAAAACAAAAATCTGAAAAAAACTTTTTTTTTTTTTTTTTTTTTTCAAAAAAAAAAAAAAAAATCCCAAAATTTCACTGATTTTTCAGATTTTCATTGATCACATCATCTTAAATACAAAAGTTCACTTTTACAAGGATTTCAATATTTTATATTTAAAAAAAAAAAAAAAAAAAATTGAAAAAAAACCCGCATTCCGCATTAGTTTTACAACAGGAGAGGAGCTTTGAGACAAACAATTAATTTAATTTGGCCTAACATACACTTCTGCAGTGCGACTTACTGTGCTTCAACTACGTGTTTATGTGATGCAACGGCGTATATACCCACTGCACAGGATTGCATGGAATATTTGTGGGTTATTTGATACAAACAGAGGTAGAAAATAGGCAATAAAAGGTACTACTGTAAAGCTGAAATTTTCGCGGTGGTTTTATTTTTGCGCTTTTCGCGCAAAATATTTTCCCGCGAAAATTATAACACGCGAAAATATTGTTTTCAACATTCATACAGTGCATCCAGAAGATCGCCTGTGAAAAAAACAATTCACGAAATGTCCATGATATCAAAATGCGCGAAAATATTGGCTTTTACAGTAATTGTAACAAGATAAATGTCTATAAAATACAAAATATTATGGTTTGAGAATCAGATCGAGAACAACGGCATTGTTTTGCGACCGTATCCATGTTATATTGTCTGACATGTGTTCGATATTCTTATATAGTGGGTGTGGTTTTGGATGTCAACAGACAATTTGATTGGTTTTTGGCCGATACGCACTATATAAGATGAGACAATGGTATATAGTTTGGGGCGGGGCTTTTCATTCGAATAATAATACCTTCAGTGTGTATGTCATCGCGTTAGCGTGCCCTACACATAGTCGCCGGCGTATGCGTATAACGCAGCGTTGCCATGTGTGCGTGTGCTAAGAACGTGATTGATTCGAAGCAGAAAGTTGGTAAACAACTCGCTGGATACGTCGATTTTATGAAGGGGGACATTTGTTGTTGTTTGATTAAAATAAATCTAACAAAATGCGTTATTTTATGATAAAAGATAACAATAAACTAAATTAAGAATGATAATAAAATATAGGTCGTTGCTGTTTTGCTATATACGATGGTCTTATAATGTATAGGCTGTACCATATTTGTGTCATCGTGTATGGTCGCAGCGGGCGACCATACGCAACAGTGTGACAGGGCCTTAAAAGTAGTCTTAAATATTGTTCATTAACTATACAATTTTACTCACATGTAAAAAATCAATCAACCTAATTGAATCACACACACATATCTGATAAATACTGGTTGAACAACTCTGGATGCATTGAGACAATTTCAACTGACTCTGCATACAACTTCATATTTTTATTTTCTCTGACCTATTGACCCTTCAGTGTATACGACTAGTGACTTTATCCTTTTTACTCTGAATTAGGTGAGGATAGGAAGTACAAGAAACTGAAGATGAACACAGGTGGTGTAGGGAATGTGGTTTCATGAAATGGAGGGTCCAATAAGGCCAACAAAAAAAATTGTTATGTTGTCTTCCACAGCTTTCAGAGAGGAGGAGGCGGGCGGATTTTTTAAATTTTTAAATTTTCTTTTTCCAGCGGAAGCTCAAAGTTCAGCCAACAAGAAGTTGAAATCACTCTGAGAGTCGCACATATAAACTGCTCACAAAAAGTATCGAAACACTTAGAAATGATCCAATATATAACGGCTCGAAAAGGTATGCATTAATCGAAGCAAATAACCAAGTGCATAATTTTGTTCTGCGTATTTTGACAGCTCAATCGTTGAGATACGATGTTGCGGAGCGGAGTTATTGTCATTTCAATGATCGTGGGTCCAGTTTCCAAGGTGACACTCATCCCTATTGAAAATCACGAATCTGATCATTCTAAACAGTAATGCAAACCTCTTTCTATAGGGTGATTGTCACTTTTGAAACTGGACCCACGACCATTGAAATGACAATAACTCTGCTCTGCAGCATCGTATCTCATCGATCGAGGTGTCAAAATATGCAGAACAAAATTATGCACTTGGTTATTTGCTTCGATTAATGCATACCCTTTCGAGCCGTTATATATTGGATTATTTCTAAGTGTTTCGATACTTTTTGTGAGCAGTTTATGTTATAAACACTTAATTTAATATAAGTTAAACGTTTAACGGGTTCGCCATCGGACAAGTTTTAATCAAGTGTTAAATTGTTTCACAAGTAGGAAAGGGCACCTACTCTCAAATCATCGGGCAAGGGGCAGCCCAAATGATGATAACAAGAGAAGTGGCAATCTCTATGTTTTGTTTAATATTATAATAATTTGGTCCTGAAGAAGTCAGAGCTAATCCTGACGAAAGCTTGACCGATTAAAACTTGTCCGACGGCGAACCCGTTAAACGTTTAACTTATATTATGAATACCCGTCGTAAAAGCCTATCTCACAACTTAATTTAATATTCAATGCCATTTAAACTGTGAAAAAAAAAATGTGAAAAAAAAATGTGAAGTGAAAAATAAAAATGAAGAAAAAAAAAATCTTTTTTGGCCTAAGTGTAAAACCTAGGTGTAATTACTCGACAGTGAGGCACCAAGAAAGACACCGATATTCTACAGATTTTCTGACATGGAGTGTAGGTGCCTAGGTGGGCATGAATGCATCAGGTGCACCATGCATTGTATACATTTATATGTTTGCTACGTGCACTTGGATTACATTTACGTGCAGAGAGAGATATAATGCAAATTTCTTGCCAATTTGGAACCGACTCAGTTATAGGAGAGGTGTCAAATTTGAAGTTATCACAGGGGTTCCCTTAGAGCCAATATTACAAAAGTTACAGTGATGCTAAGTGGATGGCTGTGTTGCCGGATGTGAACCTCTTTTTAGACATAGATACCAGCTAATTTGAAATAGTTGTTTTTAATTTTAAGGTAAAGACATAATTATATGTGACCCATCACATCGAAACAGACCAGTTGTCGGCAAACTTTAATTTGGAGAAAAGAACAATAGCATATGACAAAAAATAAAATATGGAATTTGTGTTGTTTATGTTTAATTTCAATACATTAGGTGTCATTTTAAAGCTAAATAACATGAAATTAAAATAAGTATTTTCCTTTTTGGAGACGATTGGTCTGTTTTGATGTGATGGGTCCCATAAAATAATGGGAATTTTTGGAGAAGGAGCCATCTTCTGTTTTTGACGTGTATGCTGTTCGAAGATGTTAGCTTGAAGCCATCATCTATATAAACTGCTCACACAAAGTTAGGAAACTTTTTTTAATCAAGTATATTTTTATTATTTATTACCCTCTTGTATTATGTTGCATATCAATGGAAAGCTGATGTGTTCTTCTTTAAAATGATACCAAATGTGCAATGATGACATGTGCTGGACTTGGCCACATGAATGAGAATGAGGCAAGGTCACAAATCAAATGTGCCAAAATTACTGTTATCTGTGCTAAAAAGTCAATAGGTAATGGCACGGGCTCTCTCTAAATCTGTTAAACGCGATATATTGAAACTGCAAAACATTTACCGTGTCTCAGAAAAATGTACAAGTTGTAGGCCTAAACCTTTCATCACTTACCTTCATGACCTTCCACCTGGAGTCATTGTTAACCCAAATGATGGTTTTCTAAAGAGATGAGGGTTAACATGTGTGTGTTGTGCTCACTGGTGCAAATCTTTGTGTAAACCATTCATGGTTCTCAAGCATGACCGCATGATTATTGATCATTACCAATTGACTGTTTAGCACATTTGATTTGTGACTTTGCCTCATTCTCATTCATGTGGCCAAGTTCAGCAACATGTAATCATTGCAAATGAGGTATAGTTTTAAAGAGGAACACTTCAGCTTTCCATTGATATATAACAGATACACAGAGAGTAATAAATAATAAAAATATACTTGATTAGAAAAAGTTTCCTAACTTTTTGTGAGCAGTTTAGAATAGTACATGCATCATTTATATAAGCTCAGTCCCAACATGCAAGGTTCTTGTGCTCCATGTTGTGCTCATGGCATTAACTCTCCTCAATCGATTGAAGCTAATTAATTCATTATCAATCTATGCTCCAAATGAACAAATATTTCCGAGGGTCCACATGACATGAAGCTCGAGATTTCGGCCAAAAAGAGCTGATACTTGAGCCCTGTCATTGAAAATCACAGGACCCTGATCACAGTTAGTAGGCATTTGGCCCACTGTCATTGGTCCTCTGTATTTTGAGGACTGGGTCCAATTCTAGTATGTTACTGCATTCATTGCACCTTGTGGATAGTCTCTCACACAGTCTTTACATCATGATACAGGTGGTTTGCTTTTTTCTATTACAAGTGCCGGTTCTTTGTAGAGATTACTTATGACTGCCTGAAAGACAAAAAAAAGAGGAATATAATGAATACACATTGAATGTCAACTAGCAATCCAAGGCTATCATGCTTTTTTCTATTACCAGTGACGGTACTGTGTAGAGATTACTTATGACTGCCTGAAAGACAAAAAACAAGGAATATAATGAATGCACATTGAATGTCAACTAGGGATACAAGGCTATCTAAAATGTATGTAGCTAGAGTAATTTTAGTGCCAGGCTCAAATTTCCCCACCAGGGTTACTATGACGTAAGCTTAATGAATTTATAGACCAAATATGGATGTAAAATGTGAACAAAACGGGGGAAGTGCCATTAAATACTCGGTTTTACTTCCAAGTTCCTTCCACACTAGTTTAAATTGTATTTCAATGTCACCTGGTATTCGTTGAAAGGTAGACCATTTTTTGGCAATGAGTTCAATATTGTAAGATAATCAACATAATGATGTCATACATGTGACAGACCACATTATACACTCGTCAAAAGAAGTTCCTTGCCACTTAAATTAAATTAATATTTAATAGAATATATATAATTATATCCTTATCTTCAAATGAAAATGTGTTCAAAAATGCTGCACCTGTATATGATGACGCATTGAAAGCCAGTGGTTACAACGAAACCATAACACACACGAAGAGCACAGAAAAACCAATGAAAAAGAACCGATCCAGAAAAATCACTTGGTTTAACCCCTCATTTAGCAAGAATGTAAAAACCAATATCGGCCGCAATTTCAGATAGAAAGCTAGTCGACAAACACTTTCCACGAGGTAGTAAGCTACAAAAGATCTTCAACAAAAACAACCTAAAGATCAGCTACAGCTGCATGCCTAATATGAAAAACATCATACAAGCACACAACTCCAACATCATAAAAAAATCTACCCCCTATCGCGAAAAAGCCGCCAGAATGTGCAACTGCAGAAAAAAAGATAGCTGCCCACTGAGTGGAAAGTGCTTGACGGAAGCTATTGTGTACAGGGCCACAGTCAGTGAACCTGACAGTAATACCACACACACGTATATTGGGCAATCGGGGGGTACTTTCAAAAGCCGTTACTATAATCACTCCAAGTCATTTAATCATATGAAGTACGAAAAAGATACCGAACTTTCAAAATTTATCTGGTCGCTTAAGAAAAAAAAGAAACCTTACAACATTACCTGGGAAATCCACAAAAAATCTAATACAAGGCGTAGAGATTCCGGCCAATGCAACTTGTGTATGGACGAAAAAATGGCAATACTCACCATGAAGGGATTAATCCTGAATAGAAAAAGTGAAGTTATATCGAAGTGTCGACATATAAAGGGACCAAGCAACCGTGCCAAAAAGAAAGTTGATATTTAACGTAACACTTTTAACCACGCAAAAATCAGTTGTCTGATGATCGCCTCACTGTCATGAGTGCGTGAAACTCCGAGTAACATAGAATGGAATAATCTACGTGTTAACCATATTTTATAATTATATATATATAATTGTATATCAAAATAAGCAGAAAGTAATCCTCTAACAGCTTAACATGGAATTTAGACATGATCACTCAAAACTCATGCATGGCAGATCCCATTCACTTGACAATGGCAAGAAGATTGCAAAAAATTGGATAATCCCTCCATTCAAATGACTGTAAATGCTCATTTCTTGCAATTTCCTTTTACGCACCTTACCATTGCTTAATGAATGTGCTCAGCCATGCATGAATGCGTACATCTTAATTTCATACAGACATGATAGAGAATTATTGTCTGCTTATTTTGACATGCAATTGTTTAATTTATATTAAATATTTATGTGAAATATTTGAACTTCAATGAGTGGCAAGGAACTTCTTTTGACGAGTGTATAATCTCATACCACAAGGTAAATGTATGCATATTGTTTAGGCCTTTTGGGTATGGTACCGTATAAAGATGTAGTTTACAATATGTCCAAAATTAAACTGTGAAGGGTCCGAAAGATCAATTACTTTTTCAAATGAGATTTCTTTTTTCATAACAAATTGAAAATATTGATATTTTGACCACAAATATCTATGTTAAATATTAATGAATGATGAGTCAACCGTTAGACAATTGACATTTTCATGACTAACAGTTTCGTACAGCATGGACTAATCCATGCTGCACTCTTCAGATGATGGCCTTCGACTCAATCGAAACAGCAACTGAAAGAACGTGAAATTGCATCGTGCGCGAAATGTCCAAAACGCATGGCAAAAACATGTATCAAGCAGAGTCGCAATTTGTCTAAAGCGCAAGTTCGTTCAGTTGCTGATCCGATAATGGTTAAGGTTAAAATGAACCATAAAACAATTATAACATAAAGTTCTTGAGAAGAAATTTCTTTGCATGTCTTTGTCTGCATGCAGTTACCAGTTCGTTACGTTTATTCAGGGTGGTCCACGAATACGATCAGTGTTCAAATTAAGAAAACATATCAGGTTTTCCAGCGGATAACCATGTTATGTAATCAGGTTATCCGCCAATGTTTTTGGTTGTCCGTCAAAGTAACTACAGTACAAATATTCAAAAAGTATGGTCATCCGACGGATAACCAGCATTGAAATTTAAGTTATCCGACAGCATTTTTGGGCTTCAGGAAGCCCGGATTACCACTTAATTTGTCCTCGATGGTCTGCATATATGTTAAATATCATATATTTAAATGATCGAATCTCACCTGTCTCTGAATCATTTGCAAATTATGATCAGCTTTTTGAATTAACGATGAAATCTTCTCCGGGTCTGTGACATCCTTGTTTTCTCTGAATGCATCTTTAACCCTTCTCAGGGCATAGGTTCTGTAATAAAAATAAAACAGTGTGATAATCACATGGAGGATAGTGTTATATCGTTGACAATCTGTCAAAACCTTTAAATGTATCTCCATCCGGCCTTTCTAAACACATCAACAAAAGCAAGTCCCCCTCTCAACAGTTCGTCATAACATCGTAAGGTAAAACATTTTACCAATAAAACTTAGTTTGAAATAATCCTATGACTGTTTCCTAAGTGTTGTTTGAAAATGAAAGATGTCCATGACTTCATGGCTGAATGAGCTCAAATGGAAGAAATGAAAATGAAAAACTGCCCTTCTCAAAAGTCACAAAAGTGCAGTTTAAAATACCCACCAACTACCAAGTGAACGTTACTCTAAAGTGTAATCAATTCATGATCATTCAGCCATGTAAATTCCCTTCTTGGCTCAGAGCTTAGCACAGTGAGTTGTTTCTGACCTGCATATTTGATAAACTTGTTTAGTATAAAGTAATGTTTTCTATGTATAACTTTTGGGCAGTCTTGTTTAAACATGTTCAAGGGCCAAAAAAACATCTGTCAAAACCTTTTAAGTGCTCTTGCCCCTTGTGGTCCGTTCATCTACACGATTAAACGGCAGCAAAAGCAACACCTGTTTTCAGCTTTTATTTATCTGGTTATAGCAATTAATAAGGGAAATTGTTATAATAATTTTAATAATCAAGTTAAATACAAAACTTTGCGTCTTGCACTTGGCGAGATAGACAATCCGATTGGGAATTTCAACTTGAAGTTGTTTATACGAAGATGAAACTCAATCTGTCCGCCATTGGGATGCTTGACTATTTCTGTGGTGAAGAATTGACAAATTCCTAATACTTAATTACATTTTCGTTATTTCCCCAATAATCATAAAACTATAATATTAGGCCAGAATATCATCAAGTATTATACATTATTGCCTTGAGTGACTATGACAGATACCCATGACGTCATCAACACCGGGACTTTCGATCGCCGCGAATTAAACAAATGCATGTTGAGTGATGGCAGTTTTTATTCATTTTTGTGACTAGTATGGTGTTTTGTTCTATATAAGGTGTTTTGTTCTATATAATTAAGTAATTTTGGCTCGATAATTATTTTTCTAACAAATTATGCTAAATGTTGTGCTTGCGGGACCCCTTCCTTTAAGGCTAGATCCTCATGCTTACACCAACATGAAATATCAGCTCATGTTAATGTGAGACCGCTGCGAAAATTGGTAACAGTAGGCTTGCAAGTTCACAGGTATTTCGATATCCGGGTACCCAACCTATTTTTCGGGGCAGGTATCCCCCCCCCCCCAAAAAAAAAAAACCACCCCATTTTATTCGTCTTTCTTTTTCAGTTTTTTTTTTTTTTTCATTTTTAGAGTAAAAACTGGTCACTAAACGGCATCAAATGACTCCTAACCTGGGGGGGGGTACACACAACAGAATACGCACAATAATAATTGTCAAATGTGGAAATTAATAATGGGCGCAGCCTCCAATACATCACTCTGAATAAACATTTAAACATAACCATGGGTGTCAAATCGTGTCAATGGCAGAAACATTAAGACAAGCCAACAAATAATAAAATAATAACTTCTTTTCCCTGGGCTTCTTTTATGACCTAAAAGAGCCCGACAGATATTCCAACGTTAATGATTTTAGTGCGTGCCCACGTCTCGAGGGTTGTCAGTTCATTGCAAGTGATGGCAATTTTGACGTACGTAAACAAATTAATTCACAAAATCGTCAAGCAGCGCCCGTTAACAATGGGTTAAACTCGCTATTTCTACTTGGTCACACAATTGACACACAAAACGAGGGCAATTTCACCGAATTCACTTCATATTTTATGAAATAAGGTAACTTTATTGAGAACTGTTATATATTGTACTACTATGAAACATATTTGTAAACACGTAGCTGTTCACTGTATAAAAGCGTAAAGATTTTTCGGCGGTAGAAATAACCACCATAAGCTTGTGCAGCAGGGGCTATGTCATGTACCAATTGCAAGCAATTGGTACGTGAAGTTAGGTATACCACTCGGGTAACATGTTACCTTTTTAAAAGTAAGAAAAGTAGTTTTTCTCATATAGACACACTTAGCCAAATGCTGTAACATTTTTTCCTGAAACTAATTATCTGTTGGAGCAATTTTCAGTGTTTTTATTCCGGAATCGCCTAAATAGGAAATGTTGAGCCAAGCGGCAAGAGTACCCGGGCTAATAGAATTTCCGCAGTTGGCAGCGTGGCCAGGCTAATAGATTTTTGGCAGTTGGCTGCAGGGGTGGCCGGTGGCAGGGTGCCCTTGCAAATAAAAAAAATAGTCATTGCTAGGGATGTTCATATCATTTACTACAGAGGGTGACATTTTTTTGAAAATTAGTTGACCAAAATATGTAGAAAACTCCACCTCTTTTAAATAGAGCGATGTAGTACGATGTATTCACTGATGTCTATATAACCCCGCACAAGCAACTAGACATCATGAAAGTAAACCTTTTTTACCTAAAATGGTTTAAAATGTGCATGACTTGCTCAGTTTTCAGCAATATTTGGCAAACTACTTTTGGTTATATCTTTTTTATTATTATTCAGCCTGCAGACATGGTTGAACCATCATTTTCTATTGTAAAGTACTTTGTTTCAATTCCATTTTCAAAGAGATAATTTTATTTTCAAAATGTTATGAACATGCCTATCAATATCATTGCCTTTGTTGGGAAGGATAATCCTCTCTTTGGTCGAAAAGATCCCGAGCCTTCTGTTTGCCTTTGTGGTGACTTTGTTTGTGTACATTTGCCCAGACATGGTTTTTGAAGTAGGCCAAGATACATTTATTATGTGGACTAAAAATAAGTAAGCTTATTTATTTTGATTTAGACTTTCGTTAGGCAAGCTCTTAAAGTTGGTCTGCACCAACATTGTTTCGAGGTATTCATGGATTCCAAACAAATGTATCAACTAGTGTCTACCTATAATTATATCCTGAAAACTTGTTGGATTCTTGCAGCATTTGCTTGTAAAGAGAGAGAACTTTAGTTCTAGTAGACGCCATCATCACGCACGTTTCGGTTCGGTTCGTTCGTGCCTTTCGTAATGACTAGAAACAGCCGGTCATACAAGCTAGTAAAGAGTGATGCCAAGTTGATGCAAATTACTTTTATTTATGTAATGACGAGGCATACCAAACTGGCAGGGATGGTCTTTGAAATAACAAATGCAGCCAAACAGAACTTCTGTGAAAAACAGTGAATGATTTTTAAAAAAAACACCTTTTATTTAATTTAATTTAATATATTTTATATTTGTTGCATTTTTTGTATACATTTGCCCCTCTTTTCCGCGATCGCCGATAACGAAGAGCGACCGGGTGATAATTCACCACAGTCTATATATTATTTTGTATTTTGTATTGATCTGTTTTTAGTTTTTGTGTTTTTCAGGTTTTGTTGTGTTGTTGTTTATTTTGTGGTGGATTGTGGTGGTTTTTTTGTGGGGTTGCGTGTGTTTTATGTTTTTTTTAGTTTTGAACAGCTAGAAATTCAGAGAGAATTTGCCCAATTTTCAATGTTGATTAATTATCAATTATCAACATTGAAAATTGGGCAAATTCAGATTATTAATTTATCTTGGATCTTGGATTGGTGAAACCTCCAAATACTCCAAAAGAGTTTTGACTGGAGGTGATCATCATCAAGTCTGTACACATGGCTCATTTATAACAATTCAATAGGGGCCCAAGTCTCACCAAAATTGTTTATGAGAAATAACTTGATTCAAGTTTCATCCAGCGCATCATCCCTTGAAGTAAAAGATCCTTCATGGAGGGAGCTCTCAATTTTTTTCAGAAGTTGGGTTTTTCACATAACGTATGCCTAACGCTTATATATGTACTAACTACCCAAAATTATAGAGCTTAATTTGCAGTTTTTCATGTGAAATTCATGGATTTGCTAGCATTTTGAGTTTCTATGTGATGCACATCGAAACTACCCATATTCATCTAAAAAGGCCACAGATTGTTTTATGTTTAAATTCAAAATAACCTTGACAACCACTGGCTTGTTATGCGATGCTTAGTCATGACCTCCCTGATTCCATTGGTGGTGACTTTTAACCAAAATACAAAAAAAGTGAAAAGCACTAATATACCTTCGGAAATGCTGAGAAAATGGTGTTTTTTCTTCATATTTACTGATTTTTTTTGAAGAAATATTACATGAGAGCCTGAGAGGGTTTCTATGTATATCATCTATCTAAACAATGTGAAAATATTGAATTTCATTCTTTGTGAAAT
The DNA here is from genome assembly GCA_035610835.1 of Ophiura sarsii. Taxonomy (NCBI): domain Eukaryota; kingdom Metazoa; phylum Echinodermata; class Ophiuroidea; order Amphilepidida; family Ophiuridae; genus Ophiura; species Ophiura sarsii. Next base: position 65,233,399 of record CM069448.1, read on the forward strand.
CTCTCTGTGCCCCTTTAAGTGAAATGTGGCTTGAACATACCTTGAACATACCTTGAAGGCCACACCTTTCATCTGTGTAGTAATCGATGAGAAGAGTGGCAGGGTTAAGGAGGCTTACTTGCCCATTAAAAACCCAAGTGACTTAGATTCTGCTTGAAGCAGAGGAGTGTGGGGGCTTTGATGGCACTCTCAGGTAATTGGTTCCATCTATCCACTACTCTTTGGCTGAAGAAATATTTGCGGACGTCGAGTCTGGATCGGGACTTGGCAAATTTCTGTGAGTGTCCTCTCGTGCTCAGATGCTCAGCCTTTTTGAACATTTTGTCGGGGTCTATCTTGTCGATTTGATTCATGATTCTGTACGTCTGGATGAGGTCTGCCCTTTCTCTTCTTACATTTAATGTGGTCAGGTGCACTTGTGATAGACGTTCCTCGTATGATAGGTCTTTTAGGCTGGGTATAAGTTTGGTAGCTCGTCGTTGGACTTTCTCAAGTTGTTTCTTGTCTTTTTCCATGTGTGGGCTCCATGCTTGTATTGCGTAGTCGAGGTGGGGTCTAACTAGGGACTTGTAGAGCTTCATCACTACCTCTTTGCTTTTGTAAGCGAAGTTTCTCTTAATCATGCCCAACGCTCGGTTTCCCTTCTTGGCTGCAGCTGCGCACTGTGAGGAGACTTTGAGCGACTTGTTTATAAGGACTCCCAGGTCTTTCTTAGTAATAACAATAACAGTTTACATCATTATTACAATCTGCCTAACTCACAATGCTGACTTAGGCAGAATTGTAATTGCGCATTTATCAACACTTTTGATTGGTCAATGACTTCGATATTAATATTACAGCATATGCATAATGTAATGAAGTCATGATTTTATGCAAAAAGCTTAATTTCGCTGAAAAGTGAGTTAGGCAATTATCGAAGCAGGCTGACGATATTAAACTTTCCCCGTCATTTTCCCCAAGTAAAATTGATCATTTAACATTTTTCGAATAAACTTTTTCAACCAAATGATAGGGGACGTTGTTTTATCCTTGGATTTCTTTACCATTAAAATGAGTGTCCTCTGTGCATAATATAACTGGCAACTTTAAACAAAACTTTGCTAGATAAAGCTCGTCTCCCCGGTAAAACCTTTGGAAATACCCGGCCAATCATGGCAAATGAGGCGTGTAAACGATCGTTGGTATTTGTTACTGGTAATGCGAAGAAGCTAGAGGAGGTAAACTGTTTTAAGTGATCGTTTTTACTAATCAGGCCTAGCCTAGCCTTCAAAAAGTGGGCAATAATATACCTAATAAAAGAATATGATATTGAATAATTGATCATAAGTCCTAGCAGGTGGCCAAGTTGTCCCACCGATTAAGTGGGCAAATATGGCCACCAAGAAAAAATGGGCAATATCCTCAAATAGGTCTTACACACGGAATAAAGCACAAGGCAGCTATCATTTTAACAATGTAAATCAATGGCAAAACAATTGCTGCCATGTGATTTATTCCGTATGTAAGACCTATAACTTATAAGAGGATATTGCCACAAAATGCGTAATAAATTCACTATTTTTCATGTTTGAAACCCAAAATTATTGTTCCAATGGAGTAAAAAATCTGCTGGGGAAAGGTTTTTTAAGTTTGATTTCCTGTTTGAATTAAATTTTTAAAGGGACAATATTAAGTGGTGTTGACAATTTTAAGTGTTTAAAAATTACTTCAGAATTCAAGATGAACATTAAAAATTGCCACAATTGTTGTTTCTACTAACAAAAACACACCAAAACTTGATTAAAACAATACCCTCGCTATTTATTGAAAAGCGCCCTCTATGCAAACATGGTTCGCGTTATGTATCACACGTACTGCAGGGGGATACTGTTCGACGTAAAATGCTGATCTGCCGGAGATCAGCATTTTTGAATCAACGTTTTGTTGTACAAAGAGGGCTGATTTTTCTTAATCCTTAGGCCCCTTGCAGTCAAATGTGAGTTTACTGTTGCGTTTTTGAAAAGCAGGACGAGGTGACTATTTAATATTAATATGTGTGGTGGTATGGGAAAACCCGTCGGAAGTCGCTAGTGTTAATATTGAGATATCTGGGTCATACCAAAATATTCCTAACAAATGAGTTCCAAGTCAATTTTCCAACTTTGGTCCCAAGATAGAGATTATACCTTGAACTTTAGTCTCCAGGAGTTGTTAGGCCCCTGCAATTAAATGTGAGTTTACTGTTGCCCGCGCGCGTCCAAAAGTCACCCGCGTGATATATGTAATATTTTAAAAATATTTAATTATTTCATTGTTTACAGCTTTTTCATAAGCTTTTTAACACTTTTCTGACGATAACATAGCAGTGATGAGCCGCATTGCAATACTTCCGGGTTGGGAAAAAAATTCTGGGAAGTAAAAAACTCTGCATGAAAGCAACTGTCGCTTTGTATTGAAATGTGTGCATTAGTGAAGCATATTCGTAGGCACGGCAATTGATTACTGCGCAATCGCTTCAGCGCATAACGTCACATCAAAACCGTCGAACTCTAGTGCATTCTGGGTAATATTTCGGGTTTGTTTACGATAATCGCCATCTTTAAAATTCTCCGAGCTAGCGTAACGATTTTGTTTTACAAATCGATCGAATATCTCATTAATATTCAAAATAGGGATGCAAATATGAGAATATAAGAAACGAAATGCAAAGCCAAGGCAGTAGGTGGTGGCAGGATATAATTAACAGCATTTGAATTGTATTCGTACATGTACCTTGGATAATATAGTTAACAACGCTGACAATATTAAATCAGGTGACTTTACCCCAAAATATTACAATATTAATATTAAATAGTCACCTCGTCCTGCTTTTCAAAATCGCAACAGTAAACTCACATTTAATTGCAAGGGCCCTATGCAAAATTCCAGATGTTAAGTTTATTTTAGTACTTTTCTGAACCTTGTTTATCAAATTTATTGCCAACAAATCAGAGGTGAATGAACTAAGATTTGCGTCACAGGAACCGGCTCACTCCGACAATGCATTGCGACAGTGCATTGTAAAGATTTTGAAAGTAAAGAACTTACAATTGTTAATAATATTGCAAAAATCGGTTCGTATCAAAAGTCCTTTTCACATGACAAGCTATTCTGTGTGATAGAACAGTGTAATTTCATTATTAATAAAGAATTTAAATGATTTTGTGAATTGTCAGTTTCATTTTTTAGTGTTGCGTTTAAACTTGCCGACTTTAAAATACTACTGTAGTTCTAGATGGAACTTCTGAAAAATGTAAACAGTCCTATACTCAGTAGAGAATGAAGCTCTCTGCCAAAGAAAAAAAACAAGTTGCTAGAAAATGACCATGTGAAGGGATTTCCCATGCCACCACACATATTGTAATATTTTGGGGTAAAGTCACCTGATTTAATATTGTCGGCATTGTTAACTATTATCCAAGGTACATGTACAAACACAATTTAAATGCTGTTAATTATGCCCCTACCACCACCTACTGCCTTGGCTTTGCATTTTGTTTCTCTTATAGAGGAGTCTACTCATATTTGCATCCCTATTTTGAATATTAATGAGATATTCGATGTTTGTAAAAAAAAAAATCGTTACGCTAGCTCGAAGAATTTTAAAGATGGCGATCATAAACAAACCTGAAATATAACCCAGAATGCACTAGGAAACTCCAAAGAAGTTTGGCGGTTCGGCTGATCGCGGACGCTCGGCAAAAAAATTAAAATAACTCGGCAATGTTTTGATATGACGTCATGCGCGGAAGTGATTGCGCACTAATCGATTGCCGTGCCTACGAATAAGCTTTAAATGCACACATTTCAATACAAAGCGACAGTTGCAAGTTTCGTGCAGAGTTTTTTTACTTCCCAGAAATGTTTTCCCAACCCGGAAGTATTGAAATGCGGCTCATCGGCTAATTTTATTGCCAGAAAAGTGTTAAAAAGCTTATGAAAAAGCTTTAAACAATGAAATAATTAAATATTTTAAAAATATTACATATCTCACGCGGGTGACACGCGGGTGACTTTTGGACGCGCGCGGGCAACAGTAAACTCACATTTGACTGCAAGGGGCCTTTTATAATGTGTATTTTCATACATGTAAATTGTAATACAATTGTAAAAATATACAAATCCCAGTTTTTATAATATATTTTTGTAATTGAGGGCGCTGCTTCCACCATATCTCTTAATGCCCCTTTAAGCAAATTCTGATACTTGTTGAAGAGTTGAAGAATATTTGGTGATTTTGGGTTTGAGGCTGAGACGCTTGATATCTCCCAGCAATCTGGGTGGATCCACTAGCCTAAATGAGTACTTGTGGCCAATTAAATACAAGGGGTGTGTCAGAAACAACCATTCAGCATCAAGCAAAAGTTTTGTCTATATTGTAAACAAGTTTTTGTAGTGATGGATGGCGCAACAATACTCGATACCATGTGATTTTTGTAATAGGGGGGTTGGTGTGAGGTGGGGGTATAGGGAGGAAGTTCTTTTATAGTTCCGACAGAGAAGTTTGTCACTATTTATAGTTGGATTTATAATTGAACCATGGACTTATCTGATAAGTCCATGATTGAACGAACACATTGAAGCAGCGTTTTGTGTACATCTTTTCCAAGTGACGCCCTCGGGGCCCTCTAGTCTATGATCATCTAAAATTAATTACTCTGATGATATCTCTATCCTTGATTTTAACTCAAATCAAAAATCGTAAAGATCTTGTAAGTTACAGAGCGATTTGGTTCCTAATTACATAAAAATCATGGTTTGAATATGTAGAAATAAACTATCCAGGTGTGCTCCGACAACTTATTTCCTGAATGTTTTTTCGTTTGTAAATATAATTCCATGGTTTGACATTGTGTTAAAGCTAGATGGGCTGATCGCTGATCCACCCTAGATCAGTAATTGTCGATCCCCGAACCAGATCCGATCTGGCTAATATCGGGCCGATCCAGAACCCCTGATCTGGATCAGCCCATCATTAGTTAACGCCGGGCCGTTTACAGTGTTTCCAGCTTCGATCGCAACTGTACACAAGTGAACAGAATAGTATGGAATGCTTAATGATGAAGATTGAAAGAAATATTGAAAATTCCTTATTAAATGGAAGAAGATTTCCATTATGATCAGGTTTGTAAAGTTCTGTAATGGTTTTTCATGGAAAATACAGTCAAGATGGATGAGTTCAGGAAAGTCTTTAAAGTCGAACGTCAAACAAAAGAAAAAAATATGTAAAAAAATCACATAGGCAAAAAACACCCAAGTTTGTCTTAAGACGCAAAATTTGCATTTCACCATCACTTGTTTTCTCCACTTTTTAGTTTTTTTCTTGAACTTTTGGTACAACTATAGGTACCATAGCTACTTGTGATGTACCATCACTATATCAGCTTCATTTTCTTGAGCCTAATACAAGAGTAAAATTGCCATAGAAGTTAAATACAGCTCAACAAAATGAAATTTATATCTAATACGGTAGTCTTAAAATACATTTCACAGAGCATGTCTCATGTTAAAAATTTGAATAAAAACAAATCGTTTTGCATAGCATTTTATAATAAAATTAAACAAATCGTATTTCGCATAGCCTTTTTTTAGGCAAACATTTATTTTTGCCTAATATACTTAAATACAGAAGAGTGTGGACACATAGCTCTTGCATTATGCAATTAGACACACTTAACATTGCATCAATGTGCTTTATATATTTCATTATATCATATTATATTTATATCGCTTTATATTGATCATGTACATTTCATTAACCCAATTTTGAAAAAGGTCATCTGCTCGTGAGGTCAAAACCATGCACACACATCATGCATATTTAATTAGCATTACCGGCAATATCATGTTTGGCTTACCCGTTCGTGACCGTGACGTCATACAGAATCAATGCCATAACATTTAACAGCTGATGCCATTGGCGTGTACCATTACAGGGCACAAAATATTGATATTGCCGCATTGCAATTGTGTGTCGTTGGTTTTTCTCCAAAAGAATCAAAGAAACAAAAACGCCCCTAAATGTGGGTCAGGATCACACCTCCGTCAAAAATACTTTCTCATGGAAATGAAACAGATTGTATTGAATGGGACACCTTTTTATTTACAAGGAACTATTTGATACAAATCTATAATATTTGTTTTAATTAAAACCCTACAGGTGCTTGCTATACTGGGAGACAAATTTAATGTGACGTCGAAGAAGATCGATTGTAAGTAGAGCAGTGGCGTAGGGTTCTTTCAGGGGGGGGGGGGGCAAGATTTACGAAATTTTCGTAAAAGGTTGCCCCAATTCTTTTTGCAATCAGCTCAGAAAATTTGAGAGCGGGGTTAGGGCATGTTTTACACAAAAACACGCTCGAAAAATGGTCCATATAAGTTGTCATAATGAATATACAGGGTGAGTCAAAAAAACTGCAACAGTGGAAAGAAGCCATTTTGTTTTTAAAACTAAGTTGAAGTTTGAAAATGTTTAAACGTTATAAGAATACCCTACTTGTTACTAAATTTGTGTGAAAAAATGAAGTCAATATCATTTTTCGTTTGCCTTTGGTGAACCTTTTTACCTGTTCACCAATTCCACACGTTTGTCCACGAGATACCCAAAACATGCGTAAGATCGCAAAATGTGTCTCCCATTCAAATTTGGTATCTTGAGTACATTCGTGATATAATTGGAATTTAATGCATCATTTCTTGTTTACATGTGAGTTAACATAATCAATTTACCTCACCCATACTATGAATTGAAAAACTGAACCTTTGAGGCTGATCGGTTTGTCACGGACGGACGTTTGTGCAAAACATGAGCGAAAAACAGTTTGTAAAAAGTAACTACTGACATTTATTCAACTTTTTATGTTTAATGTTATAGAGAATCATCAACTTTATTGAAATACACAACAACAAAAAAAGGTGTGGTTTGTTACTAAAAATAGAACGACGGAAATGTTTGTGTCACGGACGGACTAGATAGAAATAGGGTTCTCTACCTTTTAGTGCTTCTTTTTATTTTCTATCTAGTCAACTCCATATTCCCCAATGCTTTCCAGGTCAAATAGTAAGTAAGATACATGGTTTGAATATCTGATACACAGCATTTGAAAATATTTCTTATTTTTTACAGGGGTGGGGTAACAAACTTTGTCACGGACAGACATTTTTGAGCGTCACGGACGGACACAAATGTTAACTACATAAAAAACTTTGAAATTGCCACTTATTTACACTTTAGTATGAAAAAATGGTATCAAATACTTACAAAATAGTAAGAAAAATGTTAAGTCATGAATTTTCAGTCTTAGTAATGAAAAGCAGTCAAGATATTAGTCTTTTTCCAACACTACGGACAAGATAGAAATAGGGTTCTCTGGACCTTTAGTACTTCTTCTTAATTTCTATTTAAACAATTCTATATTCCTCAAGCTTTCCAGGTCAAATAGTAAGTGAGATACATGGTTTGATACACAGCATTTGAAAACAGATTTATTTTTTACAGGAGAAGGGTAGAACTGTGTCACATACGGAAATTTGTTAGCGTCACGGACGGACACAGATGTTGAAGAACTTTGAAATTGCCACTTATTTACATGACAAAATGGTATCAAATACTTTTGTATGTCATCCTTTTTCAGTCTTAGTAATTAATAAGGATCTCAAGATACCAAAACCAAAGGTTCACATTGGTGTGAAAAAATTACTTTTTGATATTAATATTGAAATGTACCTCACAATATTGGACAACATCTTGGCTAACTGAAATTGCATTCGAAAAAAAGAAGAAAAAATGCGGAAAAGTTTTCGGAACAGTCCATTATTGCCCAAGGGGTAGAAACAAGATACGTCATGGACGGACATTCTTAGTAGAAGTTGACCTTGCCATATTGTATGTTAATTAATGAAACATTTTCAATTTTTTTAAATTAAAAATTGATAGATGGCACATTTATCCATTAAATAAGAAATATATTTTAGAAAAAAGTTCTGGGAAGTAATTACCCTGCCCTTGTGATAACTTTTTGATGCAGAGCTGTCCGTCCGTGACGCAAAAAAAGTTTTAAAGTTTTACAACTTTTTTCAAGGAAAGAGAGAAAAAATAAAAACATAGTTAGCTATCTCCTCTATATACCCCCTTTCTCATGTAGAAATGAAACTTAACAATGGCTTCAATAAATAAGTTAAATCAGTGATTAAAAGTTGTCACGGACGGACACAAATTTTGTCACAGACGGACATTATTCAGTTCTGAGTACAAATGCCAAACTGAATCCTGCCCCTCTTACCATAAATGGCAAGAGATAGACCTGCTGCATCATATAAATAGACTGTATGCTGTGATACAACTTTGTAAAACAATTTTGACCCTTCGTTGATAAATTTTGTTCGATTAATTGTGTAAAAGACTGTACATGCTGTGATACAACTTTTTAAAACAATTTTGACCCTTCTTTGATGACCCTTCTTCTACACCAAAGAAGATCTGCTGAGGGTTCACAAATGCGCAAACAAGCAAATGACTTCATTTGACTTCAAGTAATTTTACAGTGCACCTGGTGAGCATCATAACATGTGCTCACTGCTGTAGCAAACCTACTCATTTGCATAAAGGGCATACCTGTATGGACTAGTTCATTTAATAATAAGAGGGGTGGTATTCAGCTTTGCTTGTGTGCTCAGAACTGAACAGTAGCTAACAGTGTCCGTCCGTGACAAAATTTGTGTCCGTCCGTGACAACTTTTAATTAAAGATTTAACTAATTTATGCCTGCCCTAATTAATTAATACTCCTGCATGGGAAAGAATACATATAAGGGAGATACTTCACTATGTTTTTATTTTTTTACTTTGTCCTTGAAATTAGTTAAAAAACTTTTAAACTTTTTTTGTGTCACGGACGGACAGCAAAACATCAAAATGTTAACGCAAGTCTAGCGATATAACTTCCCCAGAACTTTTTTCCCAAATATTTATCTTATTTGATGGAAAAGTGTGTCAGCTATCAACATTACATCACAAAACTCTGAAAATGTTACATTAACATAAAAATATAGCATGATGAACTTGAGCTAAAATGTCCGTCCGTGACGCATCTTGTTTTCACCCCTTGGACAATAATGGACTGTTCCGCAAACGAACCGCATTTTAAATTTTTTTAAATGCAGTTTCAGATAGCCTAGATATTGTCCAACATTGTGAGGTACCTATCAATATCAAAATCAGACATTTATTTTTTCATAACCATGTTAACCTTTAACCGATCAGCCTCCTTTCCAATTTTTTGTTGGCGGGATATTTAAATATGAAAATGTCATGTGTGCCTTTTTAATTGAAAATCACTCTGTTCGTGGACAAACACGTAAATTGGCGTGTGCTGTAAAGAAGGTCACCAAAGACAAACGGAAAGTGTGATCGACTTCATCTTTTTACACAAAGTTAGGAATAAACATGTCATTCTTGCCACATTTAAAAAGTTTCAAAATTCAACATGGTTTTAAAAACAAGATGGATTCTTTCCACTATTGCGGTTTTTTTTACTCACCCTGTACACACTACTTCCAGGGGCGGGGGCACAATAGGGCTTGGGGGCGGGGGAACAAAGGGTGTTCTGTCTGGCAGTAGGGCTCAAAAAGTCCAAATACCTATTACGGGGCAATCATTTTCTTTGGTAGGGTAGGGGTCCCAAAAATGTCATATATCGTCGTCATTTTTATGACCCCCCCCCCCACCCCCAATTCAATTATTTTTATGACCCCCCCCCCCACTCAGATGTTGATTATTTTTATGACAGCCCCCCCCCCCCCCCCCCCCCCCCCATCCCATCACACACACACAAAAAGTGGAAAGTGTTAACACCGTTTACAGTGTTCCGGCTACGATCGCAATATGAGTTCAAGAAAGTCAATCCTGGATATAAGATATACTGTAAAACCACTGAATTTCGCGAGGGATTTTATTTTGCGAATTTTGCAAGTGATGTGGATTCGCAAAAATTAAACACCCGCGAAACTGACAATCTTTTATTGAAATTTGAAAGTTACAGTAAAATGTCCAGATTCATGAAATTAAATGGCCGCTAAAAAAGTAAAGTATCCACAAAATTATAGTGTTTTACAGTAATAGAGAGACAAAAATATGTGCGAACATTTTACAAAAAGATCACATAATATTGTTTTGATGTATAAAATAAATAGTGCATGGACACACTATACATTTAAAAAAGCCGAAGAATTGGTGATAGGCCTACAACATGCCCCTTAACACTTTCCACGCGGCAGGCGTCTGCAGAGGACATGAATTCCAAAATATCACAAAATGTTTCAAAAATATCAAAATTATACAAATTCATTTACCATACCACCTGCTTATCTTGCAACCATGTTGTGCGTTTGTCATGTTGTCGAATGTTATAATGTTTTAACAACTCATTATGTATGACGTGTTGATGTTTGCAGTGCCAGAATTTCAAGGCGAACCAGATGATATATCCATCGCAAAATGTCGGGAAGCTGTCAAAGAGGTAATTATCTTGCTTACTTACTTGCTTAACTCAAGTGTTGTCCCCAATCTACAACGGCTCTCCACACTTTTTCGGTCTTTCATTGCTGTCTTGATGTTACAGTTGTCCAATCCGTGTCTTGCTTGAGAATGTCGATAAATGTCTGGGCAGGTCTTCCCTGGTTTTTTTGCCATGCGTGGGGATCCAGTGCACCAGTTTGGATACTGGCTCCTTGCTTCTGAAACAGTGGCCAGCAAACCTTGTTTGTCTCTTCTGAATCTTCTGGCTTATTTTGGGGAGGTCACCATACAATTGGGTGTTTGATATCATATTGTTTACAGTTGACATTGAGTACTGGTAATTATCTACCATATGTTGTCAATCAAAATAAAATAAAAAAATGGCCCAATACCCTAAAGGGTACAGAAATGGGTACAAATGATGTGTCTCACGCATGTGTAGAAATATCCTTCTTCCTTTTCGTATCAATGTCCCCTTCAGAAGAAATTTCCTATTTTCTTCAGAAAAATGTAACAAACATTCAAAAATATTCAAAATGTTCAAAAAAAATGTCTAAAAGAAAATGTAAAATACGAAAAAAGAATGGGTCGGTCAGGCCCGTAGAACAGGATTTTGTTGTCGCCTCATTGCAGATGATGGGGTCAATGTTGTCAAGGACGTTGGGGCAACACAGTGATGGAGTGAGAGATCGTACATTTCCAAAGCTGCCTCATATCTTACATGTTACCTTCAAAATTTCTGAAATTCTAAACATCTGATTTTAGTGCCGGCTAAATATTCATGATCATTATCTCAAGGATCATTTTCAAGCTGTTATGAAAGGCAATATACAGGGTGAGTCAAAAAAAAGTTTACTCAACTTCAGCGATTTTTTGAGAAAAAAGCATTTGTCTGTTTTCACAACAATTTACTACGGCATAAAGACAAATCAATTAGCTTTAATATGAATTTTATCTGGTTTAGATTGGTTGAGGGAAACTTATTTTACGCTGTTTTGAATAAAAGTGACCAATTTAACGTCCGAACACGCTTTCAGATCTTGACCATTATATTTCATAAGATACGACCAATTAAATATTACAATACCGACAGCGAAAGGATCAATTCCTTTGTTATGAAATGATTAAAGTGTGGTAATTGTGTCATAAATAGGCCTTAAAGCTGTCTATTGTTTTAATCTATTAGGAGACAATTTTGAACAAGTCTATTGTCTACTTAATTCTTTTAATAAACAAGATGTGTAATGCTTTACATCATAATCCTAGTAAACATTATTAAGCTCGTTAAGCTTGAAATTAAAAACCGAGTTTTTGGTGAAAAAACAGCTCCTATACAGAAATAGTCATATTTACTTAATGGTATCATCAAATAGCGTGATTTCTTTTCCAGATGGTAGCAAATAAATGGCGCAATCATTTAAAGTTTTGTTTGCCTTGATTTTGTGGTCAGAAATATTTTTTTCAATTTTTTCAATTAGGGTAAACTTTTTTTTGACTCACCCTGTAGGTACAGTTTCTCCTTTTTTGTGCTGATCGACAAGATCTCAAATTCCCTTGAGATGAGTACTGGTTCCTGCCAACTGGTGCCAGCCAGTTTATTGACAACCCTGACGAATAAGCTGCAAGCACTGGCGTGAAACATGCTCTGATGTTGCTGCACAGAGGTCGATGAACAGATTATATTCCATAGTTTTGTTAATACTCTCCATGCGGCAGATGTCTGCAGACGACATCTCAAAATTTCACAACATGTTTCAAAAATGTCAAAATTTTTGAATTTCATTACCATATTTGGAATCACCATGAGGAATGCATTGAAATAAGTACAAACATGCCTAGTATTTGTTCAGTAATCCGTGAGATAGACTTTGAAAATTGGAAAAGGTTTCTGAATCTGATTTTTATATGGTAAAAACTAATAGCCATGTGGAAAGTGTTAATTATAAAAAATCAAATGAAAAACAAATCTTGGTAAAAGGTTCCAAATCAGTGAAGTTCATTGTTGCTGTGCCCTGGTTCTGATTAGAATCTGCAACTAAAATGAATTCTAAGTGATTTTTATAAATGTGTTCAACGTATCTCTTTATTATTCAGGTTCAGGGGCCATTGATTGTCGAGGACACATGCTTATGCTTCAATGCTCTTGGAGGACTACCAGGTCCATACATGTAAGTAGTACATGTATAAGTACATGGTCGAAGATTGGAGATTTGTAAACTTGCAAAGTTCTTCAAATGTTGCAATTAAAGGATAATGATTCCGTATCAGTTGTGAAAAATCAAAACATTTTCACTTTGGAACCAAGAAATTGCACTAGTGGCGTAGCCCCAAGGGAAATTCCTAGGTCCCAAAGTAAAATATTTGATTCTCCACAGTTACCGACAAAAACAACTGATCAAAGTCATTATCCCGATTCAAAATCGTCAATTAAAATAGTCATTTAATGATACGGATGTTAATTATTTATTTAAAGAGTTACACTTTACAGCAATTTAAACCATGCTTCACCCATTACAAATCGATCAATCTGATTAAAATTCGTGGAAGCAAACTACTCACACGTCCCGTAACTAGTAACTACAGCGTTGTGCAAATATACCATGCGTTCATGTCATTACGCAAATTGTTTTGGTGATCAAGCTTGATATGCATTATACGCAGGGTTACTAATGTTTACGTGGAGGTACTTGGTTCTCTGTTAGTGACCTGCGCTTATTATTTGTGCGTAACATTAAAAGGACGGCATTTGATTGGGTTGCACGCATCGTGTATATTCATGAGGTTTTGAAGATTCGTTAGATTCTTGCAAAGGATTTGTGCGAGAATCTGTGGATTCACCTCTATTGGAATAAAGTATTTAACAATTTCTCTTTTGAGAATCTACTTAAATGTCTTGCAACGCCACTGGCGAGAATAGATTCACGGATCACCAGTCACAAATTTACCCTCCAGATGAGGTGTTTAATTTTCATTTCGAGAGCATGTGTGGTCTAGTGGATAGCACGCAGGACTCACAATACAAAAGGTTGTGAGTTCTAGCCCCACTACGGCTAACATGTTTGTATCCTTGGGCAAGGTACTTAGTCTCAATTGCCTCGTGATTAGGAAGTCACATAGAAATGGTGGTCCCGTGCATCGGAAGAGCTATCCCCGAGCATGTTAAAAAGGTCACAGACTCCTTCGTAAAGTGTAGGGAATCATCCAGGGTCTGTAAACACACATAATGTATTCCTATACATATCTCCGCTAGGCGTGGTGCACCAATGGAGTAAACTAATAGCCAAGAAAGAATGATGGAAGCAACTAAGCTACTTCCATTGTTCCGTCCAAGGACGACCGATGATGATGAATTTTCATTTACTCCATTGATTTGTTAACAAAACCAAAACTTTAAATGCCCATAAGTGACAATTTGTATTTGATGTTTTGAGACAACGTGATTTTCCATCATCTGTAACTTTGGTTAGGAATGTGATATAATATTGACTTTGATACCAAAATGCCTCAAAAATAATTCAATATTCACATACATGTATCCCTCATTGTGCCTCATTTAATCGCGTTGGGTCACATATGTGTCACATTTGTACTAGAAAGTACAGTGGCGTAGTTAGGTTTAGGGGGCGAAAAATTAAATTAAATGATGTTTGGTATCTCCCATACCGACGCGAAAAATCAAGCTCTCGATAACAGACAGTACCAATCTCAACCGAAAGTGCCAATCTCAACCTACATAACTCCAATATTGGGGGTGGGGGGGGAGATATCACCTCCTCTGGCTATGCCAATGAGAAAGTACATCGGTATCTGTTGTATACTACCTGTACAACCAATTGACAACTGACCAATCAACAGTTTTTAACGTTATAACATGTATTTTTGTGTGTGTTCTATTCGCTCCTTTCAGAAAATGGTTTCTGTCAAAACTCGGACCAGCAGGTAATTATTTCTTAAGCATTTCACAGCAAATGTATTGAATAAATAGAATATGTGATACAATTGCATAACAGAGAAGGTGAGGGGTGTACGCCACCAGAGCTCCAAAACCCTTCACACATCTTAGGTGTTTCCTAAATGCAGACAAAATGTAAATTTCCCAGGAATGAAATGTCCATTCATGAAGAAATATTCCCTTCAAATTTGTATTTCTTTCTTTATTTTATACCTAAAATGACTCTCCAAAATTTGTAGAGAATTTGTTTGTTTGTTTCTTTTTGCTCCTTATTTAAAAATGCCACATTTGGTTATAATAAAAACTTCACTGCATAAGACTAATGCAGGATTGTTTTTCTCTATGCTTTCCTAGATCATAAAAAATAATTACTGTTGACTAAAAGTGAAGCCACTAAAGCAGTTTTGGTGTATTCATAAAATGTGCTGACTGTTATAGTAATTCTGCAACAGTGGGGAGCTACAAATTGAGGCAGAGGTATTGAATTTAGATCTTTATCAGGTGCTTTATCAGGTTCATAAAAATAATTGTCTCTATATGTCAGCGGGGCAATGGAAATACCCACATGACTGTCCACCCGGGGTTGTCTAGGTAGGAACTACACACTTTTGTGGACTTAGAAGAATATATATTTCTAATCAAAGGAAATAAATCAGTTGTAAAAGTGGTTATAGTGGGAATCGAACCATGGACCTCTGCATTGCAAAGCATGTCTCTCAACCACTTGACTAGCAAGGGGTGAACTGGCCAGGACATGATTATAATCCGTTTTAAACATTACGGAATAAAGCAATACTACTATTAATATGATCAGTACACACAATCATGGCCTGAAAAAATGTTTTTTTCCCGGCAAGCGATTCCAAATTTCCCTCCAAAATGGAATGCATTTCTTATGAAAGAGTAACATTTCCCTCCAAATGCCAAATTTTCCCTCCAAATGCTCAAATTTCCCGGCAAGGAGCTTTCCGTATTGCCTATTTTTTCAGCCTGTGCACACAATATTATAAATAGCACTGCGACACACATGATCGTCTTCCCCGGGTTGACAGTCATGTGGGTATTTCCATTACCTGCACACGTCAGCTAACGTTAAATGTGGGTGCTTTTCTCTTGCCAGGGTTATATCGAATGCTTGCAGGATGGGAGGACAAAACGGCATATGCTCTATGCACATTTTCATATGCAACAGGCAATGCAGATGATCCAATCAGGGTGTTTAGAGGTAAAACAATGGTGAGTATTAATGCATATTCAACAGTGACATTTGCATATTCAACAGGCAATGCAGATGATCCAATCAGGGTGTTTAGAGGTAAAACAATGGTGAGTATTAATGCATATTCAACAGTGACATTTGCATATTTAACAGGCAATGCAGATGATCCAATCAGGGTGTTTAGAGGTAAAACAATGGTGAATATTAATGCATATTCAACAGTGACATTTGCATATTCAACAGGCAATGCAGATGATCCAATCAGGGTGTTTAGAGGTAACAGTTACATTTGCATATTCAATGTCAAATGATGCAATTGATTTTCATTGATCTGATTAGAGTTACTTCTTCTGTTGTCTGGTGCTTTTGGTATTTGGAAGCTTGGACAGTGGTCACTTCTATTCAGTGGCGGTACCAGTATCAACATTTGGGGTGGGGAAACAAACATTTGGGGGGGGGGGCAAGACCAACAAATTTGGGGGGAAAACGCGAGCAAATCTTGGATTTTATTGTAAAAAATGCCTGAAATTTGGTTAATTTGTTCTGAATAAGACAGACCAATTTTAAGCTAATCTTAACATTTTCGATTGTTTAGGGACAAAATGGGGTGGGACTTAAGCTGGCGTGGGGGGGGGGGGGGGGGGGGGGGGCAAGTTCTGGGGAGGCATCTGGCCATCTGCCACCATGCCCCCTGTAGTATAGCGCCACTGCTTCTATTATCAGAGAAAAGGATGCCTGATGTTTTATCTCTCAAGGTCTATGAATTAATCGGTATTGTTACAAACATACTTGCAGTTGATTTAACCATCAAAATAGATGACTTGGAATAGATTTATGCTAAAATCTCATATCCTGAAATAAAAAACACCCTTGGTATTTGAACAGAAGGCTATATGCTAGCTGCACAATCAAAATACTGATAAATGTATTTATTTTTCTTCTTAGGGAAAGATTGTTGAGCCTCGTGGCAATAATGACTTTGGCTGGGATCCATGCTTTCAACCAGATGGATTTGATCAAACGTAAGTCCTTTGAGTTTAAAGATATTTCACTTTCCTCGCGGCTGGCAAATATTTTTAAAAATGTCAACATTATAGAATTTCATTACCATATTTGGAATCACCATGAGAAATGCATTGAAATAAGTACAAACATGGCTAGTATTGGTTCAGTAATCTTTAAGATAGGCCTTGAAAGTTGGGAAAGGTTTTTGAAGTCTGTTTTCTGGTAAAAGCAATAGCCGCGTGGAAAGTGTTAAGACTCCCAAGAATACTTGATTTAACTTTTTTTCAGTACCCCCCCCCCCCCCCACAGACTCTGGCAGTATAATGCCTTTATTTGTCATCAGTGCCCCCTCAATCCTTCTTTACCAAGTTGCTGTATTTTGTGGTGGTTTTTTTTCACCTTTCACCACACTGTTGATTATCACTTTAGCATTTTAGTAGAGTCATTATATCTTGGATTCCGTGACCATTTCTTGATACCTTAGTTTCTTAGTGAATTTGTCAACTAGAACCATTTTAGAAGAAAATGAGCTCCCATGCACCTCTCAAAAGTGACGGAAACACTCTTTTAAATCAAGCTCTTTAATTAAGCTAAAAAGCACACCAAATTGTTCGGCTGAGCACAAGGATTCCGAAAAAGTATAGTTTGCCCTACTTTCGATGTTTGGTTAACGAGTTATCAGGTAAAAAGGTCGTTGACCTTTGCATATGGGGTCAAAATTTAGACTTGCTCCGATTTTGAAAAACAATATCTTATATTGTTCGTCTGATTGCAAGGATTCCAGAAATGATAATATTTACCACCTAAAATATCTGTTGTACCTTATAAAGGGGTCAAAAGGTCAAGGTACACTGACCTATATATGAAGAGGTTTTTTGCAAAAGGGCCTGCATCCACTTTGGCTCTTATTGAGAAAAAGTCAAAAAACTGTTTCTAAATATTCAAGTTGAGCAATTGAAAAACTGAATGGATTATGAAAGAGGTACACTACATACTAATTTAAATTGAAATACATTTCAAATGGGCTAGTTTTTAAAAAAAATTAAATCATCTTTACATTTTTTGAAAATTTGGATGTAGGCCCTTTTGCAACAAAACTCCATCTGTTTGTACATAGAGAAAAAATACCACACAAAAAAAATCATTTATTTTAATCATTTAAAAAAAAAAAAATTGATATAGAAATGTATAGCTCACAATCATATGTTTCAAGGAAATAAAGTCATTTTTTTCTTCAAAAAGACCTACATCTAAGTGTAAACGATTTAATTCTGGATACAGGCCCTTTTGCAACAAAACAACAATTTCTGTTTACAATGAGATGTAGGTCTTTTTGAAAAAAATGACCTTGTTTCCTTGAAACATATGATTTTTACCTATACATTTCTATATCAAACTCATTTTTGAAAAAAATGCACCATAGCCCTTTTGCAACAAAGCTCTTCATATATAGAATCCATAATTGTTGTTACCTTTCGTCTTTTCTCCAGTTATGCTGAGCTTGACAGCAAAATAAAGAACACCATATCTCACCGGTCAAGAGCACTCCAAGCCCTTGCGGAGTTCTTTCTAGAATCTAACGGTAATGGTCAAACAGATGAGGAACCAGCTGCAAAAGTGCAGAAGACATGAAGTCCATCTTACCTCTCAACACATAATAAGCTGTCTTGTTAGGCGACACACACACAAACTGACCCATAATTATGTTCAGTAATAAAAATATATAACTTTTTTTTTTCTATGGGGAGGGGGATATATTTTTAAAATTTAGGAACATTTGTTAATTTTTTTTAAATTTCTTAAATTGTTGAAATTCACATTCAAATTTCCAGAAAAACAACAACGCCTGACCGGCTGACCTTACCTGAGAGGTCCATTTGCATGTAGAACATGGTGTGTGTGTTTTTTCATTGCCTTATTTTCACCTCCAAAGGCAATGTTTTTTAACCTATATATACACAGATAAATGTATAAGTAACTTTGCGTAAAGACACTACCAAGAATTCATTGGGGATTTGAAATCACATTGACATAAGTATACAGATAACATACATTTTATTAGATTAGGTTGAAAATGTAACCTTTTGCATACTTGAGGCCGGGACTTGAGGTTAGACTCCAACCTTAGTCCATGATACAATTGAAAGAGCACATCCCAAGTTTTTTAAGATTTATGTATTTTGTTTAGATAACTAGACATTTTAATTACAAGAACCATTATTTTCTTGAAAAAAAAGTCATATTTCATAGCTGTATGTGCCTTTATCTTGAAACAGTGTTTGCAAACAAATATGCCCTTTTTTTGTAAGGCTATATTAAAAAAAATCTTTTGTCTTAAAGCTCCCGCGCGCTATAGTTAATTGATGCACGTTAGAAAGAGGGAAAAAATCTTCTTTTTTCAACAAACAAAAAAAATCACAAAGTTTCTCCGATTTGTCAGATTTTCATTAATCACATCATTTTAAATACAAAAAGTCACTTTTACAAGGATTTCAATATCTTATATTTATAAAAAAATTATAAAAACCTTTAAAAAACCTGCATTCCGCATTAGGTTTTGAAAAACTGAAGAGCTTTGAGACAAAAGATTTTTTTAATATAGCCTAATGGGTCACCAATGTAAAAGCTATAGATCAGATTCACAAATCCCAGAATTCAGCTATGGTATAATATACTATAGCTGAATTATATCTGTTATGCAACCAAAACTTGATGATATTTGGTGGTTTTTCAAAGAAAAATCGCCAAATTAATTTGTCCAACTCACAAGGTATAGTCAACACACAATATTGAAATAATGCATGGATGCCAGTGTTTTTGTGTGAACAAACTGGATTCAATCAATATACAATTATGAATTACCACATAAAACAGTAATTTAAGTTATTTTTTATTGCATCTCGTTGCTTATAGTAGAAAATCATGATATCACAGAAAATACTTTTCATTATGGTAAGTTATTTAATACACGCTTCAATGTAGAAAATAATCCGAAACTTTACACCATTATTTATCACATTTTCATAATTGTACATTGCAATTTTGAAGTGACGTTATGGTATCATTTAAAAACAAGCATTACGTGATATGAATGAATGTCGAATTAAAAGGGCAGATAAATGTGTTTTATGATGAAGTCGAATTGCATTGCATTGAAATTATGATATTCTAGGTAATAGATTTACACTTATGCTGCACTTATATAACCCCTTCAGAACCACCTGCTGATTGGTCAAAAAGATAGATACATCATTTATTGCTCCAATCAGAGACATGGTTGCACCACTCAAAAAGATTTTTGAAACATTTTTTGAAATTTTGGAATGCCGTCTGCAGACACCTGCTGATTGGTCAGAAAGATAGATACATCATTTGTTGCACCAATCAGAGACATGGTTGCATCAATCAGAAACATTTTGTGAAATTTTGGAATGTCGTCTGCAGACGCCTTTCGCGTTGAAAGTGTTAAGCTTTGGTAAGAATATCATCATATTATCATGTTATATTATTCCATGAATTGGTATGTTTAACTTGTGGACTACCTTGTTGACTACCTTGTTATAAAGGTAATAGATTTTCTAAAAAGATAGTTGTGATAATCAAGAAAATCCCTTTTAATTATACAATGTTAAATATTTAAACTATAGATCATTATTATTATTTAAAAATTCTTTTATTAAAAAAGTGTCTTGTCATTATGCGTATTAACACTTCATGCTAATGTTTTATTTGTATATCGTGTGTGGTGTAATGAGTTATTGCAATAAGGCGACATAAAACCCCTGTTCTACAGTAAAGGTCTGACAGACCCGTTTATTTTGAATTTCAAACCTTTTTTTAATTCAAAGTTATGATTTTTTTTGAAAAAAAATGTAAAATATTTGGAAAAGTTTTGAAAATGTTTGAAAATGTTTGAAAATTGTTGAAAATTCACCAAGATGTTCACAATGCCTATCATTCTAAAATGCCTGAACTACTGACCCTACCTGAGAGGTCAGTTTGTGTATAGAACAGGGTGATTTTTGTAGACTAACAGGGGAACAATAGTTGTACAGGGTGTGTCAATAAAGTTTCCTATGTGAAACATGATTTATTTATTTTGGCCATGAAAATATAAAAAATGAATGTGAAATAGTAATGATCATGTTAAGCAATCTTTAATGTGTTGTTAGAATTTTGTTCTATCCATTTTGGAGCTTTCTTTATCAAGTTATGGCTAATCTGATTTTATATGAGCTTTAAATAAAAAGAAATATATTCCTTTTTCAATCCAGTTGAAATGGAAATGTGTATAAGGCTGACGCTTTCGACTTCCAAACCCTGATATGAAGTATCGGGTGAGAAGACAGTGGTTCGCCCCCCCCCCCTCAATATTCAAGTTGCGTCGGTTGAGATTGGCACTGTCAGTTAAGTTGGACCGAGTGATATAGTTTAACTATTGCACAAGCAAAAGGCATATAATGATATTACATGTTTTGATTACAAACCATGTGAAAACTGTATTATTATAGGTTGATCAACTCCAAATTGGGGAAGCCTCCTTACAGCAGAATGTATACAGAAGAATGCGGGCGCACAAAAAAAAATAACACAGACCATATAAGTAGTTTGTCTATGACACGAACACTGTACATCATATGCGTGCGTGAGACCCTGTGTGTGTATGCCATAATCGCAAATGTACGCTTGGATAACTTTGCGCGCGGCCGGAGAGATAAAAACCAAAAGCCAATTTGATAACCTATAGTAAAAACTCACATGGCTAAAATCAGGCCTATAATTATATAATACAAACTATATCACAAGGTCAAATTTAAAATTTGACCAATTGATATAGTTTTACTATTGCACAAACATGAGGCATATGATATTTGTTTATATAACGATATCACACCAATAATGATGAGCCATGTGATAGTATACAAATATTGAATGCCTGAGTGTGATAGGAAAAATATATCACAACGTCAATTTGGACTTTTCCTTACACGGCGAAGCCGGGTGTGATGGAACAATCCAAATTGGACCAAGTGATATAGTTGTACTATTGCGCAAGCAGAAGGCGTACAATATTTGTTCTATATCATGGTATTACATGTTTTCATTTCAAGCCTTGTGATAGTAAAACTGTATAGTAAAAAATCACATGGGTAAAATCAGGCCTTTCATTATAAAATACAAACTATATCACAAGGTCAAATTTGGATTTTTCCGTAATGGAATTAAAATTGGACCAATTGATATACAGTCCTCAAAATAAGTAACTGACCAGGTAATTAATATGCTCTTAATTCCAAAAATATAGCTCTAACGTAAAAATATTAAATTATAAAGTTGTAAGGAAATCTCTTTCCTTCAATTTGAGATATTACACGTGAAGATTGAATGAATATTAATTCAGTTATGAGTTCAAAACCACAGCCAAGTCAGTTTTTCATTTTAACATTTTG
Source organism: Ophiura sarsii (assembly GCA_035610835.1). NCBI lineage: Eukaryota > Metazoa > Echinodermata > Ophiuroidea > Amphilepidida > Ophiuridae > Ophiura > Ophiura sarsii. The sequence goes on from CM069448.1 coordinate 65,255,561, forward strand.
TTCGTCGACACGCAGCCTCGGACTAGCAACAGGCAGATTATTGATTAACTGGTAGCGATAACTCACGGGTTGATAGTTAGATGAGGATTGGGGATGCTTCAATTGATCAATGCAGCCCATACACATACCTGTGTCACACGGTCCTGCGTGTTCAAAACCTAAGTGTTAAAATGAGAAACTGACTTGGCTTTGGTTTTGGACTCATAACTGATTTAATATTCATTCAATATTCACGTGTAATATCTCAAATTGAAGCAAAGCGATTTCCTGACAACTTTATAATTTAATATTTGTACGTAGGAGCTACAGTTTTGGAATTATGAGTATATTTATTAGCTGGTCAGTTACTTATTTTGAGGACTGTAGTTTACTATTGCACAAACAAGAGGCATATAGTATTTGTTTTATAAACTGCTCACAAAAAGTATCGAAACAGTTAGAAATGATCCAATACATAACGGCTCGAAAGAGTATGCATTATTCGAGGCAAATAACCAAGTGCATAATTTTGTTCTGCGTATTTTGACACCTCGTTCGTTGAGATACGATGTTGCGGAGCGGAGTTATTGTCATTTCAATGATCGTGGGTCCAGTTTCAAAAGTGACACTCATCCCTATTGAAAATCACGAATCTGATCATTCTAAACAGTAATGCAAACATCTTTGTAATATTATGAATGGTAACAGTATTTCATAAATTGATTATATGCCTAGAAGAAATATCAATATTCCAACTACGCTCGTGTTCCAACCAAGGTAAAAAACGAAATTGTTGTGTTGCCCTCAGTAACTGACCCTAAAATCCTCAAAATCAGGGTCGCACTTTTTTTTTTAAGATTTAAATTGTACCGATTTGTCAAAATGTGACTATTTTCTGCTTGAAATTAATAGGTTTGCTTGAATAGGTTGCTTTTAAACTGTTATCACATTTTATACATTAGTCAAAATTGACATTTACCAATTTGGTCTTGTCATGAATCACGATCTGTCACTTTCAGTAATATTTGTCAGCAAAAAAAAAAAAAATGGAAATCGACCGACCGACCAGACTTTAAGATTTTTGACATTGGGGGCAACCCAACATTTATTTTTGCATAACTAAACCCCAATCGCCCCCACATAAGACTTTGTGACACTAAACCCTCAAAAAAGAGTTAATACTTCAGACATTCTTGACAACCCCTTCCTGTGGCCGCATGATACGCTTCCTGAAATCCTCTGCCTCGTCCTTCATGAAGAGTTCTCCATCTACTGGGTGTATGTACAATGTCTGGCCCTGGTGCGGTTCCTCTATCAGGCGTATCAAGCTCTCGGCAACTTTTTCAGGCCTGTAAAAATAGGAGTAAAAGTAATATAATAGGTATGCCTTTAAAGGCAGTGGTGTGTCCAAAGGAGGGTCCGGAGTGGCCCCTACCATGTATATCAATCAGGGGGATTTGCACCCCTTCGAGGATTTTAAGCGGTCTTATTCAATTGCTATCCAATTTCAAGTTTGAGAATCGGCACCAAATTAGTATAAAATGGCCCATTTTCGTGTGCATTTTACTGATACAATGTTGAATGCTATCTTCAGTAGATAGCATGTTTTGTGTGTAGCCTACATGATACAATGTTAAATGCTATCTTCAGTAGATAGCATATGGTTTGTGTGTAGCCTACATGATACAATGTTGAATGCTATCTTCAGTTGATAGCATATTATGGTTTGTGTGTAGCCTACATGATACAATGTTGAATGCTATCTTCAGTAGATAGCATATGTTCTGTGTGTAGCCTACAAGATACAATGTTGAATGCTATCTTCACTAGATAGCATGGTTTGTGTGTAGCCTACATGATACAATATTGAATGCTATCTTTATGTAAACAGCATATAAGTGTGTATCCTACATGATACTATGTTAGATAGCATACAGTTTGTATATAGCCTACATGATACAATGTTGAATACTATCTTCAGTAGATAGCATATGGTCTGTTTGTAACATACACGATACAATGTTGAATGCAATCTTCAGTAGATAGCATATGGTTTGTGTTTAGCCTACATGATACAATGTTGAATGCTATCTTCACTAGATAGCATGGTTTATGTGTAGCCTACATGATACCATGTTGAATGCTATCTTCAGTAGATAGCATGTTTTGTTTTTAGCCTACATGATACAATGTTGAATGCTATCTTCAGTAGATAGCATATGGTTTGTGTTTAGCCTACATGATACAATGTTGAATGCTATCTTCAGTTGATAGCATATTATAGTTTGTGTGAAGCCTACATGATACAATGTTGAATGCTATCTTCAGTTGATAGCATATTATAGTTTGTGTGAAGCCTACTTGATACAATGTTGAATGCTATCTTTACTAGATAGCATGGTTTATGTGTAGTCTACATGATACCATGTTGAATGCTATCTTCCAGCGATGGAAATAAGACCCGCCCCCCCCCCCCCCCCCCCCCCCCCCCCCCCGCCCATAGCGGGTAACTTTCGTGTCGGGCGGGTGAAGATGCAAAGGTACCCGTCCGACTGGCGGGTAACATTTTTGAACCTCAAAGTGTAAGTAACAGTAAGTTCAGGGTTATTTCATCATCAGATGACTGTGTCATGATGATAGAGGAGATCAAGTTGATAGGAGATTAAAGAGAGTATTGGATTGAAGAACATGATGAATACGAGGAGCTGTTACGGGCTAGGGTTACAGTGGAACATCGTACAATAAAGACAAAAACATGTAATTGTATCATCATTTAAAAGTAGTCTCTTAATTGTTTGTTGCAAAATATTATGAAAAAACCTTGGGCTGGTGGAATTTTTGTCGGGCAGGTAAATTCTGTGAGTTACCTGCCCGACTGGCTAGTTGAAAAAAATCTGAAGTTCCACCACTGCTATCTTCAGTAGAGAGCATGTTTTGTGTGTAGCCTACATGATACAATGTTGAATGCTATCTTCAGTAGATAGCATGTTTTGTGTGTAGCCTACATGATACAATGTTAAATGCTATCTTCAGTAGATAGCATGGTTTGTGTTTAGCCTACATGATACAATGTTGAATGCTATCTTCAGTTGATAGCATATTATGGTTTGTGTGTAGCCTACATGATACATTGTTAAATGCTATCTTCAGTAGATAGCATATGGTTTGTGTTTAGCCTACATGATACAATGTTAAATGCTATCTTCAGTAGATAGCATATGGTTTGTGTGTAGCCTACATGATACAATGTTAAATGCTATCTTCAGTAGAGAGCATGTTTTGTGTGTAGCCTACATGATACAATGTTGAATGCTATCTTCAGTAGATAGCATGTTTTGTGTGTAGCCTACATGATACAATGTTGAATGCTATCTTCAGTAGATAGCATGGTTTGTGTTTAGCCTACATGATACAATGTTAAATGCTATCTTCAGTTGATAGCATATTATGGTTTGTGTGTAGCCTACATGATACAATGTTAAATGCTATCTTCAGTAGATAGCATATGGTTTGTGTTTAGCCTACATGATACAATGTTAAATGCTATCTTCAGTAGATATCATATGGTTTGTGTGTAGCCTACATGATACAATGTTAAATGCTATCTTCAGTAGATAGCATATGTTCTGTGTGTAGCCTACATGATACAATGTTGAATGCTATCTTCAGTAGATAGTATATGTTCTGTGTGTAGCCTACATGATACAATGTTGAATGCTATCTTCAGTTGATAGCATATGGTTTGTGTGTAGCCTACATGATACAATGTTAAATGCTATCTTCAGTAGATAGCATATGGTTTGTGTTTAGCCTACATGATACAATGTTGAATGCTATCTTCAGTTGATAGCATATTATGGTTTGTGTGTAGCCTACATGATACAATGTTGAATGCTATCTTCAGTAGATAGCATGGTTTGTGTTTAGCCTACATGATACAATGTTGAATGCTATCTTCAGTTGATAGCATATTATGGTTTGTGTGTAGCCTACATGATACAATGTTGAATGCTATCTTCAGTAGATAGCATATGTTCTGTGTGTAGCCTACATGATACAATGTTGAATGCTATCTTCAGTAGATAGTATATGTTCTGTGTGTAGCCTACATGATACAATGTTGAATGCTATCTTCAGTTGATAGCATGTTTTGTGTGTAGCCTACATGATACAATGTTAAATGCTATCTTCAGTAGATAGCATATGGTTTGTGTGTAGCCTATATGATACAATGTTGAATGCTATCTTCAGTTGATAGCATATTATGGTTTGTGTGTAGCCTACATGATACAATGTTGAATGCTATCTTCAGTAGATAGCATATGTTCTGTGTGTAGCCTACATGATACAATGTTGAATGCTATCTTCACTAGATAGCATGGTTTGTGTGTAGCCTACATGATACAATGTTGAATGCTATCTTTATGTAAACAGCATATAAGTGTGTATCCTACATGATACTATGTTAGATAGCATACAGTTTGTATATAGCCTACATGATACAATGTTGAATACTATCTTCAGTAGATAGCATATGGTCTGTTTGTAACATACACGATACAATGTTGAATGCAATCTTCAGTAGATAGCATATGGTTTGTGTTTAGCCTACATGATACTATGTTGAATGCTATCTTCACTAGATAGCATGGTTTATGTGTAGCCTACATGATACCATGTTGAATGCTATCTTCAGTAGATAGCATGTTTTGTTTTTAGCCTACATGATACAATGTTGAATGCTATCTTCAGTAGATAGCATATGGTTTGTGTTTAGCCTACATGATACAATGTTGAATGCTATCTTCAGTTGATAGCATATTATAGTTTGTGTGAAGCCTACTTGATACAATGTTGAATGCTATCTTTACTAGATAGCATGGTTTATGTGTAGTCTACATGATACCATGTTGAATGCTATCTTCAGTAGAGAGCATGTTTTGTGTGTAGCCTACATGATACAATGTTGAATGCTATCTTCAGTAGATAGCATGTTTTGTGTGTAGCCTACATGATACAATGTTGAATGCTATCTTCAGTAGATAGCATGGTTTGTGTTTAGCCTACATGATACAATGTTGAATGCTATCTTCAGTTGATAGCATATTATGGTTTGTGTGTAGCCTACATGATACAATGTTAAATGCTATCTTCAGTAGATAGCATATGGTTTGTGTTAAGCCTACATGATACAATGTTGAATGCTATCTTCAGTAGATAGTATATGGTTTGTGTTTAGCCTACATGATACAATGTTGAATGCTATCTTCAGTAGATAGCTTATGGTTTGTGTGTAGCCTACATGATACAATGTTGAATGCTATCTTCAGTAGATAGCATATGGTTTGTGTGTAGCCTACATGATACAATGTTGAATGCTATCTTCAGTAGATAGCATATGGTTTGTGTGTAGCTTGCATAATACAATGTTGAATGCTATCTTCAGTAGATAGCATGTTTTGTTTTTAGCCTACATGATACAATGTTGAATGCTATCTTCAGTAGATAGCATATGGTTTGTGTGTAGCTTGCATAATACAATGTTGAATGCTATCTTCAGTAGATAGCATGTTTTGTTTTTAGCCTACATGATACAATGTTGAATGCTATCTTCAGTAGATAGCATATGGTTTGTGTGTAGCCTACATGATACAATGTTGAATGCTATCTTCACTAGATAGCATGGTTTATGTGTAGCTTGCATAATACAATGTTGAATGCTATCTTCAGTAGATAGCATGTTTTGTTTTTAGCCTACATGATACAATGTTGAATGCTATCTTCAGTAGATAGCATATGGTTTGTGTGTAGCCTACACGATACGATGTTGAATGCTATCTTAAGTCAACAGCATGTTTTGTGTGTAGCCTACATGATACAATGTTGAATGCTATCTTCAGGAGATAGCATGTTTTATGTTTAGCCTACATGATACAACGTTGAATGCTATCGTCAGTAGATAGCGTATGTTCTGCGTGTAGCTTGCATGATACAAAGTTGAATGTTATCTTCAGTAGATAGCATATTGTTTGTGTGTAACCTACATGATACAATGTTGAATGCTATCTTCAGTAGATAGCATGTTTTGTTTTTAGCCTGCATGATACAATGTTGAATGCTATCTTCAGTAGATAGCATATGGTTTGTGTGTAGCCTACATGATACAATGTTGAATGCTATCTTCAGTAGATAGCATATGGTTTGTGTTTAGCCTACATGATACAACGTTGAATGCTATCTTCAGTAGATAGCATATGTTCTGCGTGTAGCTTGCATGATACAAAGTTGAATGTTATCTTCAGTAGATAGCATATGTTTTTTTGAGTTTATGTGTAACCTACATGATACAATGTTGAATGCTATCTTCAGTAGATAGCATTTTTTTTTTTAGCCTTCATGATGCATTGTTGAATGCTATCTTCAGTAGATAGCATATGGTTTGTTTTTAGCCTACATGATACAATGTTGAATATTATCTTCAGTAGATAGCATATGGTTTGTGTGTAGCCTATATGATACAAAGTTGAATGCTATCTTCAGTATATAGCATATGGTTTGTGTGTAGCCTACATTATACAATGTTGATGCTATCTTCAGTAGATAGCTTATGGTTTGTATTTAGCCTACATGATACAATGTTAAATGCTATCTTCAGTAGATAGCTTATGGTTTGTGTGTAGCCTACATGATACAAAGTTGAATGATATCTTCAGTAGATAGCTTATGGTTTGTGTGTAGCCTACATGATACAATGTTGAATATTATCTTCAGTAGATAGCATATGGTTTGTGTGTAGCCTACATGATACAATGTTGAATGCAATCTTCAGTAGATAGCATATGGTTTGACCATTCTGTAAGTCGACCATTCTCTAAGCATGCGTGACTACAAAAGCGTTATGTTCCGTTAAAAATCCCATCATTGCCCATGGGGTATAAAATCGACCATTTACAAGAAAAAACACCATATCCTGTCAATATTTACTCATTTAGGATTTTAGGGGGTCAAATTAAGGGCAAAAACATCCATTTTATGGTGAAATTTGGCATTGGAGGAAATGCACGTTTAGGGACGGGGTGTCTGGCAAAATCTTTGGTCACATAAAGTTGACTGATAGTTCTTAGTCATACCTTACACTTTCCACGTGGCAGGCGTCTGCAGACGACATTCCAAAATTTCACAAATGTTTCAAAAATTAATTTCATCACCACATTTGGAATCACCATGAGAAATGCATTAAAATAAGTACAAACATAGGCCTAGTATTGGTTTAATCATTCTTAAAATAAGACTTTGAAAATTGGGAATTATTATCTGAAAAATCTGTTTTGTACGTCTGTACGTGGTAAAACTTATAGCCGTGTGGAAAGTGTTATTAACTTACTCAATCAATTTCAGATTCTTCATCATATTCATAAACTTCTCCCGATATTTCTCCTCCGGTCGAGCCAACCCTTGTAGGTTGCTCCTTACAGCACATGGGCAGAGTGTATTGATGCGAATATTGCGCTCCTTGATCTCGGGATCAAATGTCTAAAAAATGAGGATCAGAGAAATATGCATTAGAAAGTTAGTAGGCCTAAGGGTGTTGCCAGAAACATTTCACACATATTTCTTTTGCATTATGGGTATTTTTCACCTGATCCTGTGATGGGCTTAATATGCAGATGTATACACAAATATGACTCTCGTTGGTTCTATTAATTGTGACCTAATCTAATAATTGAAAGTGACTTACTGCCAAGTTCTTTGTATATCCAAGCACAGCACACTTTGACGCAGCAAATAAAGCCCCAAACGGTAGGAGTGATAAGGCTGTACATAAAAGAGAAAATAAATCATGAAGCATCTTATTATTTCACACAACTTCACACAGTAGCCTCACTCAGAGTCAACTTCACAAAGTTAGTCTTACCTCACCGTCGACTTCATAGTTGACAGTGGCGTAGCTAGGTTTTTCATATTGGCGGGGGGAGGGGGGCAAACAAATGAAAGTGAACTGACAAGGACTTTACCAGAAATCAACTTTTGCGAATTGCGGCTGAGTCAGATAGTTAAGAGGGGGAGAGGTTGGTTGTGACGTGGTGTTCTCAAAATCGGCGCGAAATAACGAGCCTTCGATATACCGACAGTGCCAATCTAAACCGACAGGGTCAATTTCGACCGACACGACTCAAATAATTGCCCCCGCCCCCCTCTGGCTACACCACTGTAAGTTGATCTCAATCCATGTTGACTCGCCAAGTTTATCCCACACAAGTTAACTTCAAATTTAAAAGGCTATATAAACTCACTCAGCAATCCAGTGACTGTTAACTTTGAGCTGCGTCTATGGGACTTTTAATATGGGGTAGGCCTACACATGCAAAGTGATTTAATTGTATGTTTCATCCTTTGATTACATTTTGCAATCAATGAATAATCTGGATTTTGTTTTTTAAGTGTGCATTTACCTGCTACTGACGACACATTCACAATAACACCACCTCGTCCTAAATGTTCTACGGCGAGTTGTGTGCTGTTTACCGTGCCATTCTATGAAATAAATTAACATAAAATAAATGTCAACATATTTTGGGATGGATCATAGTGGGGAGACACTGTTTTTTTTAATGATTGTACGCAAAATCTAGGTTATATGTATTTCTTTCATTCTTTGGATGAGCAATTGATTTGTATCAATACAGATACAAAAATATCAGAAAAAGATCTTATTAGTGCAACAAGCTTTGCACTTTGTTCTGCTTTTAGAATGACTAAATCTGGAGTCATACTCAGAAGAAGTCACTGCCGGATAGCAGCTGGCTGTGCATAAAAATTAAGAAACAAATTATTCCTGGCTGCATGATAATAATGATAATGATCTGGCCTTATTCCACTCATGTAATAAAAGAAATCTCACCACGATTATCACTTTCCACACAGCTATCAGTTTTACCATAATATACAAAACAGATTTTTCAGAAACCTTTAAACCTCAAGGATTACTGAACCTATACTAAGCATGTTTGTTCTTATTTAGATACATTTCTTATGGGGATTCCAAATATGGTTATGAAATTAAATAATTTTGACATTTGTGAAACATTTTGTGACATTTTTGAATGTCGTCTGCAGACGCCTGCCGCATGGAAAGTGTTAAGCTAATATAGAATTTAATTTCGTATGCCAGAGGTCGTGACCCACTTTGAAAAATACAACAGAATTCTCACACATTTCACACTGGCCTGACTCGATCTTTGGACGATCGATCGTCGTTGAGTTTTGAAGACTAATTCAGCCATTTCAAAAACGTGCAAGAAATTTGATAGATCATCGGTCATTGGATTCACACCTAGATATGAGCCTACAACAAAATGACGAGCGATCGTCAGTAAAAAGTGAAATTAACTGTTGTAGTTCAACCCCCCCCCCCCCCCCCCACCCACTTCTTCTTTACATGCGCGAGCTATTCTCAGAAAGGTTAATTTTGGCAGCTGAAGCTTAGCTTAATAAACATCTAATCAAATAACAATTAACCTGACACTTACAATATCAACATGACTAGATTTGTATAGGGAGTCCTATTAAACCAACCTGATAGCAGCTGGCTGTGGATAAAATCTAAAGACAAACACTTCATAAAGAAACAAATGTAAACGATACTTACAATATTAACCAGCATCATTCGACTCCAGTCTGATTCGTCCCATATCGTTGCGTTGTTACAGACAATGTCAAGTTGACCAAATTTAGCTTTAGCTTCTTCGAAGGCAGCTATATAAGATATAATAGGGAAAGAATCATATTTGTGACAACAAGTTATTACTTCGCATGGAAAAAAGCTATAATTGTATAGGCCTAATATCATTAACTATATAAACATGCAAATATAAATAGTTTGTTCTGAATAAATATTTAAAAATCTACCAATAGGCTTAGACTAAGACAGGGCAGAAAGGGATCTATTAGTTGTTTAATATCGTCATGTCCACCCAAAACACACAAAGGTTTTGGTTACAAAACAACTTGACAGGCCTATATAGGCCTATAAACAATAAGTCAGACCAAAACTGACACGTCGGAGGCCTACCCCAACCGCAAAGGATTGATAACAGATGGACGGGGTTCATCAGTAGGGGCTGGGGTAGGATTGGGTTGGGGTAGGATTGGGTTGGCGTCAGGATACATTTTAACCCTAATCCTGGGGGCTTGGATTTTTAAAATCGTCAGGGGTCATAAACAGGTCGATACTGTCGTTTGCGTGGCAGCCCTATTTTGCGTGGCAGCCCTATTATAATAATAGTTTAGCCAAGGGGTCAGTGTGGGTATTGAGTCAAGGAGTCAGCAGACAACATTCCAAAATTGCACAAAATGTTTCAAAAATGTAAAATTATTGAATTTCATTATCATTATTTGGAATTCAACCGTGAGAAATGCATTGTAATAAGTACAAGCATGCCTAGCATTGGTTCAGTAATTCTTGAGATAGACTTTGAAAATTGGGAAATGTTTCTGAAAAATCTGTTTTGTTTTTGGTAAAACTATAATAGCCGCGTTTAAAGTGTCGCACTATGATATAGCCCCACTTGCTACGACTGGGGAGCCGCGTGTTGCCAGTGCTGTAGGTAAGTTTACATCACCTGTATCATGTGTCGTGTGTATGGGAGATTGTACCCTCGGTGGGGTGGGGTGAGGGGGACTATCGGCTTACTTTTTGGTAGGGATGTATGTGCCGCCGCAAAGTGAAAATGTGCCCTCAAATTTACCCGTTTCTTAAGGTAAAATGACCCATACAATAGGATGGTCTATGAGTAAGACCCAGCATCATCTAGCTTTATATATGATGGTCATTATCTTATTACGTTCATTCACCTTTGACCTGATCTTTATTGGTGACGTCACAATTACAGAATATAGCTTTTCCACTTCCGTACTGTTCTTCAAATTTAGATTGAGCTAATTCCCCTGCCGATTTATTATCGTCCACAATCACGACCTGTTATTAGAGAAAACAGACAGTGCATTAAAATGAAAAGCTATATCAAACCATGGAAGTAACAGATCAAACGGAATTAGCTCCATTATCCAATAATGCATGCTGGGATTACATTGAAGCAACCTCTGATCAAACAGCAAACATCTTCAAAGGCAGTTAAAGTTCACGACTCCAGGATTAGCAGGGGATGACTTTAAAAGTGTTATTAATAGGTTTACACCCCCAGGGTCTAGAATCTAGTATCCAGGGGTACAAAAGTCCAGTACTTATTTGTTCTTTTAACATTTACATTAAAGGTAGATGCTTCTGATTGTTGGCCCGATTTGCAACTTGATGTTTTCTATTTTACATGAAAGGTCATCCTTAAAATTGTCACATTCCAAAGTTTTAGTTACATAACTACAATGATTCTGATTATAGAAGCACAAGGTCACAATAATTGTGCCCATTGATGTTAGAAGTACACAAACTGGCTGGTGGTTTAACCACCTTTCGCAGTAGATCACCACATTTTAGCCTATAATTTCTAAATGGAACACTTTCAGGCCCCTAAGATTTTACAGATAATGAGAAATATAATTATGGGGATTCTTCTGATATCAAAATATCATGATGTGAAAAAAATCATGGTCAAATACAGAAGGTTTAATAAGGGGTTACAACCAAGAATTGGGGAGAAGGTGGGTGGGGGGGGGGGGGGCAAGTTGAGCGAAATAAATGTGCCCTAACATCAACTCAGCTTAATTAAATTTGTCTACAAAACAACTAGATATTTCAGACCCATTTTCAAGCTAATTTTAGGTCATTATTACATTAAATGGCAAAGATTTTGGATTGTTGTTTTGGGGTTCTGCATGGGATCAAGCTGGTGGGGTTTGGGGGGGGGGGGGGGGACTGGGAGGAGGATTTGTGACGTGTGAGGGCGAAAGGGTTGGGAGGCAGGGCAGAGACACCATGCCCTCCTACAATGGTGCCACCATTGGTGTTGCACTTGTTATAATTGCTGTGTAATAGAACGAACCATTTTAGATCATTGAACCCGTGATATGTAGGCATATAAGCCCATATGAGATTTTTCAAATACCTTTGCTCCTTTTTTCAACAATGCCTCCGCAAACGATTTGCTGAGTCCGTCTGGTCTCCCGGTGATCAAGCAGACTTTGTCCTTTATTTCCATTATGACATTCAGCTATAAACCTCAATGTATTATCGAGTATTGTTCTATAGTCAAACCTCTTCGCGAATGGGATGCCTTGGCTTATATTTCCAACTTAAAGCTCCAATAATCGTTCAAACTAAAACCAATTCTGCAGTAAAATCCAAACTGAATTGAACTGAACTTTTATGTTGATAACGATCAGCAAATTTGATAACTTCATAAATATAAGTTATAAATAGTTTCTCACTATTTACTGTAAATATAGAAAGGGCACCGTTCCAAATTCCGTGAACTATCTATTTTTTTTTGATAGAATGACCTTTGCATAGGTCTTTTGGGGTTTGTGTCTGTGATAACCAGGATGCATATGTGTGATTGTTTGTATTTTGAAGGTAGATGTCAGATAGCTGATTAAAATGAACTTTGCATGCGATGATTTGAATATCATTATAAGCTGAAGCATGTGCATGAGGTTTTATAACAGATTTTAGACGGAATAAAATCAAGCAGGACTAGCTTATTTAGAACAAAATAGGCTACGTAAAACCTATACAAGAAGTCATTCCATTTCTAGTACGATACTTGCATCAAATCCGATTTACCTATAGTAATACTAACAAAAACACTGCATCTATACCATTTACCAATCTGACACAAGCACTGCATCCAAAACATTTATCCAGGGGAACACTTTCCATGTGGCTATTAGCTTTGCCATACAAAACAGATTTTTCAAATACCTTTCCCAACTTTATCTGTCTATCTTAAGAATTTCTGAACCAATACTAAGCATGTTTGTACTTATTTTAATGCATTTCTCATGGTGATTTCAAATATGGCGATGCAATTCAATAATTGTAACATATCTGAGACTTTTGTGAAGTTTTTGAACTGTCGTCTGTAGACGTCCGCCGCATGGAAAGTGTTATGGTTGAAATGAATATTGGGCCTAAAAAAAAAAAGTTTGATTGGCGTAACCCGACCGACCCTATTTCAACCCCCGACCCTAAACATTTTTTTATTTTTTTTAATTATTTTTAAAAATTTTTATTCTTTTTTTTTAATTAAAAAAAAAAAAAATTGTGTGTGAGAAAAAGAAATAAAGACAGTGAAAATGTGTATTTGTGCCATTTGTTTATGTCTGTATGGTATATGTGTGCTGGTATATAAAATTTCATAGACGTTTTACAGATTTAAAAAAAGAAAGAAAAAAAAAGAAATCCGACCTACCTACCCTATTTTTTTTCTATGTTACGCCAATCAAACTTCTTTTTTTTTAGGCCTATAGTGCAAGCGGCTGTTTGCATTTTAGAATCCGAAGGGGTCTTGTGACAAGATTTTCTAAATCTGGGGAAGGGGAGGGGGTCTAAGTCAAAGTGACGCGAAATGTTCCAAAAGGTAGGGTCTTTGGGTCATTTTTTTAAAAGTTGTCTTTAAGGGGGGACTTAAGGAAGTTTTTGATTTGATTTTTTGAATTTTGTGAGTGCTGTAATCATTGAACTATTAATCAAATGTATATAAAAGTATACATTTTTGGAAAGGAAATGGATTAGAGAATCCAAATTTGGCGTCAATTTTGACCAAAAAAGTAGATTTTTTGAGAAAATCACAAAATTCACTTTTTTGACCCAAATTCTTTTGAACAAAGCTAACAAAAAATAATTTTGAGTAAAAAATGGCCAAATCACTTTATAATGATGTTAAGACACTAATGAAGGGACGATTTTTTTTTTTTAAACCTAATCTAATATTTTTGAAAATTTTGACCAAAAAGTGCCAAAAAACGTGAAAAAATAGATTTTTTTTTTTTTTTACACTTTTTTGTCAAAATTTCAAAAAATATTGGATTAGATTTAAAATAAAAAAAATCGTCCCTCCAGTAGTGTCTTAACATCATCATCAAGTGATTTGGGCATTTTTAACTCAAAATTGTGTTTGTTAGCTTTGTTAAAAAAAATTGGGTCAAAAAAGTGATTTTTTGTGATTTTCTCAAAAAATCAACATTTTTGGTCAAAATTAATGCCAAATTTGGATTCTCTGATCCATTTCCTTTCCAAAAAGGTATACTTTTATATACATTTGAGTCATGGTTCAATAATTACAGCACCAACAAACTTCAACAAAAAACTTCCTTAAGTCCCCCCTTAAAATAGGTGTCTAACGGTAGGCCTAGTACAAATATTTGAGGTTTTTAGGTGACATTTTAAATGCTGTCCCACGAATTATGATGATGATGATGATGATAATGATGAATATACTATCAAGAATAATCAAGACATACAAAAAGAAGCTAGAAGAATCAAACATGTTTCATATTGTCAAATTTATTATAATAATTAAACATTTATTTTGCACCAAGCGCAATATCTCAATTTCATGTAATACAGTAGATATTTTGCTATGGAAACATGTCGTATAGGATCCATTGACATAATATTTTAATAAAGCTTTGGTTTTTGCAAATCATAATTGATAGCATGATGAGTACACTAAGTTAGTAGAGACAGAAGAGACACATGATTGACCTTATAAGGTACTCATTGGCCTTATAAGGTATATCATTGACCTTATATGGTATATCATTGACCTAATGAGGCATATATATGATTGAACGAAAATGACAAATTATTGACTTGTTGGCAAAATATGGACATAAAAGCCATAAGTCTACAAAATGTAAACAAAATGATGTCAGTACATTTTCATTTAATATAGACCATTTCAAATAAAATCAAAACAAATTTAGTTTAAAAAGGGTTCTTTTAAAATTAAAATTTGTTGAGTCGGTTGAATTGTAGATGGTAAAACAGTGGGAACCGAACTACCGTCTAGCACAATTTTGATGACTTGTGATGGCTTTCAATTTTCAAATTTGTTCGATCTCATGAAATGGTATATAATACTAACTTCACCTTACCATTCAGTGCTAAGTTCAGTCAATAGATTAGTTGCACCGTTTCCCCCATAGCCTCACCATTCAGGGCACGATTCAAGAAATAAGTAAAATCTATTATAACACCAATAATAGCACATACACAGCCAATCCAGAATTCCACAAATTTCACTTATCGTACAGCTTCAGAATGCTGTAAATTTGACATCGTAAATAACCTGATTAATTACAGCACTGTAATTATTAGCCAACTTGGTGTGTGTGTGTTTAGTAGATGATTGTCTAAGTCAGGGTGAGTGAGAGGTGTCCTACTGTGAAAGTGGTGTGTATCTGGTGTGTAGGGTAGAGCTCTTCCACATAAATCATCACTAAAATAGTCACTGTCGATGAGTGCTATTAATTCCTTATAGCACTCGGCAGCTTATAAGTCATACTAACCACAGCCTTGCCTATCATGGCGTAGTTCAATTCCCAAGTTATTACACCATGAGGAGGAACTAAATAGCCTCACCACCCACGGAGAAGTTCCAGTGGCCTAAATATTCTAATGATTGTGTCCTTGTTGGACCAAAGAAGAGCAGTGTTCTAAGGGCCCATATTTGTTCAAATTTTAGATTTTGTTTTTAATTTATATATTGATTTTTTTTTTAATGTAAGATTTTGAAAAATAATAGAAAATCTTGAAAATGTTTCAACATTTAGATATTTTGAACATATCCTAAATTTCACAAACATTGAAAATTCACTCATATAGAATTACATAATGAATGTCTATCATCACGAGGAAACAGATTTCTCATTTTTTGCACAGTTTTTTTTTATTATATTACATCACATTTTAGGCATGGTCTAAATATAGGTTTTTCCAGTTAGTTTAACACTTTTTTCATTATATTTCATATCTCGTTAAGTTAGAATTCGTCCCCAAAATCTGACTTACGCATTTTGTTAGATAAATTTCGTCAATGAGCATTATATTTCAAAGTATGACCATTTCATTTAATTAATTGGTCATTTTTTTTCGTCAAGGAAGGATTGAATTCGTATCACCTGATGGGTAGCGGGTCTATGCACAAATATAATTCGTCTTTGTTCATTATTTTTAATACTTTAATCACATATATTCGTCCTACATATTATTGCAGGTTAGATTTGAACCACAGACATGTGTTCTTTTGCCTTGTTGATTCAGATCGCGAAATATTCATGAATCATATGAAATAAAAGAAAAAAAGAACGAACAAGAAAGAAAGAAAGAAAAATAAATATATATATAAAACGTATAGGCCTATAGCTGGATTGTACATGCTTCTAGGCAGGACGTTCCACATGGGACAAAATAAAGTGAACTGAATATGAAACTATTTGATCAAAGACGAAATAAATGTATACATTAGTAGGTTACCGCTGTATCAGACGAAATGGAAGTGTGTTAGGACGAAATAAAATGAACATTAAATGAAATTCATTGCGCAAAATATGAATATACTTGACCAAAGACGAAATTTACTTTAACAAATGCAACCTTCAAAATTTTGGGACGAATTCAAACTTAACGAGATATGAAATATAATGAAAAAAGTGTTAAACTAACTGGGAAAACCTATAATATTCACATTAGGATAATAAGTATGGTATAAACAATTTTTCATCTTTATCATGATTATATTCTACGCTTACACAATAATGATCAGAAAGAACAAAGAGAAAGTAAATAGTAGACCAAACCCCCGTTAAAAGTTGTGCATTAAAAATGCATTATCATGTACAATAGGATCATTAGTGTGTATACACTATTTAAAACAGATCTTCATTGCAAAGTGTCACATATCCATTTGTCCAAATATTGTCAAATATAACTGGTTATTTATCAATTTTAGAACCCGAACTAAATGCTAATTTTGAATATATTTTAAAATATTTTGAAAAAATGTTGTCAATTGAAAGAAATATTAGTAAATTTAGTATGCACTCTTTAATAAAGCAATGAATACAAAATAATCCATACATTGCGTGTTATTTTCAGGAGACAACAGTCATCACTAAACAGTCCATAAAGTACATTGTATAATAAGTAAATTGCAAATGCTATTATGCTATCTTCAGGTGATAAGAATCAGCATGAAACAATCCATCATACACTAAATGCTATCTTCAGTAGATAGCAATCTGTACATGACAGTCCATCATACACTAAATGCTATCTTCAGTAGATAGCAATCAGTACACGACAGTCCATCATACACTAATGCTATCTTCAGTAGATAGCAATCAGTACATGATAGTCCATCATACACTAAATGCTATCTTCAGTAGATAGCAATCGGTACATGATAGTCCATCATACACTAAATGCTATCTTCAGTAGATAGCAATCAGTACATAATAATCCCGTACACTACCGTACTTGCTATCTTTAGTAGATAACAATGTAAAAAACAAAAAACAGTCCAAATAGTACATTATGCATGTACATTATACAGTAGATAGCAATCAGCATGAAATAATCCATCATACACTATAGTTGATTCGCAGACATTGGCCGATTTACCATTTCAGTCAGAGGTAACAGAAGCAAAAGAGGGGGAGGCACTCGAATTTTAATCGTAATAGGCATGGATAATACCTTGTCATCATCAGTGCCTGTACTATTGTAACGTATTCACCACTATGTAAAGATAGGGTGAACAACTATTATTAAACCTAGTGACTGAGAACTTGCGGCAAAATTATCTGCATTGACTTTGCCTGCAAACAGGTGTTGTCAATTGCCCGCGTATTTTTGATAAAGAAGATGTGTTGTTATTCAGATAAATGTATAAAGGTATTCAGGCGATCTCATAGCCACAAATACATAAATCAACGTTTATAATCCGTATCTTGGTTGACATAAACCTTTTCTCCATCTAGGCCAAAAATGGTTTTGTACCTGGTTTATACATTACAAAAAATAATGATTGAATTAATTCATTTTTTTTTGTCACAAATGAATACGTAGAACGGGTCTTTTTTAGTTTAATGTTTCCTTTATTTCACGCGCATAATAAAAAAGGAAAATAATAAAAAGTGAAACTTTATTATCCACTAAATCATGAATAGGTCGACAATCATAACATTTTTCTTTCTTTTGTTGGTCGATATTTTTTATTGTGGTGACCGCTTCCAAATGGATAACAGTTTTCAAGCTGTTGGATTAAGTATTTGGTTGTCGTGATTTGTAAAGCTACATGATCAGCCCTATTCACTTAAGCCACACTATCATAAATAGCATTTAATTATGGCGCGCGAATAATAACATCTATAAAAGTACCGCTGATTCATCATTGGTCAAAATGGGTTCCTCTACATCCCAATGGACGAGGTCCAAAATTGAAACCGATGCGCCAGAGTTTATGAATCTACTATAAATGCTATCTGCAGTAGAAAGTAATATGGACATAGCAGTCTGCATTATATATAAGTATCTTCAGTAGATAGCAATCAGTACAAAACAGTTATAAAATACTATTAGGTGAAGCGGAGGTATAGTTCGGGATATTATTATGTGCGAGAAGTATTATTCGGGTGAAGCCGAAAGCTGAACCCAGTATGACACTGGAATATCCCATACCATATAGACTTTGAACCTAATAACGGATTTATCATACCACTCAGTTATCCTATATTGAATATTAAGTTTTCAGACATTTTGATTGATGAAAAGAAGGGAAAGATATTGCTAATTGCCGTATCGTCTTGGGAATACAAAAATATCGTAAGTGATCTTTTTGGCCATTTTGCAGGAGAAGCATTTTTTGTGTTCAATTTTGATAAATTAATTGTTGTTTTATCAAGCTTAATTATTTGATTAATAATCAATTAGTTCTTATTTCAAGATTGGTAAAATGGCTTACAATTTGTGAATTGGCATAGATTTTCATAAATAACTATTAACTCATCTTAGTCGTAAATGTCACTTACGAGGTTCTTGCATTCGCATGACGGTATTACGCTGCTGCATGTGCTTTGCGTCACCCAAGGTATGTGCATGACAAAGCAGGGCGTTGTTCTGCGTGGTGCACTGGTGCAGAGTAACTAACACCTTTACACCTCTAGTATGAGACCATACACGATTATAAACCTAGTATGCAGGGTTATAACTACGCTGGTCGGTGTAGCTGGCACTCACGCTGGCCAACCAGCAAAATAAAATAATTTTAAAAATAATTAAAAAAATTTAAAACATGCATCTTATGGATAGAATCATTAAACTGCCTCATAAAATAAGAAATTATGTAGCTGGAAACCCTCAAAGTGCATTAAAAAAACCTAAAAACCCTTAAAAAGGCCTCTGTACCCCATGCTGTGATCCACTACACTTCGTTCGCTACACTTACTCCGTTCACCGTCAATAAAATTAGCGGCACTCAATCTGGCCTAGGTTTAACCCTGCTATAGTTCAAACAGTTCCAAATTGGCGAGAAATATCTGGTTTTTATCTCTTCGCACGCCAGAGTAATCCAAGCATACGCCTGTGATTATTGCCACACGCACGCAGTATTGGCCGCACACACGCGGAACGCATATGATGGACAGTGCACTAGTGGCCTTCGTGTGCCTCCGCGCCCTTCTGTATTTGTTGCTGCCGTATTGCGGCTTTGCCAATTTGGAACTGATCAAATTATAGTATGGGAATATCCAGGGTTAGCGATATCTTTGATTTTGCGTTTAATTTACTTAGGTAATGGTATGAAAAACTATTATATAACATTACAAATACAAAACAGCCCAAATAGTACATTATGCATTTAGTAGATAGCAGTTACCAATCCTTACTCAACACGCTATCTTCAGTAGAAAGCAATCAGCTCGCTCACAATGGTCCACTACACACTACATGCAATATTCAGTAGATAACAACAATCAGCATGAAATAATCCATCATACACTAAATGCTATCTTCAGTAGATAGCAATATGGACATAGCAGTCTGCATTATATACAAGTATCTTCAATAGATAGCAATCAGTTCACAAATGGTCCATCACACGATACTTGCTGTATTCAGTAAATAGCAGTGGAGTTCATCATGCACTAAATGATATCTACAATATGTTCCGCTGATAATAGCCCTTGATTGAATTTTGCCTTTTCTCTTTGCACCTTAATTTTTAAGATCGGATTTCAAGGACTATTTCATAGAAATTTACAATCCAGAGTCTGCGTGCTATCTTCTTTCAGGAGACTATCCCAATATAACAGCCTAACCATGTCATATTTTCAGTAGATAGCAACAAGGACACAACAGTCCATTACACTATCTTCAGAAGATAGCAATCAGTATACGACCATCCGTTACACTATACACGTAATATTTTCAGTGGATAGCAATCAGGGGACAACCGACCACTACACAATAAATGCTATCTTCAGAAGATGACAATCAATACACAAAACGGTCCATACACAATTGTTGATTCTATTCCATTTATGACAGCAACATAACCTTGCACATGTTTTGAGCAACAAGGGTCCATCTGCAATAGCTGCCAGATGTTATCATGTGTGGTAGCCTATAGCAAACCCATTGATATAAACTAAAAGTAACACGGGACAGCTATAGAAGATAGGACATTTTCACACTTACGTCTCAGAAAAAGCAATATCTACAATAGCTGCCATGTGATATTTATTAAGATTGCTTTACGATATGTCATTGTGATATCACAATTTAACAAACAGTAGCCATTGCACTGAACCATCAATTTATATCAATGGGATGACAAGCAATGATTATTAAATCAATGCTTATTGGATTAAAAGGCAATACCATATCAATTTGGCACACTTGATGACATAAACAGTAATTGAGTTAGAATGTGGACTATGTACCAGCCTTAACTGTTTTTTTGTGAGTGTGATACACAACTTCACTCAGGCATATCCCAGCAGCATAGCATATGCAGCTTGTTAGTTCTTTCAATTTGAAAAATACATTTGAAATTGGCAGCGAAGGACCTAGGAAAGACCCTGGTGGAACACACAAATCACTTCATCCCCTGGCCTGGCATGTTACACAGCATGTGCGCCTATATGTTGGGTACTGACAGAGATTGGCTGATAAAATAAGGCGACAGTTGGCGGTGGGGCTGTCACTGCAGGCTGAAATGGTAAGACAAAGGAGAAATGTTACAAGTACGAAGACATGTTGCGTCTTAAAGGTAGAGGTTCCGATTTTCAACTTGAAGTTTTCTATTCGACATGAAAGGTCATCCTCAAAAAAGTCGTATTCCAAAGTTTGAGTTGCATAACTTTAATGGTTCTTATTTTAGACGCACAAGATGCCGGGAAATGTGCCCATTGAGTTGTACACAAACTATGTTGGTGGTTACCACTTTTTGCGGTAATTCGATGTTATTTCACCGATTTCTTCATAATCATACTGATTTGGACCGTCAAATTTCAGTATGTTAATCAGAAAAATATGATCTTTCATATGATATGAAAATCTCCATATGTTTGAGAAAAATCTGTGCCATGAAAATGTGATCGGGACATCTACCTTTAATATATAATATGACCATATTTGATAAGAGTATTATATTAGATTATCAAGCTAAAGCTAAATATATGTATTCTGTGATATGACACATGAAAGATACCACCACAACACACTGCGCTGGTAGCTTCACATAGCTTGTATCTTTCATGGGAGTAATTCTGTTATACCCTTCACAGAGGTATTTATAGTGCATGATTTTTTAAGAACGACGCATACTACCGATGTTGGTGTGCAGGGTATAACAGAATTATGCCGCTATGTTGACCCTCTTCCCCAAACCTGGTTTTTAACTGGGATCGCAATTTTGGAAGAGAAATCGACCAATAAATTTGCCGCGACTCGACCAGGGATCGAACCGGGGGACCCCTGGACCAAAAACCTTGGCCCCCAATAGGCAAGCCACGGCTCTCAGCTACTTGTTCGCGCAGTATACAGTGATCACTATATATAAAGGCTCGGTCGATTACTTAATTGGAGATAAGCTTGGGTATAGTAATTTGTAGTACTCAGTTAGGTTAGGATTAACACTTTCCACACGGCAGGGGTCTGCAGACGACATTCCAACATTTCACAAAATTATTCAAAAATGTCAAAATTATTCAATTTCATTTCCATATTTGGATTCACCATAAGAAATGCATTGACACAAGTACAAACATGCCTAATATCGGTTCAGTAATCCTTGCGATAGACCTCGGAAGTTGGGAAAAGTGTCTGGAAAAATCTGTTTTGTATATGGTAAAACCATTAGCCGCGTCGAAAGTGTTAATATTAGACCATGCTTAGTCAGACACACTTTTGGAGCCGTTTGTTTTTCACATCGAGCCTCACCCTCGCAGGGGCTGTGTGTGTACATTGTGTTTGATGGTGTTGGTGTTTCTAAACTAGCTCATTCCACATAAGAATGAAATGTGTAATAATCAGTTGTGGTCGGTCATTGGAATATCTCTCTGACATCTCTTACACAGACAAAGATGAATGGAATACAGTGTACAATAATTTGATCATTTTCAACAATCTTTAATCATGTAAGCCCTCTTTAGATATGCCTTCCCCTCCCCTTCCCCCAAGAGGTTGTGGCCCTGTAACAATTAAACATCAGGCAATAACAAAATCTCTGTTCTTTGGGGCAGATCAAACTTTTTTTATACACATATCAGCATTTTTAGGTTTTTTTTAAAACTTTTTTACACTTTTTCTGAAAAATTGATTTAAAAAATACAAATTGTGGAAACAAATTGAATTTTTTTGAAAATGTCAAAAGTTATTAAAAATTCACCCACATTGTCACAAAAATGTGAAGACAAAACATGCTTGACAGACCAACCCTACCCAATAAGTTCATTCACCTGTATTGAACATTTTTTTCTTCTTCTCCGTTGCCTAATGTTATATAAATATTGTGACTCACTTCTTGACGCCACAGGGCATGCTGGAGTCACACAAGTCTTTTGTGATTCCGGTCTTCCTGCCGCATTACAGGAACTGTCCAACCCTCCAGCAAGAACGGAACATCTAACTTGACGAGTTTCTACGCCAGATCCGCACGTTACTGAACACTACGAAATACATGTATGGAAAAAGAAAATGAGAAACATATTAAGAATGTTGTCTGTCAATAAATGATGATACTGATGGAGTAATAACGCTTTCCATGCGGCATGCGGCTGCAGACGACATTTAAAATGTTTACAAAATGTTTCAAAAAAGTCAAAATTATTGAATTTCATCACCATATTTGGAATCACCATTAGAAATGCATTGGAATAAGTACAAACATGCCTGATATTGGTTCAGTAATCCTTGAGGTAGACCTTGAAAGTTAGGAAAGGATTCTGAAAAATCTGTTTTGTATATTGTAAAACCAAATAGCCGCAAGGAAAGTGTTAAATATTATATTCAGGTATGCTCACATAACACCTGAAACTTGCCTTTGCATGAAAAATGCTAGAAATGAGCGAATAAGCTGAAAAATATCATGAAATCATGGTCAAATTGCCAAAATGGCCAGAAACAAAAGAAAACATGTGTATAGTCCGACCCCTGTTATCCCAACACGTCGGGAATGACGGTTGGCCTGATTTGTGAAAAAATCAGATATGTGAAATATGTTAACTGTCAAATTTTGTGACATGCATTGTGCAGAGATAAGAGATAAACCTGTTGCTTCCTTAATGCCATCAGTTTACGAATTTCTTCGACATCTCCTTGGGTTATCACCTTTTCTAGGTGGTCGTACCTTCTCGTCTAGCAATGTGTCCGAAGAATTGCAGGTTTGTTGCGCAAGTTGGGCTCGATAATTATGTTTCTAACAAATCATGTTCAATGTTGTGGTTGCGGGACCCCTCCTTTTATGCCAAGGAAAATAAACCTGTTTTACGGACCAAACTGACCCATTTTTTTTCTTCGAATGTGAGAAACGTTTTTAAACATATTGGACATTTTGTACAAATTTTGAAAAAACAACAACAACAACAAAAACGATCCTACCTGAGAGGTCCGAAAATCGGACCCTACTTGAGAAGTCCAAAAAACTGTAAAACAGATTTCAGTTGTGTCCTAAACCTACCTGTGACCATGTCGTAGTCAGCCACTTGGCTATTGGTTGACTATGGTGTCTTTTCTTTGGTGCATTTTCCGCACAATGTGGCAGTCTACAAGCTTCACGTCTGTTAGGCATCTCCCATTCCGGACAAACGTTGTCTATACGCAGTCGACCTTGCCTTATGGAGAAACAAGGAACCTTCCGTTCTCGATATGCATCGCCACATGTTCCATTACACTGTGGAAAACAATGATTTAGGACTAGGTTAGTACCCCCACAGCAGACTTGATGATCTTCCCGCATCGCATAGCATTTCGGCCTGTAACCATTTTTAAACATGGAACCGGCGTACAACTTGCAACGTTTCACGTTCAATTCTCACAGCCCTAGCGCACGTAATACTGAAGCGATTAGTGATTGAACAGCACACACAAGAAGCTTATGTCCTAATGAACAATTCCCATTTTTTAAAATGCTAATCGCTTCATTCTTTTAATTTTGAAGGAAGTATGGGGATCAGCAACGCGTAAGAAATGTGATGCTTGAATAACTCCATACTAAAAATAACTCTATCAACGACTTTGCCAACAGAGTTAATCCAGTTTGCATAGTGGCCAAGCTCTAGGGCTCCCACGCCGGAATCCCGGCTTTCGATTCCTCAACCAATCTACATGTATATCATTATATATTGCTGGTTTATTCATGGTTCACCTCGCCGGATGTGAACCCGGGATGTAAACAAATGACCCCCTATCTATTATATATGTTGTAGTATTATGGGATGAAAGCTTAGGCTGCTGTGGTTAGTACCATAAGGCAATGAGAACACAACAAAACATTCCATTACCAGTAGCAGTCATTTATGTTGTCAGGAAAGGCTAAACTGTGTTTTAACCCTAACCCTGGTTTAGGGTTTTTAACAGGGATCACAATTTCCGAAGAGAAAAAACCCACTAAATTTGCCAGGGACCGGCTGGGAATTGATCCGGGACTCTTGACATATGCCTGTCGTCCCACCCCCTAAGCCACAGCCCTCAGATACTTGTTCGCACAGTATACCGCTCTCACTACATAGGCTCAATTGCTTACATCATTGAAACATGTCTGCACAGGCGCTTGGAGATAGTATTCAGGGGGTTTAGGGTTAATAAAACGCAAAAATAATAAAACACATTTTGGTACCATATAACCCTGATCCCGGTTTAGGTTTTTTACCCGGGATCACAATTTTTGAAGAGAAAACACCAACTAAATCCTCTGAGACCGGCTGGGTATCAATCCGGGGATCCTCTGGACATCGGCCTGTCGTCCAACCACAGCCCTCAGCTACTCGTTTGCACAGGATTGATTACGTCATCGAAAACCATCCACACTGGGCGCTTGGAGATAGGCTTACAAGTAGTATTTTGTAATACTCAGGGGGGGGGGGGGGGGGGTAGGGTTAAGATACACCTGATGTTATGAATTGGACATTATGCACAACTCATAAGAAAGTAAAACAGGCCAGGTGCAAATCCCTTTTGTTTTTGAAGGACCTGTTGGTTAACTTCTATCCTGCATGACCCATGACCTTTAATAGTAATAACAAGCATTTATATAACGATCTACATAGAACACAGCACTTAAAAAATCCGACCGACTGACCCTACCTTGTAGAGAGTATCTATGGGCAAGCAAACAATTATTTTTGTTATGGCCTTATACTTACACTAGAGAATTCTTGTGGTACCCATTTTGAATGACAGTTTCTGCCGCACAACTGCGCGGTGAACGGCCGTCTTCTGACCGGACATAAATCATCGGCAAGTAGATGACCCGTTCTGTTGCGACATTGAACATCTCGATGTTGTATCTTGCAAGGTCCTGGACACTGATGAAAGTAATAAATACACACTTTATTAACGCTTTCCACGTGGCAGGCGTCTGCAGACAACATGCCAAAATGTTACAAAATGTTTCTCTAAATTATTGAATTTAATTGCCATATTTGGAATCAATGTGAGAAATGAATTGAAATAAGTACAGACATGCCTAGCATTGGTTCAGTAATTCTTGAGATAGACTTTAAAAATTGGGAAGGGTTTCTGAAAAATCCGGGTTTTATATGGTTAAACTAAAAGCCACATGGAAAGTGTTAACATTCTAAACACAACATTACAGATAGAGAATAGATACAAAACACATGGCAAAATTGATCATTTCCATACCAAATAAGGACAAACATTCCTAGTATTGGTTCAGCAATTCTATAGATAGGCTTTGAAAGTTGGGAAAGGTTTCTGACAAATCTGTTTTGAATATGGTAAAATGAATAGCCGCGTGGAAACAATAAACATACCTGAGACCATTGTGCGGGTGTCCATGAAGGGCATGTTCCCTCATTACATGATTTGGAAGTAGCCGGTTTGAGTGACGGGTTGCAGTGTATTGTTGTAGACGAACATGTCACCTCCCTTGTTCTCTTGCCAGGACCACAAGTCGTAGAGCACTGGAGAAAAAACAAACAAGCAAACATGGAAGATATAAATGATTTTGATTTGGATAGAGCAAGATACTGGAGAAAAACTAACAGACATGGGATAGGATTTCCTATATTAGACAACAACAACAATTGACTTGCCCTTTCCGACCAACCCAAATTTTCAGAAATCTAGGGTCGCTATTTTATTTTATTTTTTATTTTTTCAATGTCAGTTTTTGGTTAAGAAATAGCAAAACATGTTCTGTTTATGATTAAATACGGTATATAAACACATAAAATCGTCATTTACTCACATACTTTATATCAACTGTCGCATTGTATGTTTATTTCACTTGCGTAAACGTTTTATAGACTGCGGTTGCTTTTCTGCTGAATTTATTACATGTGCTCGCCGAAAACCAGCATCAGTTGGGCAACTATGTGTATAGGTATAATTTTATTCACAGCGCGGGTCTTTAAATCTTACTACTTTTGTACTTTACATGATGTGCATTGTTTAAGGATTCTTTAAAATCGTGTTTTTGTGTAGTATGTGCTTGTTTAAAAAATTAAATTAAAAAAAATCTGACCGTCCGACCCACATTCTTGACCTCAACTCTTTTTTTGTTGTTGGCCTTACTAGTCTTGGGTTGGACACATAATTTGTTTTGTTCTTAGCTGTTCCGTAATTTAGAGGGGGGAAAGTTGAAGGTTTTTTTTATTTCCTTTCCTGACTAGACGGCAGAATTTTCGAATTTGAAAACAACAAAAATGTATAGTTCTTTCACATTTTTAACAAGTCAAAACAAGATCATGTGAAAAAATCTTTTCCAGGGGATGCTCTCTATCCTTGATTTTTCTTGCAGATTTTCTTGCAATGTTGGACATTTTTATGTAAATGTTGGACACTTTTATGTAAATGTTGGACACTTTTATGCAAATGTTGGACACTTTTATGAAAATGTTGGACACTTTTATGAAAATGCTGGACACTTTTATGTAAATGTTAAAATTACTATTTAACTGCGATGTACTGTTCCAGTAGGAATGCTCAAATAGACAAATCAGAAATATAAATTGCACTTTCTAAAATACTGTAAAACAGTTTAATTTCAGAACTTTATAGCATTTAGTCAACTTTTTGCGGCAATTTTATCGCACTAATTTGTATCATCTTCCTTTATATATAAAACCAAATTATAATTAACATAGTTGGTGGCAATGTAATTTGGCGAATTGAACTCCTAGCAGAATTGGCGAAATTAAATTGCTAGCGAAATAAAGTTGTTTTAAAATACAGTGTTCCTTTATGGCGGCAATTTGGTCCACTGTCACCAAGTGATTCAAAAATTGAATCTAAGGACAATGAATAATAAATGGGGGGATTTATTTAAGGGGGGACTCAAGGAATTTTTTGTTTTGATTTTTTGAATTTTGTGAGTGCTGTCATCTAATATTTTTTGCAATTTTAACCAAAAACTACCAAAAAATGGAAACTTTTTATTGTGGCACTTTTTAGACAAAATTTCAAAAAATATTAGATTAGGTTAAAAAACAACAATACGTCCCTAAGTTAGTGTATTTACATCATCATCAAGCGATTCGGGAATTTTTTACTTATATACAATTATTTTTGTTAGCTTTGTTCAAAAAAATGTGTGTCAAAAAGTGGTAAATTTTGTGTGTGTGATTTTCTCAAAAAATCAACATTTTTGGTCAAAATTGGTGCCAAATTTGGATTCTCTGATCCATTTTCTTTCCAAGAATGTATAAGTCCCCCTTAAAGGTAGGTGTTCCGATTGCTGGCCCGATTTTCAACTTGATGTTTTCTATTCTACACGAAGGGTCAACCTTAGAATAGTCATATTCCAAAGTTTGAGTTGTGTAACTCCAATGGTTCTTATTTTAGAAGCACAAGGTGACAGGAAATTTGCCTATTGAATAGTACACAAACTGGCCAGGTGGTTAACCACCTTTAGCAGTCATTCACTGCATTTTAGCCTATAACATCTAAATGAAACATATCTATTATCTTGCGCCCACGATTTTACAGAAATAATGAGAAAAATATGAATTTCTTCTGATATCAAAATATTTTGATGTGACAAAAAAGCTTAAGTGATTGGAACATACACCTTTAAAACAATGCTTTTTATTTGTCCACAAATCTTAGCCTTCAATAAATACAGTGGCGTCGCTAGGATTATGATATTTGTACTTCTTATATTTTTCCTAACCATTTAGACATCAAACTCATATTTGGACGTTACTAATTAATGATTGGGTTTTTAACCGACAATCATGACTCTACAGGGCGAGTCAAAAATAAAAGTATACTCAAAGTAAAATAATTATTAAAAATATTTATTATCAGAATATGAAGGCAATAAATGTATGCGGCAATAGATGCATTTATTCAGTATCATCAGCAAAAAGAATCATGACATTTCATGGTACCGTTTACCAGATATGACTATTTTGGCAAAGTTACTGCATTTTGAAACCGAACACAATATTGAATATTTTACTCAATAATGCTTGATATTAATGGAAGTAAGTGGATTCATATATGGTACACAATACCTAACTTACAAAGACAAATCGAACATTTTCAGTTATTTTTTTAAACATTAAATGAGAAATAATGTCAAAGCAATGTCATTATTACACAAATTTACCAACAACAACAACAAATTTGGCTTTTGTGATAGTCGGACTCAGCTCGGACTAGAGTTTGGACCCTTTTCAAAAGTGAGATTCAATAGATTTTATCGGAGAAAATATCGCAAATCTTGTTCGGTTTATAAAATGTTGACTTTTATGCAAATGAGCATAAAATAAGTTTACCGCAACCAATTTCAACCAACTAAAATTCTTTAGAAAGCTAATGAGATAACCCGTCTGCCTCCATAAAATCTGTGAATTTTGTGCACAGATTTTAAGATATAAAATCCCTAAGTTGAGTACACTTTTTTGACTCACTCTGTATTGTAATCAATACAGAGTCATAAGAATATTGATGAACCAATAGTGTACGTTTTGATACGTATTTGATGTAATGTTTTGTTTTGTTTTGAGAAAGAAAACTCAATTTGTTTTTAAAATAAAATACATACAAAATAAATTGGTCAATCTAAAATTTTGTCAGGTGTGTAACTGAGCCTTCACATTCCTACATCAGCAGCTGGGAGTGACATGGTGGCCATATTTTTTTATGAACTGATAACAAAGTTACAGGTGGGGTGTTAGCCTGTTCAGATGCCGCTAATTTAACTAGCTATATTAATTTTTAGAACGTAAGTAACAACATTTTTTAGAATCATGTCAGTACCTGATCCCCTCCGGCCCGTCTAGCTACGTCAATAAATGAATAGTTGACTCAAATTCAAGCTTGTGAGCGATAATCTGATTTACATTTGCACTACATGTACATGCAGTCCCGCTTCATTATATACTGCCAAGTTCACAGACTCACCTCTGACCAATCAGACGTTTCCCACTGTGGGCCACAAGGCTCTTCCGCACATGTCTGGGTATGTTCTGGGACTTCTGTGGCGTTGCAGAGACTGTTACTGACGCTGCTATCTATACCTGGTGCCAGCATTCGCCAGCAATGCACTGTTCTGTAACACATACCGCCACTACACGACCGTGTGCATTGACTCCAGTCACCATTCTCCCATCTGTAATGGAACATTTTGCGAGCGATTAAAATGAAATATTTTATGAATGGGGTGGGGGGTGGTTCTCACATTAAGATGGTATACGTATATGTGCCTGCCTTTTGGGGTTGTTTTTGCAAAAATTAGTATAGCGATGGGGTGTTTTCATCACGGACCAAAGCGCCCAATTGGCATAAATTAGGTGTATTTTGAGGCATTTTTTTTGTAAAAAGCACCCAATTTGTGCAAAATTGGCTGCTTTTCTAACAAAATTGGTATATTGATGGGTGGGAAATTGGCCCGAAAATAGGTATAGAGAAAGTCAAATTTTCGAAGCCTGGCAGGCACATCCATGTACGATTTTGCAACCCAGACCAGGTCAGAGTCCTTCACCTCTGAGTCAGAGTCCAGAGTACTTCAAAAAGGGGACTTGATTTCGAGTCCGGACTCGAGTACTCCATCACAGATATTTAGTCAAAAAGGAAATGGTTCATCTGTATGGTTTGATCAGCTCTAATGTAGGGAGCCTCTTCACAGCAGCGCATGAATACAGACAGATGTATATAAGGCCAAACAGAGAAGGTTTGTCTCACGCCCGCATTGGTATGTGAATCAGCTACGGCGCGTAGGTCTATGCGCTGAGGCTTAAAAAACCCTCTTTTTTTTAAAATTTTTGGATTTTCTTTTTGATTTTTGAAGAAAAAAAATTACTAAAAGGTCTCTAAAGCTTGGATTAGCAACAACAATTAAAAAAAAAAAAATCGCATACCTCAGCCTATTTTCTAAAATAAAAATCGCACAGCTTATTTGCAAAATGTTTATGAGAAAAACTATCTTCTTTGTTTGGCCTAAGCACACATGAACGCAACAAGCACACTGTGCATCAAATGAGTGATGCAAGCTGTCGGCCAAATTTGTGAGTGTATGGCCTAAAATTGTGCGCATTCTCTTTGAATACTTTTGCACAGGGAGAGATAAAAACCACATATTTCTCACCAATTTGGAACTGACAAAAAATAGTATAGTGGGTATGATATGGTCGGGAGAGGGGGTACTTAGTGGATATGAGATCAAGGGGATATGCCTCCAAATAGGGACCCTTTTCATTCCTATTTTTGGTAAATAAATAAGTCTAATTTCTTGAGATTTGCAAAGCTTTT
Source organism: Ophiura sarsii (assembly GCA_035610835.1). NCBI lineage: Eukaryota > Metazoa > Echinodermata > Ophiuroidea > Amphilepidida > Ophiuridae > Ophiura > Ophiura sarsii. The sequence goes on from CM069448.1 coordinate 65,286,939, forward strand.
CGGAAAATATAGGCAAAAATGAAGGAAGATTTACCCATCTTATAGGTAAACAAATGGATCCACTTTTTAGGTCAAAATTTTTTCTTGCTGGCAACACACATCTCTACAAAAAAAATTGTTGACTGACCCCCTGGGAGAAAATACAACATCTTATCACTTTGATAGGGCCAAAAACAAACAAAAAGTTGACTTGCCCTTTCCGACCGACCCACATTTTCGGATATCGAGGGTCGCTATTTGTTTTTACAAAGTAAAAAAAAAAAAAAAATAATAATAATTAAAAGAAGCACATAACAATAAGAAAGATGAAAACATGTTTTTGTGTAGTATCTCCCTGTTTAAATTTTAAAAAATATTTTAAAAAATCTGACCGTCCGACCCAGACTCTGGCCCTGAAAGGGCAAGTCAACATTTTTTGGGGCCTAGCTATTGCTCAAAAAACAAACAAAAACCATTCCACCTACCTTGGTTCGCAATGCCTCCCACCACATTGTACCGGTAACACACTGGGTTTAACTGCCAAATTGCATAGATAATCATCTGCCTGAGCGCCATCATCACGCTCACAGTAAACATAGGCAGTCCTTACACCTGTGTGAGTAGTAACAATAACGATTACTTTTGTGATTTCACACCACTAAATAGGTCTCTTTACTTTTACATGTTAAAGGGGTGTTACAAAACGTCAATTTTCTCGCTTATAAGGCGATTGAATTTTTCTACTTTACATTTTTCTGCAAAGTTCATGATATTTCTGATCATTGAAGTACAAAATGTTATGAGCCCCCCCCCCCCCTCTTTAGGGCGACACACACCTATACCCCTTTCAACTGTCAGTGCCCAAAATAAAGCAAGGCTTGCCTATTTAATTCTGAGCAAACTATAACAGTACCCACCTCTCCTGCAAGTAGAGGTGCACGGTGCCAATCCTGATGTTTTCCACCTATACCGGTGATGTGTTTGAGGAGGCACTTCGATAGCGATAACATGTTCCACATAATCATCGTTACTACTAGACCCATCGCTGTCAGAGGATAGAGGACCATCGGTGGTTTCGGCAACGTTGTCCCACACGTTTGGCTCGTTACGCTCCCCCTGTTCACTGGTGTCGTCGGTCAATGGTCTGTTGTAATCTTTGAAGGATATAAACAGGTTACATGGAAGAAAGGAAAGATGGTAAGTAAGATGACAAAAAAAACTTTGTTCTACCAGCCCAACCAGTTCAAATTTTCAGGATTTTCCACATAATTTTGTTAGAAAATCTTTTTGCATTTTTTTTAATGAATCTTGTTTTTAAATCCATTTTGAAATAGGTTAATACAAATTTGAAAAATTCTGGTTAGATAGATTTTTTTGATTTTTTAAATATGTTTCAATTTTTGTTGTTGAAAATTCTGGTTAAATAGGTTAAAAAAATTGAAATGTTTTTTTTCTTCTTCCATTCCCCCTGTGAAAGCTGCTAAAAATTCACCAACATTTCCTGAAAAAAAAGAAAAAATGCCAGACCGACCCTACCTGAGAGGTCTGCTTGGCCGTAGAACAGGGTCAAAGCACACAATTTTAGCTTGGTTTGACAGCATTGGAGTTACGTGGAAACATTTGACTGTTTGTAAACACCCATGCACGTGTCATTCATAGACAATGTCTTGCTAGACGTCCTGTAACTCAAGTGCGCATGCTCAAACTAATTAAAATATACGTTGTAGCTATACATGGTTTATTCCGTACGGGACGTGAGGCAAGATATAGCCCATTCATACATCTCTCAGGATTCCACAGTCTCCTTCCTAGTACTCCGAAGACTAATTGCAATTTCCATAACAACTTCCCCATATATTATACCTGTCAATCAAGCAATCAATCAAGGGGTCGCTTTTTCTCACAAACGCACTGCACAGGGGCAAGGCTACACGGTTGAAACAGGGGTTATGGGGACCCACATGCTCGCTCAAACTTATTCTTGGTGAATCCCGAGGTTGGTATAATGTTTTTAGAATTTTGCCGATCTTTCCCGTGAAAGTTTGATTTAAAAACTAGATTTGTCTAAAACTGAGGGTGAATTACAGTTCTGGGATAGACTGACGAGGCTTGGGTAGGTGTTAGAGTCAGCTTCTTTTTCAAAAAATGGGTAATTGTATGGTAATTTTTCTTATTCTGATGGCACAAAGAGTACAAAATAGAAAGAAGCTTTTGCTCACCAAAAGGTAGAGGATTCGAATGAGAGATCAAAACTCCAGATGGCAATAATTCACTTCTAGGAAGCTCTTCTGTGGGTTGAACTAAGAGCGATGGGGTAACTGATGATGATGAGCCGCTCTCTCTGTTGACATCTTTTTCTTTGCTAGATAGTAAAAATATAGAAATTGAACAGATTTATTGCACTCCTAATATTTTACTTTCTCTTTCTACTTTCTCATTGGTATAACTACCTTGCAGTGTATGCAGGCTTGTAACCAGGATTTTGTTCGGGTGGGGGGGGGGGGGGAATTTTGTCAAAATTGGACCTTTTCCCCAAAAATGTGGATATTTTTACCATTTGTAAAAGTGGACCTTTTTAGCAAAATTGCAACCTTTTTTTCAACAAAACAGCATATAAAACAAACAAAAAATAGCCTTTTTTTTAACTTTTGGGATTTGGACACCCACCCTGGATGTATGAATGTGTATCGTTTGACCAACACCTACCTTGTTGCAGGCACTGGTTTCCTACTTGTATTTGTAGGTTTCACGTATACTTGCTGATCATTCTCGCTACCAAAATCATCCACATCCTCTAACATTTGCCTCTGCTGTAATGATACGGTCTGCTCTTGCTCAAAATGAACTGAGGGCTCTGTGGATGAGTCATAGTGTGCTGCTGCAAGCATATGTGTGCGATACACTTTGCTCGGATACTGCCATATTGGTTTGCCGCCTTTTTCTTCGACGACGTCCGGTTCTATTGTTGATTTAGCGACTGTCTGATTACTCTTACTTAATAGATTTCCATTTGTGAAAGCACTTCCGTTAATTCTAAGTAACGCTGAAACGTCACTTTCTCTTTGTAATTCCTCTAAGTTGGACGAATTTGATACATCAAAGTCACCGCCCTCCTTAACTGTCTCCACAGAAACATCCTCATCGGTTACATCTTCAAGTTCCTCATCGGAAAATAAATCTGTTTCCATAGTGACGGCGGTATTTTCTAAATCGTTCTCATTTTCTTCGGTCCTTGCACTCGAATGTGTAATTTCTTGCATTATTGTTGTGTCTTTATGTGACGATTGCATATGCATTGTGTTGGGATTCAATTGTGCTGGTGACACATTTATCGGTACTGTGTAGTCGTACACTATATGGGCTGTGGATTCCGCTTTTAAAACCTGAAAAGAAGAATGAAATGAGTACCCTTGTTATTAAAAGCCCAGGGGAGGCACTGACGATTGGAAAAGGGTATAGGTATGTGCCGCGCTGAAGACCACCTTTTCACCCTCGGCTGCTAGCTCTTATGACCCCCTTTTGAGCCTGCATCAGTTCTTAAGACCCCAATTTTATTGAAAATTCAAAAATCGTGGAATTTTGCATTCCAAAGCCCCAATTCTTCGAAAAAATCAGTTCCTAAGACCCTATTTTTCATCATAAAATCCAACCAGTTCAGTTCTGTAGCCCCCCTTTTTGAAACCCTGTGCGGCACACCCCTACCCAAAACAAGTTGAGTGCCCCCCCCCCCCCCCTGGATTAAAAGGGCACTGAGAGATCATCCGGGGGAGGGTGCTTTCAATTCTTGTCAGAAGTTGGGTTTTCACATTATGTCATGCTTATACATTGTACTAACTACCACCTGAAATCACAGAGCTCAATTTGCAATATTTCATGTGAAATTTATGAATTTGATAAGTTTGTTTAATTTTGATGTAGATCCTATCAAAACTAACAACATTCATTTAAATGGCCACAGATGGCTTCTACCAAATTTGATTCATGTTTACCATCGTGAATCACCTTGAAGACCACTCGTAACTTGTTTTCTGAAGCAAAGTCATGACCTCCCTGGTTCAATTGGTGGTGATCTTTAATCAAAATACAAAAATGTGAACAGCATGAAGAGGCCTGTTGAGAAATGTTGATAACATTTCTTTTATTTTCATTTTTATTGAAGAAATCATTACATGAGAGGATTTCCTACATTATACACTATACCTTTTTGGTATTCTAGGGTTATAAAATTAATGGAAAGTTCTTAAAAGTTTGTTTAAATTAATTTGGGATATTATTGAGACATTATTTCAATTTCAATTATTTATAACAATATTTCAGTGATTTTGTTGTTGTTTAGAGTAAAATTAGCTTGACAAAAATTTGAAGTTAGGCCAAAAAACAAAACAAAAGTTGACTTGCCCTTTCCGACCGACCCAAATTTTCGGAAATCTAGGGTCGCTATTTTTTTTTTTCAAAAAGAAAAAAAAGAAAAGAAAAAAAAATTGAAAAAAAATTGAAAGAAGCACACAACAATAAAGAAAGATGAAAACGTGTTTTTGAGTAGTATCTGCTTGTTTAAAAATCATAAAAAAATATTAAAAAATCAACAACAAAAAATCAATTTTTTCTTCTTCTTTAAAACGTGTTTTTGTGTAGTATCTCCCTGTAAAATGTAAAAAAAATCAATTTTTTTTTTAAAAATCCAACCGTCCGACCCAGACTCTGGCCCTGAAAGGGCAAGTCAACTTTTGTTTTTGTTTTTGGCCTTATCATAAAATGAATAGAACTGTGTAGAGTGTGCCCAGAGGTCGTGGGTGCTATGAGAAAGTAAAGGAATTTGGATGGTTTCCATTTAAAATATGAAAGTAAAGGTGTTAAAATGAAACTAAATTTCCATCCCAAATATCTTATTTTTAAGATGAATAAAGAGATCAAGTGTCAATATCTGTGAGAGATTAAAGACTAGTGACAATACGGAGATTAGTTTTACTTGAGAAATTTCATTGACAAACAATTGAGAAGGTGTGTTTTAAAGGAAGTCAACATTGTCAGACTACTCACCATAGGAGTTCATTGGCTATAATGAGGTTGATTAATTATTCATGAGCTTTTTCCAATGGGAAATTTGAATTGGGATTTGAAGAAGGCGTATGTCTTCTTCAATTCTATAGAATTGAATAAGCAGTTGTTGTAGGAAACATGAATTTATTAATGAGAAGAGGTTTAGCAACACATTTTTTCAATTCATAGTGAAATATTCCACTCCAAATTTAATATCTGTGATGATTTTGACACCATAACCAAGTGTCCTAATACTTATGGTTCCTAATGTATTATTATCTATATAAACAAGGTAAAGATTTTTTTTTTGTGTTAAGAAATCTCCCAGATGTCTGAATGCCCTTTAACTTTCATAAATTTGTCCACAGGATGGTTCAAAAATATTTTTAAAAATGTCATAATGAGCTAAAACGGCCTAAAACATGCTGAAATTAAAAGAAAGTGCGGAAATATGGACACAAAAAACCCCTGAATTCAGGCTACAACCTGAAAATGCTCATGCCTGCCGTATGATACCTACCAATATAACAAGTAGTTTATCTGTTGGTCCTTGTGCAGTCAATAGTTCTGGTTCTTCCCTCCACTGAACCATATTCCAAACAGTGGCTTAAACCTTAACATTCTCATGCCTGAGTATGCCGTATGATACCTACCAATATAACAAGTTGTTTATCTGTTGGTCCTTGTGCAGTCAATAGTTCTGGTTCTTTCCTCCACTGTCCCATATTCCAAACAGTGGCTTAAACCTTAACATTCTCATGCCTGAGTATGCCGCATGATATACATGTACCTACCAATATAACAAGTAGTTTATCTGTTGGTCCTTGTGCAGTCAATAGTTCTGGTTCTTCCCTCCACTGTCCCATATTCCAAACTGTCCGTCTCTGATAACGAAACATGGTCCCCGCTACTCTATATCTACCAGGTTGGTTTATATTCATATCTCCATTCAGATAATATATTCCATCTCCATCTGCCACAGCTATAACGGTATGGATATCATAATCAAAGATTCTTGTATTCAATAAAAAATCAACACATTTAGGAAAAAGTGTACTTTATTATTTTATTAAAAACCTTTATTATTTTCTGAATTATCGACCCAAAAGTGCCAACAAATGTGATTTTTTACCTCCAAAATCAAGAAAATCACATTTTTGGGCACATTTCGGTCAATAATGCCGAAAATAAAAAAGATTTTCAACAACAACAAAAAGATTCCTAGGGAATTCTATTAGGAATATAATAAAACTAGTATGACAAACTTTGACAAAATATATTTTGAGTTATCTTTGAAGAACCTAAAATGGGTAAAAAAAACCCTTTTTTATAATTTTCTCCAAAATGGTCAATTTCATGATCATGGTTGGATTCATTGAACCCTTTTATGCAGAAAAATGTATACTTTTATATAGATTAAATGAATACTTTTATATAGATTAAATGAATACTTTTATATAGATTAAATGAATACTTTTATATAGATTAAATGAATACTTTTATATAGATTAAATGAATACTTTTATATAGATTAAATGAATACTTTTATATAGATTAAATGAATACTTTTATATAGATTAAATGAATACTTTTATATAGATTAAATGAATACTTTTATATAGATTAAATGAATACTTTTATATAGATTAAATGAATACTTTTATATAGATTAAATGAATACTTTTATATAGATTAAATGAATACTTTTATATAGATTAAATGAATACTTTTATATAGATTAAATGAATACTTTTATATAGATTAAATGAATAATGAACAAGTTACAGCAGTTTTACGGAGGCTATACCTGAAGGTTAACAGCCCCTTAAGTCTATACCTTAAGCAGATTAGCTCATTATAATAGCCTAGAAAATGTGACCTGTCATTCATGTGTGTACAGTATAGGAGTTTCCTATCCCAAAATTAATAGTATCCTTGATAACATTTCTCATAATTTAAAAGAAAAGTGATCTGAATATTTTGACTTGCCTTTGACTTACCTAGATAGTTTTTACTTCTCTCCATCTCATAGACATGTATATTCCTAGCACCCACTGGTATCTCCAATACTTCTGTGTAAGTATATCCTGAGTGAAAGATAACAATACGAAGAGAAACTAAGTCACCCGCTACCAGGGGTAGCACTGGCTCAAAAATGTGAGGAGTCCCATTTGCATTTTTCAGGACCCTTTGAGGACTGCAAAAACTAAATTGAAGGGGTCCCCCAGAAATATAAGGGGTCCTGAAGTTTGAGCCTTTGAAAATGGTCAAAAATTTTGTTAGAGACAAACAGTCGCTAACACAGATACGCACACTAGCGTAAGATCATGTAACTCATATACCTATGTCGTGTCCATGTTAATCAGTAGAAGATACTTATATATAGAATGTTTTGGAAATCGCTTGAAACTTTTGCGGAAGCAATTCGGAAGCGATTTAGTGTGTTTAACAACTTTTAAAAATACAGGATTTGCATTATATTTATCTTTTACGGACATTAATAAATTTAAAATGTAGGCACAGGATGGAGATTGACAATTTTCAGAATGTCTTAAGGTTTCCACGTCAGATTTAAGGGGTCCCTTTATTTTCGATTGGGACCCGTGAAATTATGTAACATTTTCATTCAATCTGATGCCAGTTCGAGGCTCTTCTCAAAAATGATGGATCCGTGCAAAGAGGGAATACACGATGTCACCTACTACGTTGCGGCAGGCAAACAAAAGCTTGACTACCAGTATGAGCACTCCTTCCAAGGGGGTGTCCATTATACACACATACAGCAAACCAAACCAGTCATCTGTAACGACAGCAGTCAATGCATGTTCCCCCATGCATGGAATGGAACTGGGCACTTAAAGGGAGGTGTTCTGATTGTTGGCTCAATTCTCAACTCTATGTTTTCTATTCTACATGAAGGGTCATCCTTAAAATAGGCATATTCCAAAGTTTGAGTTGAATAACCCCAATAGTATTGTGTAATTGACTGCATTTTGGCCTATTAATGGGATATATCTTACGCCAAACATGTTACAGAAATAACGAGAAAAATATGGGGTTTATTCTGATATCAAAATATGTGGATGGGCAAAAAAACTTAAAGTGATTGGAACATCCACCTTGAACATTGTTGATCAACAATGAGGTGACATATGGTCTATACTTCATTCATCTAACTCTGATCACAATTTTGACCTACTCAAGAAATCTGAGCGTTCTATTACAATTAGTTTGCCCGCATTGCTCGTCAGATCGTTCTTCAGATGCCACCATTGAATTGTACACGAGGAAAAGTGCGTTGACCCCCATTATGCATTTGAATAGGAGCGGTGAGGAGTGGTGTAAGGAACTTCAGTTTCAGTTTCAGTTTCAGTTTTATTTGTTTTCATCTCGGTAAACATATACAGTAACAGTTATTTATAAATACAAATATACAGGAGATGTGGATGCCAGTCTAAAACGCAGAGCGTGAGGAAGATGGGTGCTACGGACAAACTAATTGTGATAGAACGCTCAGATTTCTTCTAGGTCAAACTTATGATCATCTTCGTAGCGGTACACTTTAAAATAAAAAATAGCGAATGGTTGAAAATTTGCGCAAATTCTTGAAAAGCGCCGTCGTGGTCAATTTTGACCTAATTGTCACTTTTTAAGAAAACGCAATGTCAATTTTTTTTATGTTACTTTCAAAATTAGCTAGTTTGAGCTCATTTACACATATAGATAGACACCAACATCATAGCAATTAGGCACAAAATGAGTAATATGAAAGATTTTATACTCAAACCCACTCCTCCACAAGGATCAGATATGGCAACAAAAGAGGGCGCTGCACACTTTTTCCTTAGACCCCTGACTGAAAATGTTGATATTTCATGTTGAAATAGGACAAATGGAATCTTAAAAAATTGTCCCCTAGGAAAAATAAACAAAACTAGAGCGGTTCTCGGGTTTCGCGGTTTTCGAGTTTCGCGGTTGATGGGGTTTAGCAGTGTCAGATGTAGTGGTTATCAATAGGGCAGTTATTGACATTGTATTGGTTTTAACATGATACGTTAGGATCTGACCAGAACCATGGAGGACGGGCGGAGAGTGATGGTATGAAAATGAAATGATTATGAAGTGGTTTGGATTTATTGTGTGGGAGATAATATTTGAAACCCGTTTATTTGTTCTAAAGGGTTTGCTTTGTATTTGATTCAACCATAAGAATGAATTGCTGACAGAGCTGCTGTTGGTGTTTGATGTGGCCTGGAGGTTGTATTTAGGTGCGAAGGTAAAAGTTTGATTTGATTAATGTACTTTCCGGTTGCAACCTTCACCCTAAGGGGACCTAGGACTTAGCGGTGACCATGCGGGTAAGAAAATGTTGCCTTTCTACGCAAGGACAAGATTCAGTACTCATTAGTGGTATATCATTACGTTTTGTCACCAATACAATTGTAGCAGGGAGGTGTAGGTAATATAACATCTCTCTGATTGTAGCATGTAATTTATATAGACATGCTTGTCTATTAATTAGCAAGAGTTGAAATGCAAATTCCATTTAAATGGAATGGGGCTGGTGAAAGTTTGAGTGAAGTGCACATTTAAACACACTTGTACACAAAATGCACAATATACAAAGAAGAATAGGCAGTAGAAACAGTAATGTAATCATCTTTACATAAACAGTTTATTAAGATGAACATGGGTCCATCCACGAAGTTGCGTACACAAGGTGTGACATGATAGTCAAATTTAGTTGCCTGATTGAATTCCAAAACATCATTTTGAACTAACAATCCTCACAATCACGAGGGCCGACTTGGCTATCTTATTCGTTATGCCATCACCGGCGAGAGATGAACGAAACTGATAAGAGCATGCGCATTGTGTTCTTTCAACATCGATCAGCTGATCGCCCGGCGGCATATGATATTATTGTTTACATCGTAAGACAAGGCAATATACACACATGCGCTTTTGAACGGAATAGCCGCGATCGATTAAAATTAATAATTTTGTAAATTCGTCTTTGTATACTGACAGTCCAGGCAAACGCTAATTGAAAACTTGGCTTAAAATTTCTTTAAACTGCATAAAGAGGCAATTAAAAGCTTTGCGGTAAATTGGGTTTTGCTTTCAATTGACAGCGAATACGTATAATTCGGCAGTCTCGCGATGCATTGAATGACTGAGATTAGTTTTCGTAGTCGATTGAAAACAGATATTTTGCCCGTAATTTGATCAGCATGGATATTAACATAATGTAATCTTAACTCTAGTGTGATTATTTTTGTCAAAGATTCGATCATTCATCTTTATTTACTTGTTTTGTTACTGCCATTCACTTGCACTTTAGTTTACACTACAGTTAAAAAATGCCAGTGCAGTAGTTGCTTTTTGTTGTTTTATCACCTTTTTAGTTACCTATGAGATCAATTTGACAACAATTATATTCGCATAGAAATCATAAGGATTTTTTTTAATTTGCCTGACCGCCAAATGCCGAAATTTGGAAAATGGACCCAAATATCATTATATGATTTATTTTTTTTGGGATACGTATGAGATCCATGATACAAAAAAGTCAAGCCGCAATCAATTTGGCGACAAAAAAGTCATTCGCATAGAATTTTTTTAATTTTTTTAATTCTAAAATATCAAAATTTGAAAAATTAGCCCAAATACCTTTATTTGGTTAAATAATTCAATTTTGTTTGGGTACGTATGAGATCAATGTTACAAAAAAGTCAAGCTGCAATCAATTTGACAACAAAAAAGTCATTTGCATAGAAATCATAACATTTTTTTTAATTCTAGGCTTGACCGACAAATATCAAAATTTGAAAAATTAGCCCAAATACCATTATTTGGTTAAGTAATTCAATGTTTGTGGGTACATATGAGATCGATGATACAAAAAACTCAAGCGGCAATCAATTTGGCGACAAAAAAGTCATTCGCATAGAAATCATAACAATTTTTTTTTTAATTCTAGACTTGACCGACAAATATCAAAATTTGAAAAATGAGCCCAAATACCATTATTTGGTTAAATAATTCAATTTTGTTTGGGTACGTATGAGATCGATGATACAAAAAAAGTCAAGTCGCAATCAATTTGACGACAAAAAAAGTTGTTCGCATAGAAATCATAACATTTTTTTTAAATTCTAGGCTTGACCGACAAATATCAAAATTTGAAAAATTATCCCAAATACCATTATTTGGTTTAAATAATTCCAATATTTTTTTTGGTAAGTATGGGATCGACGATGCAAAAAAGTCAAGCCGCAATCAATTTGGCGACAAAAAAAGTCATTCGCATAGAAATCATAATTTTTTTTTTTAAATTCTAGGCTTGACTGACAAATATCAAAATTTGAAAAATTAGCCCAAATACCATTATTTGGTTAATATTAAAGTAATTCAATTTTTTGGGGTACGTATGAGATTGATGATACAAAAAAGTCAAGCCGCAATCAATTTGACCACAAAAAAAGTAATTCGCATATAAATCATAACATTTTTTTTTTAAATTCTAGGCTTGACCGACAAATATCAAAATTTGACAAATTAGCCCAAATACCATTATTTAGTTAATTCAATTTTTGTGGGTACATATGAGATCGATGATACAAAAAACTCAAACCGCAATCAATTTGGCGACAAAAAAGACATTCGCATAGAAATCATAACGATTTTTTAAAAAAAATTCTAGGCTTGACCAACAAATATCAAAATTTGACAAATTAGCCCAAATACCATTATTTGGTTAAATAATTCAATTTTGTTTGGGTACGTATGAGATCGATGATACAAAAAAGTCAAGTCGCAATCAATTTGATGACAAAAAAAGTTGTTCGCATAGAAATCATAACAATATTTTTGTAAATTCCAAGCTTGACCGACAAATATCAAAATTTGAAAAAATAGCGAGATCGATGATACAAAAAAATCAAGCCACAATCAATTTGGCGACATAAAAGTAATTTGCATAGAATTTTTTTTTTAAATTCTAGACTTGACTGACAAATATCAAAATTTGAAAAATTAGCCCAAATACCATTATTTGGTTAAATAATTCAATTTTATATTTGGTACGTATGAGATCGATGATGCAAAAAAGTCAAGCCGCAATCAATTTGGCGACAAAAAAGTCATTCGCATAGAAATCATCAAAATTTGACAAATTAGCCCAAATACCATTATTTGGTTATTAGAGTAATTCAATTTTTTGGGGTACGCATGAGATCGATGATACAAAAAAGTCAAGTCGCAATCAATTTGACGATAAAAAAGTTGTTCGCATAGAAATCATAACATTTTTTTTTTAAAATTCCAGGCTTGACCGACAAATATCAAAATTTGACAAATTAGCCCAAATACCATTATTTGGTTAAATAATTCAAATTTATTTTTGGTACATATGAGATCGATGATGCAAAAAAGTCAAGCCGCAATCAATTTGACACACACAAAAAGTTGTTTGCATAGAAATCATAACATTTTTTTTAAATTCTAGGCTTGACCGACAAATATCAAAATTTGACAAATTAGCCCAAATACCATTATTTAGCTAAGTAATTCAATTTTTGTGGGTACATATGAGATCGATGATACAAAAAAGTCAAGTCGCAATCAATTTGATGACAAAAAAAGTTGTTCGCATAGAAATCATAACAATATTTTTGTAAATTCCAAGCTTGACCGACAAATATCAAAATTTGAAAAAATAGCGAGATCGATGATACAAAAAACTCAAGCCGCAATCAATTTGGCGACATAAAAGTAATTTGCATAGAATTTTTTTTTTAAATTCTAGACTTGACTGACAAATATCAAAATTTGAAAAATTAGCCCAAATACCATTATTTGGTTAAATAATTCAATTTTATATTTGGTACGTATGAGATCGATGATGCAAAAAAGTCAAGCCGCAATCAATTTGGCGACAAAAAAGTCATTCGCATAGAAATCATCAAAATTTGACAAATTAGCCCAAATACCATTATTTGGTTATTAGAGTAATTCAATTTTTTGGGGTACGCATGAGATCGATGATACAAAAAAGTCAAGTCGCAATCAATTTGACGATAAAAAAGTTGTTCGCATAGAAATCATAACATTTTTTTTTTAAAATTCCAGGCTTGACCGACAAATATCAAAATTTGACAAATTAGCCCAAATACCATTATTTGGTTAAATAATTCAAATTTATTTTTGGTACATATGAGATCGATGATGCAAAAAAGTCAAGCCGCAATCAATTTGACACACACAAAAAGTTGTTTGCATAGAAATCATAACATTTTTTTTAAATTCTAGGCTTGACCGACAAATATCAAAATTTGACAAATTAGCCCAAATACCATTATTTAGCTAAGTAATTCAATTTTTGTGGGTACATATGAGATCGATGATACAAAAAAGTCAAGTCGCAATCAATTTGATGACAAAAAAAGTTGTTCGCATAGAAATCATAACAATATTTTTGTAAATTCCAAGCTTGACCGACAAATATCAAAATTTGAAAAAATAGCGAGATCGATGATACAAAAAACTCAAGCCGCAATCAATTTGGCGACATAAAAGTAATTTGCATAGAATTTTTTTTTTAAATTCTAGACTTGACTGACAAATATCAAAATTTGAAAAATTAGCCCAAATACCATTATTTGGTTAAATAATTCAATTTTATATTTGGTACGTATGAGATCGATGATGCAAAAAAGTCAAGCCGCAATCAATTTGGCGACAAAAAAGTCATTCGCATAGAAATCATCAAAATTTGACAAATTAGCCCAAATACCATTATTTGGTTATTAGAGTAATTCAATTTTTTGGGGTACGCATGAGATCGATGATACAAAAAAGTCAAGTCGCAATCAATTTGACGATAAAAAAGTTGTTCGCATAGAAATCATAACATTTTTTTTTTAAAATTCCAGGCTTGACCGACAAATATCAAAATTTGACAAATTAGCCCAAATACCATTATTTGGTTAAATAATTCAAATTTATTTTTGGTACATATGAGATCGATGATGCAAAAAAGTCAAGCCGCAATCAATTTGACACACACAAAAAGTTGTTTGCATAGAAATCATAACAATTTTTTTTAATTCTAGGCTTGACCGACAAATATCAAAATTTGACAAATTAGCCCAAATACCATTATTTAGCTAAGTAATTCAATTTTTGTGGGTACATATGAGATCGATGATACAAAAAACTCAAGCCGCAATCAATTTGGCGACATAAAAGTAATTTGCATAGAATTTTTTTTTTTTAATTCTAGACTTGACTGACAAATATCAAAATTTGAAAAATTAGCCCAAATACCATTATTTGGTTAAATAATTCAATTTTGTTTGGGTACGTATGAGATCGATGATACAAAAAAGTCAAGTCGCAATCAATTTGACGACAAAAAAAGTCATTCGCATAGAAATCATCAAAATTCCAAGCTTGACCGACAAATATCAAAATTTGAAAAAAATAGACCAAATACCATTATTTGGTTAAATAATTCAATTTTATTTTTGGTACGTATGAGATCGATGATGCAAAAGTCAAGCCGCAATCAATTTTGCGACAAAAAAGTCATTCACATAGAAATCATAATTTATTTATTTTTAAATTCTAGGCTTGACTGACAAATATCAAAATTTGAAAAATTAGCCCAAATACCATTATTTGGTTATTAAAGTAATTCAATTATTTGGGGTACGCATAAGATCGATGATGCAAAAAAGTCAAGCCGCAATGAATTTGGCGACAAAAAATGTCATTCGCATAGAAATCATTTTTTTTTTTAATTCTAGGCTTGACTGACAAATATCAAAATTTGAAAAATTCGCCCAAATACCATTATTTGGTTAAATAATTCAATTTTGTTTGGGTACGTATGAGATCGATGATACAAAAAAGTCAAGTCGCAATCAATTTGACACACAAAAAAAGTTGTTCGCATAGAAATCATAACAATTTTTTTTAAATTCCAGGCTTGACCGACAAATATCAAAATTTGATAAATTAGCCCAAATACCATTATTTGGTTAAATTCAATTTTATTTTTGCTACGTATGAGATCGATGATGCAAAAAAGTCAAGCCGCAATCAATTTGGCGACAAAAAAGTCATTCGCATAGAAATCATAATTTTTTTTTTTAAATTCTAGGCTTGACTTAATATCAAAATTTGAAAAATTAGCCCAAATACCATTATTTGGTTATTAAAGTAATTTCAATTTTTTGGGGTACGTTTGAGATCGATGATACAAAAAAGTCAAGCCGGAATCAATTTGACCACAAAAAAGCAATTCGCATAGAAATCATAACAATTTTTTTTTTAATTCTAGACTTGACCGACAAATATCAAAATTTGAAAAAAAATTAACCCAAATACCATTATTTGGTTAAATAATTCAATTTTTTTGGTACATATGAGATCGATGATGCAAAAAAGTCAAGCCGCAATCAATTTGGCGACAAAAAAAGTCATTCGCATAGAAATCATAACAATTTTTTTTAAATTCCAGGCTTGACCGACAAATATCAAAATTTGATAAATTAGCCCAAATACCATTATTTGGTTAAATTCAATTTTATTTTTGCTACGTATGAGATCGATGATGCAAAAAAGTCAAGCCGCAATCAATTTGGCGACAAAAAAGTCATTCGCATAGAAATCATAATTTTTTTTTTTAAATTCTAGGCTTGACTTAATATCAAAATTTGAAAAATTAGCCCAAATACCATTATTTGGTTATTAAAGTAATTTCAATTTTTTGGGGTACGTTTGAGATCGATGATACAAAAAAGTCAAGCCGGAATCAATTTGACCACAAAAAAACAATTCGCATAGAAATCATAACAATTTTTTTTTTAATTCTAGGCTTGATTGACAAATATCAAAATTTGAAAAAAAATTAACCCAAATACCATTATTTGGTTAAATATTTCAATTTGTTTGGTACATATGAGATCGATGATGCAAAAAAGTCAAGCCGCAATCAATTTGGCGACAAAAAAAGTCATTCGCATAGAAATCATAACGATTTATTTTTAAATTCTCGGCTTGACCGACAAATATCAACATTTGAAAAAATAGCCCAAATACCATTATTTGGTTAAATAATTCATTTTTTGGGGGTACATGAGATCGATGATACAAAAAAAGTCAAGCCGCAATCAATTTCATGACAAAAATGTCTTTCGTATAGAAATCATGAGCATTTAAAAAAAAAATTAAGTAGGCCTGAGTCTGACCGACAAATGTCAAAATTTGGAAAATGGACGCAAATATCATTAATGTTTGGATAATTTATTTTTGACGGGGGAGATTAGCGACCCCGTCATTTGAAACGACGTTTCTAAGTCGTAACCTTTTCACAAACCCCTAAAATTCGCGGCATTTGCTAATATTAATAACTTGCATTAATCATCTTCTGAAGCGATTTTGTTGTAAAATGTAATTGATATTGTTATAATATGAAGGTAAGAGGACACAGTAAGTTATTTCAGCTATTTGGATGCCATTTAGTAATATACTAAGTTATTTGGATGCTATTTTGTATTATATTATATGATTTAGTAATATACTGAGTCACTGAGTCCACGGCGTTGTTCCGTGTTGCCTTGGTCTCGCAATTAGCCCAATGATTATGGCGAACCCTAGGCTACATCCCCCAGTCATCAATATTACCGTACGGACGCTAAAGCTGTACAAATATCGGAGCCTGCAAGATAGCGACATAAGAGGGCGGCTGAGAGTTACAGTCTAGGTGAACTCTTCAATATGATTAGCCCAATGATATGGCAACAACCCCTCGACCTGGTAAAACGGCAATTTCACAACGTACTTTCAGGGTGGAAATGTTGGCGTATGGTATACATGCGTTGTGCAGAGATTTCCGCGTAGCTGACGGCCTGCAGATGGGTCAGTGTGTTGTATACGTACACTGCGTGCACTGATGCCGTGATAATGCTGAGCATGTTTAGCAAAGTCTAAAACCGCCGCAAATAAAATGGATAAGCCTATTTTCATTTTCAAACTTTAAACAGAAGGTACCAGTCTTTCATAAAAAAAGTTTTACATAACCTATTTCTCAATGTGTCCTTATAATATTTCTGAATGATTCGGTGTCCACCATACAACTTTAATTACCCCAATCCAACTTCTTCATCAATGTTAACCATACGTCTTAAAGGTTGTTGACCCTATTCTAGATTTAAGGGCATCATCAGTGTAATGAGAAATGGGACCTTTCATTTGATATCAAAAACACTTTTGAATCCCTTAGAGTTAAATTGTTAGGAAACATAGTAGCAACGCTGTTTGTTAATGTCTGTTCTTGAACTTTCAACAGTCTTGTATCTCCCCCGTCCAGTTTTTTTAAATACCTTGTTTTATTTTTAAAGAACCGATCATTTCTATGTGCGAGTCGATAATATATTCAATTAAAAGGTATAGCCTATTATAATGCTAGGGATGTTCATATCATTGACTTCAGAGGGCGACATTTTTTTGAAAATTAGTTGACCAAAATATGTAGAAAACTCCATGTTTACCTAGATGAATACAGCGATGTAGTACGATGTGGCTAGAATGTATTCACTGATATCTATATAACCCCGCACAAGCAACTAAAAATCATGAAAGTAAACCGCTTTTTACCTAAAATGGTTTAAAAATGTGCATGATTTGCCCATAGTTCTTTACGAACTAACGATGTGGCCAAATTTGGCAATGATTTTGAATAGATTACATCCCCCAGTCTTCAATATTACCGTATGGTGTAATACTAGCATGTATTACAATGGTATAACTAAAACCGCGGCGACAAGTTTTTTCTGTTTGTTATGTAAACATAACATAATTATGTAAATGTCCACGCTCTTTCCATGTACTAATGAGTAATGGGCCCAGCGTGATTCAGTGAAAAAGGCATCCAATTGTTACGTAAACATCAAACAATTGATTATCTATACAGCAAAGATTCGCCCTCATACATCAAGTATGGTGTGACGTAGCAAGTATTACAATGGTATAACTAAAACCGCGACAAGTCGGGGGACTCTGTTTGTTATGTAAACATCAAACAAAAATAGCAACGCTCATACATCCCCGGGAAAAAGGGGGGTGTACTCAGATTTGGTTTGGTCGGGGGTGTGCCGCTGGAGAATCAAATCCCCTACCCATTTCTAAGGGTGATTTTGGATAGACCCATGTCTAAGGATTTTTCAGTTGAAAAGCCTACCCATGGCTAAGGATGTCTCATGAAAAACGACCCACTGGATCGGCACCTCCCCGTATGCCTTACATACGTGAGTACCACCCCCGAGCATGCATCGTTGTATTTTACTAAGAAAAATATGCTTCTCAAGGCAAAAAAATAGTTTTACTCCTATGAGGCAGATTAACCCCAACTTTGAACTCGTCCAAGTTATTTGCGATTTGTACATGCTCACAAAATCCGGAATCCATTGATGGATTAATAAAGACGAAATCGCAAACACAATTTTTTTCTGAGGCAATCTCTAGGGGTGGTACATAGCCTAGCGGTGAACAAAATTCAACAAACTCAATTGCGCGTAGTGGCGTTTGGGATGGGGGGATTCATATAGTTTTAGCTTCATGCTCTATTACGCTTGAACTCTTTCCGCCCACACACATGAGTAGTAAACCACGACAAAACAAAATTACGCCCCTTGATTGGAAAAACGGTGATCCACGCTTGCGATCAGCGACGGAGCGCATGGAGTATATAAAACATTATGGTGATATACGGGGGGTACAATAACTAGAATCGCCGCCATTTTCTTTGATGTGACGATGTCGGAATAGAAAATAAATATCCCTATCGCGGGAACATTATCCCTCATAATTCTCCAAATAACCAGTCACTCGAACTCAGCCGAGATAAATACTGTACCAATATCGTTTCCACAAATCTTACTAATTCAAGCTGTATTTTTCGAGATATTTCGCACACAAACTTCGATTTGAAAATCTTAGGATGCCGGTACCCGTCCTCCAAAAAGCATTTTTGACCCCCGTATAGCCCACTCCTATTAACATGGATTCATCTTTCTGCCCGATAACTTGCAATGGCTTTATGTGTGAATCATTTTAAGCGGGTATCAGTACTCAAAAACGTGATCCACTTGACTATAGTTTGATCTGTTCCAAACTGGGGACGCTCCTTAGGCCAAAAAAAAAAATTGTTATGTTGTCCTCGACAGCTTTCAGAGAGGAGGGGCGGGCGGGCGGATTTTTTTAAATTTTTTTTTTTTTTTTTAAATTTTCTTTTACCAGCTAGAAGTTAAAATCACTCTAAGAGCCGCACATATATGTTATAAACACTTAATTTAATATTTATGCCATTTAAACTGAATTTAATATTAATGCCATTTAAACTGTTTAAAAAAAAATCTGAAAAAAAAGAAAAAAATCTGAAGAAAAAAAAAAAATCTGAAAAAAAAAAGAAAAAAAAGAAAAAAATCTGATTTTTAAAAAAACAAAACAATGATTTTTAAAAAAAAAAAAAATCTGAAAAAAAAAATCGGAGCGGCCCTAAAATGACGAGCGGGCGGTCGAGGACAACATAACATTTTTTTTTTTTGCCTTATAGCAACGAATTAATACAATAGGATGTGGGTGCGCAACAAGCGCACTGAGCAGTGTGCATCATATGCGCGTAACGTGTGCGTACTGACAAAATCAATTGCATGCTGCCATTATCGCTTGTGTACGCTTGGATTACTGTTGCGCACGGACAGATGAAAAACAAATATTTCTCGCCAATTTGGAACTGATTAAACTATAGAGTGATAATCACAATACGCCACTTTCCACGCGGCAGGCAGCTGCAGACGACATTCCGAAATTTCACAAAATGTTTCAAAAATGTCAAAATTGTTAAATTTCATAACCATATTTGGAATCACCATGTGAAATGCATTGAAATAAGTACAAACAAGCCTAGTATTGGTTCAGTAATCCTTGAGATAGACTTTGAAAATTGGGAAAGGTTTCTGAAAACTCTTTTTTGTATATGGCAAAACTAATAGCCGCGTGGAAAGTGTTAACACCTCTCAAAAAGACCACCCAACTCCCTATCTCTGCACGATAACTTGCAAGTCAAGCAGAACTAACTGGCTTACCTACTTGCAGATTCTCCCTCACAAAAGTGCCGGAAACCGGCTGACACGATAAACCATCACCGCCACACACACCACATTGGTCGCTGGTCTTGCTGGAATTCAACAGGCGATCGCACCCAACTACCTGAGAAATAGTGTCAAATTAGAATGTTTAATAAATCAACAATATTCTATAGGCTAACACTGATTGGTCATAAGCATTTGATTAAATAATGTCAAATCAAGATCTGAAAAGGAGGGTTCATGGGTTGTCAAGCAGGTGCTCTGTAATTTGAATAATAATTGTGAAAATGGAACATGAATATTTGCATTAATTGATAACATCACCGCTCTTCCGCCTTTGGAAAACTTGGATTGCAAAGGTCTCCTCACCCCTTGTTTCATATGCGTCTAAATAAGAATTAAGCTTTTATACTGAACTTCCCTTCCCCTTGTTGTAGCTTATTCAAAATGCTGGTTTGTACTCACCCCCTGGGCGAGGGGGGCACTCAGATACTTTTTTGGTAGGGATGTGCCACCAGCAAAATGAAAATTGACCCAAACATTTACCAATTTTCGGGGGGAAATGGAGTATGGACCAATATGTTTACCAGAGACCCACAATTACCTTACATATTTGGCAGATTTTGCTAAAATTCTGTGAAAAACAGCAAATTTAGGGATTTTAGACACATACATTTACCAAAAATGGCTATGAAAAGGGGTCATTCATTTACCAGACGGATGAAAAATGGGACCCTATTTGGCGGCACATCCCCGTGACCTCATATCCACTAAGTGCCCCCTGGGGTACTCACCAAGCATTGACCATCGAGACACAATCCTTGATGACGGCACACTATCTGATAGCATCTCTACACGGCGATGGTCCCGTGCCCCGACCCCCCCCCGGGTACTCACCAAGCATTGACCATTGAGACACAATCCTTGATATTGCATGGTGCCCTCCAACCCAAGACATGGTGTTCCTGATGGCACATTGTCTGATAGCATCTCTACACGGCGATATTCCCGTGCCCCAGACCCCCCCCCCCCCCCCCCCCGGGTACTCACCAAGCATTGACCATCGAGACACAATCCTTGATATTGCATGGTGCCCTCCAACCCAAGACATGGTGTTCCTGATGGCACACTGTCTGATAGCATCTCTACACGGCGATAGTCCCGTGCCCCAGACCCCCCCCCCCCCCCCCCGGGTACTCACCAAGCATTGACCATCGAGACACAATCCTTGATATTGCATGGTGCCCTCCAACCCAAGACATGGTGTTCCTGATGGCACACTGTCTGATAGCATCTCTACACGGCGATATTCCCGTGCCCCAGACCCCCCCCCCCCCCGGGTACTCACCAAGCATTGACCATCGAGACACAATCCTTGATATTGCATGGTGCCCTCCAACCCAAGACATGGTGTTCCTGATGGCACACTGTCTGATAGCATCTCTACACGGCGATATTCCCGTGCCCCAGACCCCCCCCCCCCCCCCCCGGGTACTCACCAAGCATTGACCATCTAGACACAATCCTTGATATTGCATGGTGCCCTCCAACCCAAGACATGGTGTTCCTGTCGGCACACTGTCTGATAGCATCTCTACACGGCGATTGTCCCATGCATGTTCCCCTCAACCCCCCCCCCTCGGGTACTCACCAAGCATTGACCATCGAGACACAATCCTTGATATTGCATAGTGCCCTCCAACCCAAGACATGGTGTTCCTGTTGGCACACTGTCTGATAGCATCTCTACACGGCGATGGTCCTCTACAGCGTAGCACGTCAATGCACAAGGATCAACTGGAAATTCTGGTAAGAAAAAATATGTATATTTGTCTCATTACTATGATACACTTTGGACCTATACCCTGTTCACAAAACTTTTTTTAATCAAATGCAACGGTTCTTGAGATGAGAGACACTATAGGCCCTAACCCTACCATATACCCCAAAATACCACGACTGGGCACGTTGGTACCACCCGGCGTGGATTTTTTTCGAG